>JAFMSR010000010.1:33332152-33639652 GCA_022818135.1 Saxidomus purpurata
AGTTTAAACGAAAACAGCAGTTCTTGGTCAGGATTTTCATTTCACTGTAAAACTTTTATCTCTGAGAGATCGTTTTAGAAGGGGCGGGACTTTAACGCGCATTTTAACAATATTTCAGTTATTCGTAGGCAGGTACGAGCAGTTTTCCTTACAGTTTTTCATGAGAAGAATTAGAACCCAATCCTACATGCGAAAGTGCAAGCTTTCGTATTACAGAAATTCATGCTGGTAGCAGGTCACGAGCTGGTAGCTGGTCACGAGCTAATGACCTATACAAAACAGAACTTTACAGTTGACAGTTCTATAATTAAAGAAATTAGTATGCGAGCAACACTGTATATTAATAAAGTTACAATGTACACTTTATGGTCAGAGATAACATGCTATAAAACTAAAAAAGACACCATTTGTCGGTACATGTAGTACTTAAACTATCGGACACACGTGATGTACAGCGTCGTGTTATTTCTAAGCTTCTAAATCCTTGAAATCTTTCCGACCCGCAACTATCTCTCGTCCATTCTTGGATAGAAGGCTCCCGTCGGGTTTCAGAATGACGAGCGTAGGAATTCCTTGTATGTCATACCGTGTTGACAAATCATCCTGAAATGTTTTGTAGGCTTTATGTATAATAAATACATTGTAACCAACAGATCGAGTACATATAATTCTACTAAGATAGAATATACACCCTTCACATCTAACCATGACATTGACTTTCCAAAACGATCTGTCCATCTTTCATTTTGAAGAGTACCATAAGTTGTGCCCAATTACAATTTACTGACTAGCTGATACCTTTTTACACAGATTGTAAACGCAGAATCACATGCCATAAGCAATGCAAGAAATTACATACTAAAGAATCGTTTCTTATAATTAAGCTGTCCTAAAAGCGATATGTAATGATAATACAAACAAATGTATTTAAGTATATACAGAAAGGACACAAGCTTAGTTGTAGGATAATCAGGTCGTGATTGCATTAAATATTCCTTTGAACTTTTCAATAATTGTCTGAAGCGATATCTATAAAAAGGACCAAGTGTTAAAGCTGTGTATGACGGGTCGAACCGATTATAGCCTCTTTAGAGGATGGTGAACCCAATAAGCACAATTACAAACAAACAAAGCTGTGCATGGTGTAAAAGAAAAAAGAGGCATAAACACATTGCATAATCAGTATGACCATCAATGGAGAAGTAAAAGGGGTAACTGGACTATATAAACCACTAGATGGCACTGGGGCAGGTTTTTCAATAATTTCAAACGTGTTTCACATCAGAGACCCTTTTTTAAAATTTTTGACAAAATTACTGAACTGTTTCCTTTGAAATTTGTTACAAAGGTAAACTGTGCCATTTCATAACAGTTCATCCAAAAATCTTAATGACATATCTGTTCTAAAAGTGACTTTGAGAACAAAAATCAACCTGTCAAGCAGACGATCTCAGATTTGAATTTCCCGGGAGGCGTGGCTAATTGCTGATAAACTCTGTGTTTGTAAACAAAGGCCACGTGGTGATGTTTATACACTTGAGAGTAGTGGCATGCATTACAGAACAAAAACAGTTTACTAACCTTGATGAAAGTTTATTTCCATAAAATGAGAATATCCTTCATTAAAATGAATCATTAAGGTAATCAAGACCTAAATAAGTAAGTTAAAAGTTAGCAGAAACATGTAACATAAACATTATGTTTTTGTGCAGAAATCTATTCAAGTTGCCATAAGTTTTTCAAGTAGTCAGTATTGAACTTTTTAATTTTGGTATAAATGTCTAACTTGCAAAAGTACACAGCAGGACACAACTTCCCTTGCGGTTCAATATGTTTTGTTCTTCCCCCATTCATCTATACTTTACTTCAAAAGCCCATTCTGACTATAGTATAGTTCAGTATTTTCTATAATAATGTTTTGTTGTATGATACTATTTCCTGGTTCAGGTAGTCTTCCATTTCTTGGTCAAGCCCGTGGGTATGCAGATATATAACATTAGGCAAACCATTAACAGTGTCGGTATAAATTAAAAAAAAATGTTTATGTGACTTAGACGAAGAATCCTCCTACTAAACCACTGCAAGGATCGCACCAGCAGGGTCAGTTAATATTATCCTGGCTCATTATATATTATGATTCATTATTTTCCAAGAATGATTGAGGCTTTAGATTGATTTTACTATTGACTTTAATAATTTCTCCATTTTATTTTTTCCTTGATAGTCTACAATTTACATAATCCCATGTTATCATCGCTATGAACTTTTAAATCCGTGTCAGGAACATTAAAACTAACACAAATAGCTCCATTTACTCTCTTGATATAAACAATACATGCCTTTTGCTTATACACTTTTTCTGCAATGCTTTATTAAAATATAAACTTTATTCTTCATCAACTACATGCATATACATTGTATTGTGTTTTGAACTGTTGTGATAATTTCCCTCCTTTTTCTGACACATGTATCAGTTTCATGCCTTCAAAAATACACAAAACAGACCTGCATGCCGATGGCATATAATTACCAATTAATTTTGTGACTCTATCTTAATTGGGTGCTGACATATTCATTTTACCACAATGTATTCATATCATAGGAAATTACACAAAATCAGGCCTTGTGCAAAATTTGACTCTGTGAGTTAGGTGTGAAATATAGTATTTATCTTTAAATTTTTTTAAAAAGGGAGAATATGAATGAAAATCATGGGATAAAAAGAAAGTGAGAAGAAATGATTCAGGAGGTGGATAAATTTTCATCTGATTCCGAAATGCTCATAGATACAAAATATAAGAAACTAGTCAGCTCAAGAGCTAAAATCGTCTGCTTGCTATTGTGACTCATTCACTCGTTTAATTGACAGGTAGATTTGGAGGTATCAAGTTACAGCTGCACACAACAAATACTCGCTGGTATACCAGCGAGAGTTGCCCCTTAAAGGTGCTAGATTATAAGCATATTTCTACATGTCGTTCTTTTTTCATCTGATTCCGAAATGCTCATAGATACAAAATATAAGAAACTAGTCAGCTCAAGAGCTAAACGTCGCTTGCTATTGTGACTCATTCACTCGTTTAATTGACAGGTAGATTTGGAGGTATCAAGTTACAGCTGCACACAACAAATACTCGCTGGTATACCAGCGAGAGTTGCCCCTTAAAGGTGCTAGATTATAAGCATATTTCTACATGTCGTTATTTTTTTATGAATCCTTAGCCCATAATTTTGGATATACCAATCCGATCCGGCACATAATCAAACTAGACCGAGGTTATTAGGTCACACGTATGATTGCTTAAAAAGGTGGTTTCAAGAATGTAAACACATTCAAAGTCTAAACATTACCTTCATTTCGTCTTCATCGTAATCCAAAGCAAACCATGGCATCTCAGCGAAGTAATCCTGAAAGGCTATCTCATCGTTGTCCGAACTAACAAACACTATCTCGAACTCTTTGCCCTCCTGCTTACTTTTTCCTGGTAGTATTCCGCAAGTACAGGTGTAAAAGCTCTGCAGGGTGGACACCAATGTGCGGAGAAATATAAACCTGAAAAAATGTTTGCCTCTCATATATAATGTTACGATAAATTTCACTGAACAGTTTTGGACACAAACGGACAAACCTTTTGTGGTAGAAAACTCAACCCTGCAAGCTACCTCACTCATGTTGAATATTCATTACAGCATTTGCAGTGTTGAAATCGTGTCAGTGCAGGACACATTGAATATGAAAGTTAAAATAATTGTTATTGACAAATGTAAAAATGCGTAGTTGTCTTGAATAGCCGGGTCGGCAACTCGACAGAACAACAACTAAAAAACTTGGGGATATTTTAAACAATGTACGTTAATATGGTTTCTGGTAAAATAAGTCGGGCATAAAATACTAGGATATATATAGTTAAATAGGAGCACACTGCGGGGGTGCAGCAAAATGATGGCAGTTATTCCTAGTGGTACTGCAAGGAGTAAGGGCGTGCAGCAAACTAACGGTCACTTATCCCAAGTATCATAATTATATGGTTCAATTGTGAATTATCATAGACATTCATAATTGATGAAGAAAAATATACATTTATGAAAAACTGATAAAAGTCTACTGCAAAGACTACTATTGGTAGAATAGTTACTAGATTTATGAATAAGTTATTACGGAATCATAAAGTCAAGAAAAAGTGTCAGACTTACCTATATATCTATTATCACTTAGGGTAACATTAGGATTCGCTCCGTCCATATTTATAAGTTTTCCTTCGAGTTTGGTGAAGTCTAGTGGTGGAACAGCCATCCTTACAAGTTAAAAGGCTCACACAGTATGTCTAGTGTCGTGTATGATTGAAATTTTTTTGAATTTTCTGTTTTATTCTTATTAACAGCCTTCTTCCGAGAAACCAATTTTTGTCGATTTCTGCGTAAATAATTTTTTTAGTTTCGGTTTTCTTTTTAAATAGTTTTGACTATCACTATGCGTTGTATTCTCGAAGGAACGAGCTCTGACGCATTCACCTATGACCGGTTACCAGTGATACATTCGTCACTTAGGGGTATTATTTTCGTTTTGTAAAGTTTAACTCGTATCTCAAGTGAAAAGATACTAGATAGAATATATAATGTGCATGTATACTTAAAGATTCAAGATGTCATGAGTCCTGCTTTGCGAAAACCGACGTTAACATCCATGCAGTGTTATTTAATACATATACCATCAAATAAATCCTGTTAAACCCATATTGTTCGGTTGTCTACTTTAGACATGTACAATTTCAGGTACTATATATGTACATTGCACATGCAAAAAAGGCAACAACCGAGCACACCGTTTTCTTGAAGAAATGATGTGATTATGAAAGAAAGGCGTACATCAACATTCTTGATTAATTACAACATAGTTTTTCATTTTCCCGTCTATTACTTCATAATTCTTTCTTAGCAGATTCAAAGTGTGCATGCGGCTTAACCGTTGTGTATTCATATTTTCTTTTATCTCTATGATAAAGTGTCGAAAAGTAGGTTTTGTTATGCATTCATACACGACTCGTTCCTATTGTCAGTTAAATAAGAAATGAAGTCAAATACATGTATATGGTTAATTATGCGATAAACAACGTTTTGATGCTCGAGTCGTTATGACGTCAACATACTAATAAATATCCGCATAACTCATAGCCTGTTACGTTTATATATTTTGTTGTGATATTTGGTCATGTTAGAATTGAAATGATATCTTTTAAGGCATTTTCATCGTCTCATAAACAACTCCTTGTCGTTCAGCTGCTAAGTTATAAACTTTCATTATTTAACATCAAAACTCCAAATCGTTGTTTATTAAACGACGAACACTGCTCAAAGGTTAACGGATATTATTTATGAAATAATATCCGTTCTAGCTTTGTTCATCGTTTAATAAATAATTATTAGGAGATCTGATGCGCAGTAACTACAAAGGCCGGTACATTTTATTTTACTTCAGGGGCCGGTCACACAGTGTTGTTAATTTTAGCTTATTGCTACAGATGAAGTGTTTGGAAACTCCAATAAATGTCTCATGATCTGAAAAGTGCCTTTTAAACTCACTCCAGTAAATGTCTCATGATCTGATTTTGCGTATATAGTAACTCAGTTTTGATTTCGCTTATTAAGGGTATTTTTTGTAGTCTAGACAAAAAAGACTCATGATGTATTGACCAGTTTTTCAGGGATTGCTTTGTATACTCTGCTAGTCCCATCATGAGTAATATTTGCGTTTTGCGTTTTATCAACTGAAGCTTAAAGACAAAATATAATGAAGACATTAAGAGGAAACAAGATATGAGCTAGCCTGTGCGAAAACCGACGTTAATATCCTTGCGGTCCTATCTCAACTCATTTCGCTCGGTTTTCTGTTCTAGACAGTTGTAATTACAGTGTTACAACTAATGTATTTTTTTATGTACGATGACACTTTACATCCAACAGCTTTGACTTTTGGTTACCACTTTTCTATTCTCTCAGCGATGGTCTATGTTCAGAGATATGTCTGTAGTAACGATTACATGATTGTTACGTTTTCTCGTACTAATGCCTGCGCAGTTTGATTTTAAAGTCGTGTATGATTTTCAATAGACCTACATTACAGTAACATCTAATGCCTTCTAAAGTAGCTTCGGCATTGGCTAATAAAGAAAAAATTCTTAGCCATGTTCTAAGCAAATATTATATAAGACAGTATATATTGTCTTAGTTTAATCTAAGAACGTTTTCACTTCTGCTTGTCTAAAGCTTATAAGAATGACAATATTGTCAGAGCTCGTGCCTTACCAACGCGAGGCATAATGGCGGTGTATAAGTAGGTAGCGTGTACTTCTCAGTACTCAAAGAATTGAAATATTAGGGAAGGTGATTATTCTTAGCTAACAAAAATTAAGTAAGATTAATGTAATAGCCCGCTCATAAGAACCAGTAAAAATGTTAATATATCGTTTAAAATATCTAGTCATAATCAAGTACCGGCCTTAGGTAGACTATTCTTATTGGCTAAGTCAGAAAAGGTTTGTCTAGGCCTGCACATATATTGTAATAGAAGTCCAAATAAAGAAGTGATGTATTATTTTTAGGTCTACACTCAGTTCCAAAAGAAAGTGTGCACATTGTTTTCTGTGATTTTTCATCGACAACTTTCTGAAAGCCTATATATTTGGTACCAAAATTGAGATCTGTTTACGTACAATATGGCGAACATTTTAGATTTTGCAATCGATCGATGACAAATACACATGAGATATAGTGTGCGAAAATTGAAGCCGATACGTCTGCTAAATATTTAAATATTCAAAATTAAGAAATGCACACTTTCTTTTGGAACTGAGTGTATATCTGTGATATAATTTATATAGGGTATACAGAATTCCTGGCTGGTGAAAAGCCTTGCGATGTTTTCCAGACTTCATAAAAGATTTGGAGATGCCTGGACATCACGTTCTGCATTTTACAACCGAGTTTCGCAGCGGTAGAACCAGCGTTTGTCATAAGCCTACGTCTGGGAGTCCCGCTGAGGCAGTGATCAACATGTTTAGGTTTCAGCATTGGCAAAGTATCATAATAAAGTATACAGAAAACAAATTACATGTGAGCATCTTGATAGGAGTTTAATCAATATAGCAATAATGCTAATACATTTAACAGATGACCAATAGGCAACTACAGTAACCATATTAAAAGATCATTTGACTATTTAATATCGGAAGGGGAATGTATTTTTGAACGCATTAAATATAAAATATCAAGCAAAATACAAGTTGTAGTTAATATAGATAAAGCTTAAATTATTGTTGGCCTCCTTAAAATCGCAATTAAAAAGCCGTGTCTCGAAATGTCCTAAATATTTCTATGTAGGAGAAAAGAAATGGCAAGTCTATCATGCTCGACCCAAACTGAATGTAGCTCCAGAAGGTAGTATGCTACCTTTCTCCTACGTCAGACGTCAAAAAACGAGCTTTTTCAAATTGTTATAAAATTTTGAAAAACGATACTCTGGCGTGTTGTTCGTATTTTATTCGTATTAGTTTATATATTTTTCACTTCGTTTCCTAGCAACGCGTCGTCGAATGTCAATGGTGTAAAATCAACGTTTGACATTCATCATTGGTTGAGATATGCGCCTATTGTAATTTAGATACACGATATACTAGCTCTCTATCTGCGGAATACGCACGTATATTTTTTTTTGCCGTCATTATTCCCAACGCGAAACGTTTGATACTGAAAATTCGCATATTCTTTTCACCCAAACTTGTGACCCCCAATTCACTTTAAGATTAGTTTTGGTCAACGGCACGAGATTTAACCAAATAATTACTCACACTGGTATTAAGCGTAGATCCAAAAAAATAACATGACAAATAAAAAGGGGGATTTTCGTGCATTTTACAAAATAATGTAAACAAATATTGTAAAGTTCGGACGAATAATGATAACGTCGTCTGACGTCAAAGAGCGCATTTTGACGCCATACATGAATCGTAAGGTCCGCTTAGACAAAGATGAACGTTGAAACAGCCATCTCTTGATACGGAAATGTAGAATAATCATTACTTGTATGGAACAATAAAAACAGATAGTTATAACCATACTTTACATAATAATATTGAAGCGTCTGGGTAAAATATATGCGCCGTTGTACCGGAAGCAGACGACAATTGACAATTTGAGAAAACACTATCTTCGCGGAGCAGAAGGTAATATCGGGACAAGCGGTGATAATTAGGGAGCTGTGATGGTCAGAGCAATAGAAAAACATGTCAGTTTATCTTTTAAATGAAACTTTAAGTAATTTTTTGAAAAATTATGCACACACATGCGTCTCGAACGCACGCGACGTGCGTTCCATCAAACAGTATTAATTAAGCCTATAGTGGCAAAACTTGACATAAAATAACGACGAACAGTGGAGAAAAAATTGAATATTGAATAATTTAAATAGTTTGCTATAGCTCATTCGTTGCATGTTTGCCCATAATCATGTATAATACTCTATATGACATGATACAGATAGTATGATAATTGTTATCATTGTTACTTTCAATTTTGAAATCTGACCGTGTAGTCAACAAAATATTCGACGTTATTCGGCATCATCAACCTCTTTAAAACAAAATAGTCCCTTTGTGAAAGCAAATCATTTAGGAACCGTTGATATGTTCATTTGAATGAGTGTTTCTACCACAGTAAAGCAAATGATTAGTGTTATTTATTATTTAGCATTTTACGCGCGTATTTTACCAACCCCTACTCGACCCCACCCCTTCAAAACGTAACTGAACAGCAAACGGTAACAAAGATTCAATGTTTATTTACAATCTGTGTGTGCAATTAACATAAACATGGAAGTAAAAATTTAAAATATCTTTATAGAAAAATGAGCATTGAGGACAACGGATGAATTCAGATTTCAAAAAGACATGTGTTTTGATACATGCCTAGTTGCAACCTAGAAGACATGCATACTATACACAGGCCAGGGCAGGATTTAAGCTTTAACTAAAATTTTGAAAGCAGAGCTAATTAATGGAACAATTGCAATCCCAGAAGAATCTACATGATATAAATATATAGACATATAAGGTAGTTTTTACTGTGTATACTAATAGTTTTTCAGAACGTAGAAATATGTTGGGATTAACGTCAGTTTTCAACAGTCAAGCGGGCAGTTTACCTAATCATCGATCCTGCGAAGGAACAGTATACTTAACTAACATCCTCCGCAAGAAACTGCCAACTTTTTACACAAAGAGACATAGTCGGTAGCAGGGCTCGAACCCATTGCCCTAAATCAGTGAGAGATAACAGTGAATTTTTAGTTTTTAAAAACGATAACTGTTTTATATACAGAACTGATGTCATTCAATTGCATTGCTATTGCAGACAGAGTGTTTTAATTGATATAGAAGAAGTCGTTGCATTTAAACTTTTACAGACTAGCATAATATATACGATTTCAGTCATTCCAATCTCAAAACCCGTACGTAATCTTTAATTGACATTCAAGTTGCGCCAATACATATACATATAGTATATTTGCAGTCAGAAATCAAAGTACTGAAGTCACTGAAAATGTTCAGTCTGAAACATGGCTTATTGTAAGGATTGGTACTTTGACGTAGGAGGGGAATGTTAAGCACATGTTTTGCAATATGTCTGATAGTTTGAAGTAAAATGTATAACATTACTTTTTGTAACAGCATGTTGAGCAATGCTACGGACAGTGATATTCCTTCTTGGTCAAGTGGTTAGAGAGGCTGAAACTTTTTTAAATTATTGAGTGTCTTGGGATCGAGCCGCGCTACTGATCACGTCTCTCTATGTAAGAAAGTTATGGAAATTAATAGTTACAGAACTGGTCCTTAGATCGTTAGATAAACGGTCCGGCTGTAAAACATGTACATGTAACGTTTTAGACATGTAACTAAAACGTATTTCCTTTGACGTAGATCTTTTTCCTAGTTAAAGTAATGAATAAAGAACAAAGTCGGAATACTTTATTATACAATATCAAAAGAAAAAGAGGTGTCAAAGTTGTCTTTAGTCAACACATATCTTTAAAATAGACACTTTAAGTTAATTAATATTTTTCAAACAGACGGTTAAATAACTAAGCGTTAAAATCCAAAAGATCTTAACAATGTCAAGCCGTATAGATACAAGAAGTAGGAACCTTTGTAAGCTATAGTTTTCGGCTGTGATCCTTTTCATACATGTATATTATGGTATTTTGCAAATGTATAAAGCCGTATATTGTAACCGTTGTCGGAAATGAGCTATATTTAAGCTAAATCATCTGGTTATTAAATTATAAGATAATCTAAAAAGAAAATTCCGGGAAAATTTACCTGCATTAAGCTCTACGAGAAACTACTTTATGAAAACGTTGTAGGCTGATTTCGAGCACTGAGCCGTCAATGTATATTAAGTTCATTGTTAAACAACGGTAAAAACGGAGGAAAACATCAAGAGTCAAATTAAGACTATAACACAGTGTTTTATCATCTTTTTTATTACTTTAAGTACAAAGAACAGTGGTATATGTGATGATTCAGACAATGTTTTTATAATCAAAATTAACGATATTTATTCTGATTTTATAAAGAATTTTATTGCTACACCGTATGCTTTTCTAAGCATTTTACTGGTGTATGAAAACAACAGTCTTTCAAAAAGTTAAAATGTTTCTTAATACATAATTATTACATATTACCAGCAACTACGACTTGTCTACTGTACTAGACCAAAAACAAACGAAAAAAACAAAGAAAAGTCATCTGAAACGAATCAGATTTCTTATAGCCTGATAAATACATGTAAATGACTCGGGATGCAATACAGTTCACTGTATGTGTGAGTCATACTGTACAACATTACAGTTGCACTTCATGGTCATTGATGACATGTTTTTAAACTTACAAAAAACATTTTTGAAGAGTTGGTAGTTAAATAAATATGAATAAAACATTACAATAATACTAAAATGTGAATCACTGAAGATTTACTGACGAACTAGTTTGCAGTTTATAATGTCGAACTATTTTCTATTTTTTATCTATAAGGAGGAAAAGGGTTTCTTTCCCGAAACTGCTCCCCGTCCGTCCTTAGATACAAGGCTCCCGTCGGGTTTCAGAATGACGAGCGTAGGAATTCCGCTGATGCCAAACTTCGATGCCAACGTTGTCTGAAATATTTTGTAAGCTTTATTTATATAGATATTTTTATATATATAATATATATATTAATGTATAATATATATATTACAAACAGATCAGGTACACAGAGTCATGCTAAAATGTCATCTACGTTCATTTATTGATTATCCGAGACAGGAAAGAAAGGAATGAATGGGAACAGTTTTAAGGCATTTTTGATAGATCATGCAGCCATGTTTTTATTTATCAAAGGATCCCAACATTATTCATTAACACTTAAATGCTTATCGAGATTCCAACTGTTATAAGTGTTTTTCGAACTTTTCCCTTTCGATTGTTAATTTCAGGGTTCTGCTAAGTATCAAAGTATTTTGGCAGTTATAGAGAATACCACTGAATAAATACAGTGAACTCCGGATACAAAGAACGCATTGAGACCTAATTAATGTGTTCTTTATATCATAAATATAATATATCCATAAAACAGGTTCATATTAAAGAAAGAAGGAAAAACGTCGGGCCCAGAAAATGTTTTCGTTATATATTTACACTTTCGCTGTAACTGGATTCGTTATATACAGAGTTTACTGTAATCTGAATTTTGATAGATGAGGACAAACTGGTATAGGAAGAGCTATCATAAGTGTCGATGACGGACAAAAGTCAAACACTGAGGTGTGACAATGTAAGCTCGGGTGAGCTTAAAATCTATGTTCATCCCTATTATGATCGTCTTTATGTCTCTCTTCGTTACTTTAAAATTGAGTATTCAGAAAAACCCTTTAATTGTGTCTATTACCTTTTGTTCCCTTTCATTGAAATCCAAAGCAAGCCATGGCATCTCAGCAAAGTATTCCTTAAAGGCGTTCTCATCTTTGTCAGAACTAACAAACACTATTTGAAATTTCTCCTTGGCATTTCTCTCCTTGTAGTATGCGGCAAGTTCAGGCGTGAATCCCCTGCAGGGTGGACACCAATGTGCGGAGAAATAAAGGCCTGAAAAAAATATTTTCAAGTTAAATATTATAGTAAACAGAATGGTTTATTCAAATTTGGACATTCGCGTAAAACCTTATTATAGGGTTAACTTTTTGTAATTTTAATATTTTGCGAATTTAAATTATAGGTTTAACAGTTTTATATTTGCGACTGTTTATACGGTTAATGGTCGCAGACAGTTTTAACAGCTCCGGCTAATGCCGTCGCCGTTAAAATATTTGCGACAATTAAAACCGTTCATACGGTCGCAAATGTCAAAATCACTAAATAATTACGTTATTTAATAGTCGCAAATTTAAACGACATCACCAATCAGAAACTACGTTACATTGGTACTGCGTTAGAAACGTTATTTTATAGTCGCAAATTTTTACGACGTAACCAATTAGATACGACGTTACACGAGTTTTGCGATTTTTGCGACTGTGTATACTTTATTGAACTGTCGCAAATTAAAAAGAAGTAACCCATAGAAACGACGTTACAATAGTAGTGCGTTAAAATTTCAACGCTGCTACAATCAACGCACAAAATTTTATTCCAAAAACTTGTTGGCACGTGACAGCACATTACTAGTTAACTATATGAAACATGTCATTATTTTGCGTACTTTGTCCTGTTGTTGTGCTGTCAACATGACACAACCACAAAAAAGACGAAATGTTGGCACGTGACAGCACAACACGACATAATTCTCTTATGTACTACCTGTTTACTATATAAACATATTTCTTTAAAACAAAACTATAATATAACTATTGGTACTACCTATCAACGGGAAAAGCCAAAAACATTAATGAATTTGTAATTGAAAATTATAATAAGTAAACTCCACATTTACTACAGTGGTCAATAGACGCTTTTTAAATAACGTTCCGTCTTCTCGCAGCGCCCCCTTACAGCGCGGGAGCTGCGCCAATTCAGCCTACCTTACAAATGGGGGAATAATTCTACAGCTAATGAAATTCTTTTTAAAAGTTTTAATAAATCATTAAATTTTTCAACCTGTGATCAGTTGGTTTTTAAATGATGAAAAAAAGGAAAGAAGTTTTTTGAAAATGTTTTAGTTACTACCACCGGAAGTCGATGTCCAAATGGTTCCTGTAACAGATTATATTGAAATTATTGTAGACATTCAATTCATAAATAATTTTTGATTTACGTGTAACCTATAGGTGGGTTTTCCCGTATAAATATGGTATCTGGTTTAGGAAGCCGATCATAAAATATTATGAATTACAAAATGTTCAAAACATTTCATACATTTCTTTATGTTATCTGATCTTAAAAGCCATATTTAAAATGTGTAACTATGTATCGTTTTCATATTTGAACTGAAAAGAACTATTATTTATGCTAATAATATGATATCGCTGATTTTAACAGTGATGTCACTTTTTGTTTAAAATTTTACACTCAAAAAGATAATTATAATTATTTTCTTTTCTACTTTACTTTTACTTTATGTGAAATGGTTTGTGTATTGAAGAATTTTCGTTCATGAAGTTTGCACGTGATAGTCTGTCTAAAATGAAACCTGACAAACAGGATTAACAGCAATATGTGTTTGAAATATAAAATAGAAAAAACCTGTAAAGGGATACGAACCTGCACCGTTCGTAAAGAAACAAGGGTGGGTAAACCTTTACCACGGGTAAACCTTTATATACTGACAGGCTTGCAGTGTCAAATCATAACTGATGTCGGCACAGATTTATCGATTCATCTAAAGATTTATAAACAAATCTTTACGTGACTGTCCATGAAGTTCACATAACAAGAAAGGGTAGGCATACTTTCATTCTCAAAACCATCTAAAACGTATTTAGTTTCGCAAATATAGAAAAGGTTAACCGAATACGTAAAATGGGTGTAAATTATAGAGTTAATTGTTTTGTAATTTTTATATTTGCGACTGTATATGGTATTAAATGTTCGGAAATATTTTCAACACACCGCCTCGATAGCCTAGTGGTAGAGCGTCCGCTTCGAGTGCGGGAGGTCATGGGTTCGCTCCCTGGCCGCGTCATACCAAAGACGTAAAAAATGGTACCAGTAGCTCCCTTGCTTGGCGCTCAGCATAAAAAGGGAAAACTGGCTTCTCTTCTCATGTATACCCTCACGGCGATGGATACCATCAGGAATGAGGTGTCGAGAGTGATTAATATAAGTTGGATAACTTGTTTCACAATCGACCTAAAATAAATTAGTATAAACTAACGACGACGGCGTACAATCACTTACATTAAAGTTTGTTACGCAACGCAGTAAATTCTTATTTTCTGCCAACATTGGTTCCACCTGCAGACCACCTAAGGTTGCCGTATTACTAGCATTGCTTCAGAGCGCGCAGACGGTTACTGTTGGGCGTGCAGTTTACAGACGGGCATTTATTTCTAATGGTACTGTAGGACGTGCAGCAAACTGACGGCCACTTATTCAGTGTAGTGTTAATTGAGGGTGTGCAGCAAACTGACGGCCGCTTATTCAGTGTAGTGTTACTTTAGGGTGTGCAGCAAACTGACGGGCACTTATTCAGTCTAGTGTTAGTTTAAGGTGTGCAACAAACTAACGGGCACTAAGTCCTAGTTCTTATTCAGTCTAATGTTACTTTAGGACGTGCAGTATACTGACGGACACTTAATCCTAGTGTTAATGTAGGACGTGCAGCAAACTGACGGGCACTTATTCCTAGTGCTCATGTAGGACGTACAGAAAACTGACGGGCACCTATTCCTACTGGTAATGTAGGACGTACAGCAAACTGACGGACACTTATTCAGTCTAGTGCTACTTTATGGTATGCAGCAAACTGACGAGCACTTATTCAGTCTAGGGTTACTTTAGGTGGTTACTTTAGGTTGTGCAGAAAACTGACGGGCACTTATTCAGTCTAGTTTTATGTAGGACATGCAGCAGACTGACGGGCACTTATTCCTTGTGCTCATGTAGGACGTGCAGCAAACTGACGGACACTTATTCCTAGTGCTTATTCAGTTTAGTGTTACTTTAGGACGTACAACATACTGACGGCCACTTATTCCTAGTGTTACTGTAAGACGTGCAGCATACTGACGGACACTTATTCCTAGTTTGCTTATTTAGTCTAGTGTTACTTTAGGACGTACAGCAAACTGACGGTCACTTATTCCTTGTGTTACTGTAGGACGTGCAGCATACTGACGGACACTTATTTCTAGTGCTTCTTCAGTCTAGTGTTTCTTTAGGACTTGCAGTATACTGACGGACACTTATTCCTTGTGCTACTGTAGAACGAGCAGCATACTGACGGACACTTATTCCAAATGTTAATTCAGTCTAGTGTTACTTTAGGACGTGCAGCATACTGACGGACACTTATTCCTTGTGTTACTGTAGAACGAGCAGCATACTGACGGACACTTATTTAAAATGTTAATTCAGTCTAGTTTTACTTTAGGACGTGCAGCATACTGACGGACACTTATTCCTAGTGCTAATGTAGGACGTGCAGCAAACTGATGGGCATTTATTCCTAGTGCTAACTCAGTCTAGTGTTACTGTAGGACGTGCAGCAAACTGACGGGCACTTATTCCTAGTACTAATTTAGGACGTGCAGCATACTGACGGACACTTATTCCTAGTGCTAATCTAGGACTCAGCAACTACTTGGGTGCATTTATTCCTAGTGCCAACTCAGTCTAGTGTTACTGTAGGACGTGCAGCAAACTGACGGGCACTTATTCCTAGTACTAATTTAGGACGTGCAGCATACTGACGGACACTTATTCCTAGTGCTAATCTAGGACGTGCAGCAAACTGATGGGCATTTATTCCTAGTGCTTACTCAGTCTAGTGTTACTGTAGGACGTGCAGCATACTGACGGGCACTTATTCCTAGTGCTAATGTAGGACGTGCAGCAAACTGACGGGCACTTATTCCTAGTATTAATGTAGGACGTGTAGCAATCTGACGAGCATTTATTCCTAATGTTAATGTAGGACGTGCAGCAAACTGACGGGCACTTATTCCTAGTGTCAATTTAGGACGTGCAGCAAACTGACGGTATAGTTGCTGCCGGGAATGTAGCATTAATTATTACTTTACTGTGCATTATATGTACGATTGTATCAAAATTATACATAATTCGTCCACAGTATTGAAAAGAAAACCTAATTTATGTTGAATAGCTAGAAGGTTGTTCAAACAAATTTTAAGGTACTAGTATCATAAAGACTACTTACCTATATAGTCGTAACTAGCTAGATCCAGATCCTCTTTTCCATTCTTATTAATAAGTTTTCCACTAAGTGTTCCGAATTCTAGTTTATCAGCAGCAGCCATCCTGACAGGTTGTTAAAGACTGTATGTCAAACAGAAAGATTTAGTTTATATATATAAATCCTTAACATGTAAATGCTAAAAATAATCGACACGTTGCGATGTTTATTTTAGGATATTACGCGTAACTAGGGCCGGACGCTTCATTGCATATTTATGAAGACTCGAATCAATGATAGGACATATTAGGGTTATTTTTAACGTTCACTACTATTATACACAATTCTATAACTCAAATATCTTTTGTGTATCCCCATTAACCCCGTTATACGTATATGGAGTTAACAGCGGTCATTTATGTAAAGAATATATTGACGACAGATTCACTCGTCTTGTGTTACTGTTGTTGACATCAAAGTACTTGTTGATGTTCATTTTAATAAATGCAATATATACTGCTTTAATTGAGAGGTGTGTAACTATTTACAGTGATGTTGAATTACGAGTAAACTGTAAATATTCAGACTTTCAATGCGAACATTTTCATGCCTGGTCCATAGTTTAATGTATTTTCTGTTTTCTTTCTTCCGAGAAACATATTTTTGTCGATTCTGCGTAAATATTTGTTTAGTTTCGATCTGCTTTATAAATATTTATGACTAACACTATGCGTTGTATTCTAGAAAGAACGAGCTCTGACGCATTCAGATGACTGGTTTCCCAATAATTGCTTTTTACACTCCATTAGTCACGCATGATTGTCTATTAATTGTAAATCGTATTGTAAGTGAAAGATCTCAAACGAAAGTACGTGTCATAATGTACGTGTAGATGCCAAATGACATGAGCCATGCTTCGCGAATATCGACATGCAGTCTAATTTAAGGACATTTGCTACGGTTTCTTATAAAAAGGTAAAGATAAAGTGTTTGTTTATTATAGTGTCACCCCTACTTAAAGGGCCAGTCATATCTGACTCATTAGACACCTTCTTTCTGAGCACATTTAACTCCCAAATCCTATCATTTAATGCCAGGCACCAGGCAGGTAGGCATACGGTAACCATTATCTATCTAGCTGGCGGTTCACCAACCGGCCATTTCAGAACCTATATGTATACAGGGGCGGATCCAGGATTTGGTCTTGGGGGGGGGGGGGGCGTAACTTTTTTGCCATTTGTTGGTTCTGCTCAAGCCGTATAAGACGGCAATTATGACTGTGTTTTATTCTTTGTTTTTAAGTAATCGAACACTAAATAGCGGTGGAGCCAGTGAGTGTATAGTTAACATGTATAATTGATAACATATATCAATGAACAATGTGAGGGCCATAGGCAGATAGGCAGAGGTTAAAAAATAGGGAGGCACTTTGTAGGGGGGTTCGGGGGCATGCTCCCCCGAAAAATTTTTTTTTCGAGGGTGCCATTTCGTGCATTTTCCTGCATTTCAAACGTGTTTTTGATACTTTTAAGATACCGATTTCGGAAACAGAAAATATAAATTTATACTCAGATATTTATGTAAGGTTGGGGAATTTTAGGGGGGGCGCCGGGTGCGCCCCCCCTGGATCCGCCGGGTGCGCCCCCCCTGGATCCGCTAGTGGTATATAGAATTGCTTTTCGTAATACGTTTTCAAAATCTTAGCATTTCGACTTAGAATGAAACCTAATTATAGGTAACTGGCCTTGATCTTGAATAATCTGCCTGTTACTTTATATATGTTCATGCGTGGCTTTATATATGCGTAGGGTTTCTCACAGCGGTACTTGTATCATAGTGTCAGCGTACACTAGCTGCCACTGTGCTTATAGTGTCAGATTACACAAGCTGCCACTGTGGCTTGGTGATTAAAACGGTTAAGTTCTTATTTTACACCACTACTATTTTAACGCTGCGGGCTCTGCGAATAGTTTTCGATCCCAAATAGTACAAATAAATATCCTTTTATCACTTCATTGGTCATTTTCCTATCTTATTCATCTTACTTACAGAACTTATTTTAAAGTTTGAACCTATAGCTGCTTTTTGTACAATGTCTTTTCGTCTACTCAATATGTTTTGTTACGCAAACGTGTTTAAAGACGGAATCCAATCATATCTATAATAGCCATTTTAGAAAAGTAACAACTACAGACAAATGGGTATTTCAGAAGTAATCTTATCTTATGACAATGAAAACTCTCATATTTCTTATTGTATAATGTTTTTACAAATTCCTTACATTCCTCGTGGGGTGATTAACTGACTCTCTTTCTACATTCGTCAGCTAAACATATGACTTCAACGTCCATTTATTACTAAAAGCCTTATATTTTGGCCAGTACAGTGTATTAATGGTGCATAAAAAGATGTCTTACTGTCGAAAGTCACCGTTATTTATAGAGAAAAAACGCCTAACGTTGATTCTTATATCGAAAGTACATGCATGGTATCAATATAGCGCAGTGTTTTTTCTTCTGTAAGTTCTATGTTTTGCTATATATTTACAAGAATTGAATCAAGTTTAAACAATATTAAAATAACTTTTAAACAGGATAATTTAAAAGTGTATAATTGACCTTGTATCAAGCCGAACGTAACGTAATAAGGAAATAGTTAACACTTTAAACGTTGGGCGATTCAATAACAACTTGTTTTTAAAATAAAACACGAATTTTATCTGCAATAGTTATAGTCACTTCTCTGAAGAAAACCACTAACCTGTAAACGGTTCGTATTCCTAACCCTCCAAAACTGGAAAATATAAGTCATAAAAGTTATTTTTGTACTGAATAATCACTGGTCCAATTTATCTTATCTGATTATATGCGGATTGCTAGCCTCGACTTTAAAAGAATTTGTTTGTGATAAGTACACGTCTAGGAGTCCAACTGAGGAAGTGATCCACTCAGTGGTTGAACATGTTCACCGAGTAACACTGTATGAGGAAGCTTGATAAGGTCAGCATATGCAATGCATCATAAAATACAGGAAACAAAATTTTACATGAACAATTTGAAAGGAGTATGATCAGTGCGAAATATATGACAATACAGTAAACAGATGACAAAAAGGCTACTACAGTGACCATATTAAAAGATCATTTGACCATTTTCAGAAAGGAAATGGCAAGTCTAACATGCTCGGCTCCAAACTGAATGTATCTCCTTAAACCAGCACTTGTTTGGAAAAAAACCCAACAAATTCCCAATTACCTCTTTGTCATTGTGGTCTTCCAGAGAGTAGCCATCTTTTTTTTCTTTGAATGTCAGTATTGCTAAGTCATCAGAATCTACCTCTAAGTATTGCACCATAACACTACGCACCCTTTTAAATGGGGACCGTAACTTTAGCGATAATGCCAATATGAAATTACTTCACTCTATTAAAACCTACATCAGAAAAGTAGACGATTTTCACGAGCATCTGTAAATGAATGTAGCAAGCTTTATCTAAACAGATAACTATTCGAATGAATCCTGTTCAATATATCATCTCTCCCCTTTTCTTATTCAGATAATCGTAACAATATAAGTTATTTCACATTAGTCATGTTAAGTTAAAACCCAAAATTGAAATGTATATTTTAGACTAGATCTTAACACTGCCATGTCGTATCTACAGGTAAGATATAAGAAAATCCCTGGAAATAGTTCAACAAGAAACTACTTTAATGAAAACGTTATAGTCCGATTTCTAGCACAGAGCCATGAACGTAGTTTTAGTTTATTGTAAAACAACGGTAAAACAGAGGAAAACATCAAGATCGTAGCTTAATGGTCTAAGTCGGACTATACCACATTTCGGAATTTTTCATCATCTTTTTATTATGTCTCCCCCACCTCGGGGGGAGACATATTGTTTTTGCCCTGTCCGTCAGTCCGTCCGTCCGTCAGTCCGTCAGTCCGTCCGTCCATTCTTCGTTTCCGGACGATAACTAGAGTTCCTTTTGACCTACAGCTCTCAAACTTCATAGGATGAATGGTCTTATTGAGCAGATGATCCCTATTGTTTTTGGGGTCAGTAGTTCAAAGGTCAAGGTCACAGTGACCGTTGGTCAATTTCTCGTTTCCGGATGATAACTAGAGTTCCTTTTGACCTACAGCCCTCAAACTTCATAGGATGATTGGTCTTATAGAGCTGATGATCCCTATTGTTTTTGGGGTCAGTAGGTCAAAGGTCAAGGTCACACTGACCGTTGGTCAATTTCTCGTTTCCGGATGATAACTAGAGTTCCTTTAGACCTACAGACCTCAAACTTCATAGGATGATTGGTCTTATAGAGCAGATGATCCCTATTGTTTTTGGGGTCAGTAGGTCAAAGGTCAAGGTCACAGTGACCGTTGGTCAATTTCTCATTTCCGGATGATAACTAGAGTTCCTTTTGACCTACAACCCTCAAACTGGGGGAGTCCGTCAGTCCGTCCGTCCATTCTTCGTTTCCGGACGATAACTAGAGTTCCTTTTGACCTACAGCTCTCAAACTTCATAGGATGAATGGTCTTATTGAGCAGATGATCCCTATTGTTTTTGGGGTCAGTAGTTCAAAGGTCAAGGTCACAGTGACCGTTGGTCAATTTCTCGTTTCCGGATGATAACTAGAGTTCCTTTTGACCTACAGCCCTCAAACTTCATAGGATGATTGGTCTTATAGAGCTGATGATCCCTATTGTTTTTGGGGTCAGTAGGTCAAAGGTCAAGGTCATACTGACCGTTTGTCAATTTCTCGTTTCCGGATGATAACTAGAGTTCCTTTAGACCTACAGACCTCAAACTTCATAGGATGATTGGTCTTATTGAGCAGATGATCCCTATTGTTTTTGGGGTCAGTAGTTCAAAGGTCAAGGTCACAGTGACCGTTGGTCAATTTCTCGTTATAATTTGGGGTCACTAACTCAAAGGTCAAGGTCATAAGGGGGGAGACAAGTTTTTTTGTGAAAAACAATCTCTAGTTTGTTTTAGAGCAAAGAAGAATGGTATTTGTGATGATTCAGACAATGTTTTTATAAACAAAATTAACGATAAAATTATTCTGATTTAATAACGAATTTTATTGCTATACTTTTTTTTAAAGTAAATGCTTTTCTTAGCATTTTACTGATGCACAAAAACAACAGTCTTTCAAAAAGTTAAAATATTTCTAAATACATAATTATTATAACATAGAAACAGCAACAGAAACATTTTTTGTACCAGACCAAAAAACGAACAAACAAAGACAAAGTCATACTGTACACCATTATAGTTGCACTTTATGGTCATTGATGACATGTTTTCAAACTTGTAAAAACATTTTTGTAGAGTTGGTAGTCCAAAAAATATAGAACGCATGTATTAAATACACTTATGAATAAACAACACACTAAAATATGCATCACTGAACATTAAATGCAGAATTATTTTTCAGTTTATTTTGTCCAACTACTGTGTTTTTGTTAATTTTTTTCCCCAAGGAGGAAAAAGGTTTCTTTCCCGCAACTGCTCCCCGTCCGTCCGTCGATACAATGCTCCCGTCGGGTCTCAGAATGACGAGCGTAGGTATTCCTCTGATGCCAAACTGTGTTGACAAAGCGGTCTGAAATGTTTTGTAGGCTTTATATATATAAATCGGGTACATAAAGTCATGGTAAAATGTCATCTAAGTTCATAGACAGGAAAGAAGCGAATGAATGGGAACAGTTTTTATGCATTTTGATAGAGCATGGAACCCATTACTCTTTACCTAATATTTTGAAAAGGCCAATAATTGATATTGACAAAGATCTTGTGGTCATAAACGTTGTCTTTAGGTTTGTACACGTCTGATAAAGTAGCTCCAATAGTGTAAAGGTAAAAATAAAATAAAATATAGCAGGTTTCCTCCAAATATAATCGAACTTCTTATCTGACTGAGCAAATGATCAAACTACATTTTTATATGGCAATACACATCTAGTCATGGTTTGTTAATAATTGATAACGAAAATGTTGTTTCCAGATTGTTAAACGAGATAAGCGGTCATACACGGTTCGATTAAAATTGAGTGACAACAAGCTAAAACTTGCACATTTTCTTTACATGGTCCTTTTTTTTAGCAAACTGAACTAAAAATCTCCCTATATTTTGGAGCAATATGTCATCAACATTTGGTTATGATGGCTTAGACATACCTTAGACATACCAAAACTAATATGATACACATTTGGTTATACAATATATTACAAAATGGAAACAAAAACAGGTCATGCAGAAATGTTTTTACTTATCAAGGCTTCCCCAACATTATTCATTAACAAACAATAAAATGCTTATCGACATTCCAACTGCTATCCGTTTTTCGATTGATAATTTCAGGATTCTGCTAAGTATGAAAGTCTTTAAGCAGTTTTAGAGAGTACCACTAAAGAAATACAGTAAACTCCCTATAATTCTACAAAGAGCCCATTGGGACATAATTAATTTTCTTTTATATCCGGAGTATGATATATCCATAAAACATTTTCATATTTAAGAAAGAAAGCAAAAACATCGGGCCCAGAATTTCTTTCGTTATATATTATGACTTTTGCTGTATTTGGATTCGTAATATACAGAGTGTATTGTAATATCATTTTGACAGATGAGGACAAACTGGTATAGGAAGAGCTGTCATAAGTGTCGATGACGGACACAAGTCAAAACAATGTAAGCTCAGGTGAGCTTAACATCTATGTTCATCCTTTTTATGATCGTCTTTATATCACTCTTTGTTACTTAAAACTTGAATATTCAGAAAAATCCTTTACCTCTAAGTCTCTTTCACTAAAGTCCAAAGCAAGCCATGGCATCTCAGCAAGGTATTTTTTAAATGCTTTCTCATCTCTGTCAGCACTAACAAACACTATATGAAACTTCTCGTTGACATTTCTCTCCTTATAGTATGCGGCAAGTTCAGGCGTGAATCCTCTGCAGGGTGGACACCAATGTGCGGAGAAATATAGACCTGAAAAAATAATGCTTTTCAAGTAAATATTACAGTGAACAGAATGATTTTTTCCATATTTGGACACCCGAGTAAAACATCATATCAACTAACGGGCACTTATTTCTAATGTTACTGTAGGTCGTGTGGTTAACAGACGGGCACTTATTTCTAGTGTTACTGAGGGACGTGCAATTTACAGACGGGCACTTATTTCTAATGTTATTGTAGGTCGTGTGGTTAACAGACGGGAATTTATTTCTAGTGTTACTGAGGGACGTGCAGTTTTCAGACGGGCACTTATTTCTAATGTTACTGTAGGGACGAGAACTTATTTCTAGTGTTACTGAGGGACGTGCAGTTCACAGACGGACAGTTATTTCTAGTGTTTCTAGCGTTTCTAGTGTTACTGAGGGACGTGCAGTTCACAGACGGACAGTTATTTCTAGTGTTTCTGTGGGACGTGCAGTTCACAGACGGGCAGTTATTTCTAATGTTACTGTAGAGCGTGTAGTTTACAGACGGGCAGTTATTTCTAGTGTTTCTGTGGGACGTGCAGTTCACAGACGGGCACTTATTTCTAATGTTACTGTAGGGACGAGAACTTATTTTTAATGTTACTGTAGGGCGTGTAGTTCACAGACGGACAGTTATTTCTAATGTTACTGTAGGGCGTGTAGTTTACAGACGGGCAGTTATTTGTACCGTTACTGAGGACGTGCAGTTTACAGACGGCAGTTGTTTTTAATGTTACAGTTTATGTAGGGCATGCAGTTTATAGACAGGCACTTATTTCTAGTGTTTCTGTGTAACGTGCAGTTTACATACGGGTAGTTATTTCCGCTGTTTCTGTAGGACGGGCAGGAAACTGACGGACACTTATTGACAGTGTTACTGTAGGGCGTGAAGCAAACTTACGGACACTTATTGACAGTGTTACTGTAGGACGTGTAGCAAACTAACGGGCACTTATTTCTACTGTTACTGTAGGGCGTGAGACAAACTGATGTGCACTTATGTCTACTGTAACTGTTGGACATGCAGCAAAATGAAGGGCACTTACTGACAGTGTTACTGTTGGACGTGTATCAAACTGACGGGTGCATATTGACAGTGTTACTTTAGGACGAGAAGCAAACTGACGAACACTTATTGACAGTGTTACTGTTGGACGTGCAGCAAACTGACGGACACCTACTGACAGTGTTATTATTTGAAGGGCAGCAATCTGACAGACACTTATTCACAGTGCTACGGTAGGACATGCAACAAACAGACGGGCACTTTTTACTTGTGGTACTGTAGGACGTGCAGTCAGCTGAAGGACCCTTATTGACCATGTTACTGTAGGACGTGTAGCAAACTGACGGGCTCTTATTCACAGTGTTAAATAGCTCTTCATCATACATACCATTCTGGAAGACCCGTGTTTTCGGTTACATTCACCTGAATTTGCATTTAGTGTGTGTTAATGGTTGAAAATAGGAACAAACATGAGACTTTGGCATAAAAACAGAATTTTCTTGTACATGTTAGATTTTTAAACAGCCTATCAATTGAGTTTATATTAATCGACATACCTTAAATATACATAAAAGAATCGGTATGCAGTATTGAAAAAAAATCCTATTATTTGTTGAATAGTTAGTGGGTTTATTAAACACATATCAAGTGTACTTACCTATATAGTCGTAATTAGCTGGATCCAAATCCCCGGGAAGCTTACCATCCTTATTAATAAGTTTTCCGTTAAATATGCTGAAGTCTAGTGCTTTAGCAGCAGCCATCCTAGGTTAACCTGTATGTCAAAAGGAAAGATTTAGTTAATAAATTAAATCTTTTACATCTATAAATGCTAAAAATGCTTTAAGTGCCAGGCTCTCTTTGAATTAATTCATATAGTGACATAAATTTATTGATAGGATAATGATAGAACCGTGTTTTTTTTACTCTACAATAATGTTGACATATGCGTTTCTTTTGTATTAAAGTTGTTTCTTCAAGAAAAAGAGTTGTCAGAAAGCCTCTCTTATTTTTTGCAATATCATTGAAAAAAAAACTTCCCTATATTTCTTATATGTACTTATACATTTGAATAGCAAAGTAAGGAGTGCTTTTGGTACAAATAAAGGTCATTTCTGTAAGTAAGACACCTTTCATGATCAAATGAGAGCATCTTGTAAATGTGATCATTGGACTATAACGTTTACTACTATCAAACACCTGTATTAACTATATATGATATCCTAGGACTGAAATACCTTTTGTAACCTTTAACCCTGTTATTTATATGAGTTGACAGCGATCTGTTTCGACACCGGGACTTTTAGCAAGTGAATCGAAATTCATCCGTATCATTCCTTTAATCATCTGTTACTGTTTCTTTCCACCAATAATTGACATCAAAGTACATGTACTTATTAGGGTTAACGCTATGTTATATATACATTTCTTTGAGACGTCAGCAACGTTTTATTGTGACGTTAAATTACGAGTAAACTGTCAATATTCTGATTTTAATGCGGACTTTTTATGCCTGGTCCGAAGTTTTTATACATTTTCTGTTTTCTTCTTATTAACAGCCTTTTCACGAGAAATCCACTTTTTCTATTCTGTCTAAATATTTTGTTAGTTTCGATCTCCTTAATATAAATAGTTATGACCAACACTATATGCGTTGTATTCCAGAAAGAACAAACTCTGACTCATTTCACATGACCGGTTTGCCAAGGATTGCTTTTTACACTATAAGTCACGCATGAATATTAATTGTAACTCATAAGTTAGGATCTCAAGCGAATATACACAATGTATGTTTATACATAACAGATGCAAGATGACATGAGCCGTGCTTTACGAAAACCGACGTTAACATTCATACAGTCTAATTTAAGGAAAGTTGCTACAGCTCCCTATGCATGTATGTATATACAGGGCAACAAAGAATGACTGCATAATTTTCTTTTTCAAGAACATGGCAGTTTGACAGAGAAGCAAGTATGAAATATGAAATCTGAAATAAAAATCATAGGTCACTGACCTTGATCATGAATTATCTGCCCCCTGAAAATCAGAAAAGATAACAAAACGCTGTATTCAAAGGTAGATAAGTCAAAGCCAATATCAAAATGTTTGCCCTATATACATAGGGAAACTGTAGAAATTTAAACGTCCTTAAATCAGTTATCTTGTGTATACATCTATCATCTTATAAATCCTATATAAACCGACATTATTCGTCGTACAATTGCAGTTACAATATGGTAGACTCTACTTGTCATTAATGTTGTTTTTCTCTGTTTGATAGCACCTCTGACCTTTCTCCCTACAATGACTATATCCCCCACAGTTGTGATCTAGTGCATGGTTAAGGTCGCTGACTCTAAGTCACTAAAGCTTTTACTGATACAAGTGAAACAGCTGGCGCTATTTAAAAAGACTGTGACTTTATATATGTACACGCGTGACTTTATATATGTACAAGCGTGACTTTATATTGTTTGTATTTGTGCTTTTTGAGTTCACCATCCTCGTTCGAGGACTTTATGTATGTATATGATCATGCGTGACTTTATATAATGATCATGCGTGCCTGCGTGCCTGCGTGCCTGCGTAGGGTCTCTTATCATATTGCTTACACCATCTGCCACTGTGACTGGGTTATTAATATCGGTAAGTTCTTATTCTAAACCACTGCAACATTTCAACGCTGCTGTAGGAAATGCCCGGGCCCTGCGAACAGTTTTTGATCCCAAATACTACCAAAAACGGCAGTTTCATTTTACAGTTCATTGGTCATTGTTTTATTTAATTCATCCTACTTACAGTACTTTAATAAACGTAACTATTGTAAGAGTTTTGAACAGAATCCTTTAAAGATACAATAATCATATTCATAGTAGCCATTTGTAAGTGAAACTTTAAGTAGAGTAACATGACTACAGACCTTTTCAGAATTAAGAAGTAATCTTATCTTGTAGTTGTTACAACGGACAATCCCAGATTGTCTTAACTGACATTCTTTCCTTACATTCCGGTGTGATAAACTGATTCTCGTTTTACATTCGTCAGATAAATATGTGACTTCAACGTCCATTTATTACTTGAAGTCTTATGATCAAATTTAACCTTAAAAGTGTTGGAAGTATTAATATTGCATTACCAGATGACTTACTGACGAAAGTCGCCGTTATTTGTACAGAAAAAATCTAAAGGGGCAATCCCTACATCTAGCAGATTACATTCTCGAAACAATGATAAAAAAATACAATTTCAGAGAAGAACCTATGGCGAAAATGCCTCATTTTAACATAATTAATCAATATAGAGGCTTTCTGTAATAAATCGCATCCACCCATGTATTGTACAACAACTCTACATAGATTATTGAATGGTTATAGAAATGCATAGCTGAAACTTTTAGGTTAAATTATAATATTTCCAAAGATTCTATTATTTATGTTTTGGGGGTTACTAGTATTTAGTTTGACAACAGTTATAGGGTATGCTGATTCTTATATCGAAAGTACACACACGGTATCAATACAGCGCAGTTTTTGTCAATGGAATTGCAAAAAGTGACCACTACTTTTCTTGAAGAAACGACGTGATTATGATAGAAAGTCTATCCTGACAGGTTCAGAAAGATCATGGTGCTTTAACGTTGTTAAATCGGTTATTACATACTGTGCAAACTAACCGTTGAATCAGTTTCGCAAAACATGTCATATTTCTAAGAAGAAAACCCAATATTTTCTTCCTTAAATTCTCGGAAATAACTATATATTAACAAGAATTGAATCAAGTTAAAATAATATTAAAGTTATTTATAAACGTGGTAATTTTAAAGCATATATGTGACCTTGTATCAAGTCGAACGTTACATTAAAAGTTTGCAGTTATACATGCATTAAACGTTGGGCGATTTAATTACAAGGCAATATATTTTCTCGTTTTTATATCAAACACTTATTTCATCTGCAATAGTTATTATCACTACACTCAGTACCCTGAAGAAAACACAAATGACATATAAACGGTTCGTATTCTTAACACCCAAAAAACTCGAAAATCATAAGTTATGAAGTTATTTTTGTACCGAATAATCACTGGTCCACTTTAACTTGTCTTATAAATATGTGCGGATTGCTAGTCTTGACTTTAAAATAATCTAAAAGGAATGTTTATTGTTTTTCGAAAATAAGTTAAGGCCAAGGGCGCGATGTTAATTGCGATATGCATTTAGCAAGAAGCATTGCGCCCTTGGCTAACATGCAAGATCACTATATGGAATGTAGTACAATTCTATATGCAATAATTTGTAATTTGATCTTCATTTAAAAATATCTCTTCAATATTTAAATCAAATCTTTATATACTGATCTAAATACGACATAACCTATAACATTGGTACACATGTCAAAATATAATCATGATATTAATATAAAACATATAACAGTTTATAAAACTTCATGATAATGATTTAAATAGAACAAAATAATTTTAGCATACAAGTGTGTATCCATAAAAAGATTACGGAAGCCAAATAGATTTAAATTGGGTTTTATCTTTTTAAATTTCCACGTAAAAATAACACGTAATTGCTATAGTGTACAAATTTATGTCTGTAACAATCATATTGCCTGAGATTCAGCTAACACACTGTTTTTAAATATATATCACGTAAACAAGCAGGTGCTAAACAAGAGATGCTTGTAAAACATTTATACCCCCTCTCCCACCAACAGTAACTGCACTGCCAGAAAATGTTGATGATCTCGTAACCAAGATGTCATTAGAGAGCAATAACTGTCCCTTACCAATGTTCCTATCAAGTTTGAGGCCTCTACGTCAAAGCCTTCTCAAGTTATTTAGCGAAAAATTGTTTTGCCGGGTCCTTGTATGTAGACAAAGTATGTGTAGACCTGGAAAATGATGTAAGAGTCATTTCGGTTATATTTTCGCATGATTTTCACTACCCTTTATGAGGTATATGATATAATAATTTTAGACTAATGTTTCGGTGGTCAATACCTCTTTAGACTATAATTGCATAGTGGAGAACCAGTCACCTGACCAAGTAGTACCAAAAGGGTGCTGGACATGTACTTGTTTGGTAAAACAAATGCGATATAATTGTATAATATCGTATACTTGTCATAATTTTGTCTAAAGGGGTTGATGCATTTCATGGTGTAAGATGTTCTTTTCCCCAAGGTAGATGTGAGCGTTCGTGTATGTGTGTATTCAGAAAGGGCCAGGGCAAGACAAAGTTAGATAAGCGAGCGTTTCCAAGCAAATTATATCTTCAATAAGCTTGTCTTAAGGTTGTTTGATACCTGAAGAGGAGAAGTTGTCGGAAAAGTTCGGTCATTGTTTGCCCAGGGGTTTATTTTCTCTCAAAAATGCCTTCCGGTAATAAAAATGGGTTGCCCAAGAGTGTCCACGAGGGTTCGTTTTCATTTTGACATGATTTCCATACCGTTTCAGGGAGTTAGCTAAGATAAGAATTTCCCAGACGGCCAGGACACTTTTTGTCCATGAAGTCGAGGTAATTAAAAAAAAATAGTTGCTACAAATTCTTCGTTCTGATTATTTAAGGAGAAAATGCATTCAATAGCGTCTCGAGGAGATTTCTGTCCATCAGGCTTTCTTGGAGGCAGATGTACAGGGCGCGGGGACATTTCGAAGTAAAATGTCATTTTGAGCTAGCCTTATGAAAGGAGAAATTTCAAATAAGTAGTTCTTTAAGCTGATCAGTCTATGGCTTTCTTTAGTACGTTACTGTCCCGAAAGTATTTCATGTATCTTGATCAATGCAAGGTGCGTCCTAAGGGGCTCATTAGTTTTTGTCCTAACGGGTATTTTTGCTTAAAGCGTCCCCAAGAAGAACAGTGGGTATTTACGTTTTAATAACAGCAATATGCAAATAAAAAAGAGAAAATAAACTAGTACGTTCGGATATTAAACGTACGGGAATTAAACGCTTACGACCGAGAATTGAACGCGTACATACGAGAAATAAACACGTACATGAGAGAAATAAACTCGTACGCATGAGAAATAAACGATATTTATTCAGTGTGATTTGTAGGTAAAGCCACACTAGGTAAAGCACGTGTGAAATTTACAAGAACGTGAAAAAACTCACAGTTTACAGTTTTCAGGTGTATTCCCTTATTCCCATTATACAGTAAAAACTTTATGATACTGTTCATTATTTGAAAAAAGTTCCTGTTTCAGTGTCATTAAAGATATCTTCCTTAACCACTTACATTTGAAAAGTGTGATTTTTGTCCTTTATCAAATCATGAACACTTGAAACAATCATAGAAAAGATTGGTGTTGAATAGTACAGTTCTTATGAAATACCGGTATCGATTGTTTCAGCATTGTACAATGTGTCTTTGTTGCGACCAATACATGTATTTTTCCCTTTTATTTTGCTCGGCAGTGTAGAGTTGCGAGGTTATTTTTTCACCTTCCGTGTATTCATTCAAGTGGTTTCGGAGAGAAAACCTTTTATTACTTGTTCATACTCTTCTTACGAAGAAAATGATCGTGGTTGCATTTCGTTTTATAAAAGGTACTCAATAATGTTTTATAGCCTATTCAAGTATATCAAGTACATGTAATGGAAAGAGACGTTTTTTTTTATCAAATTAACAAAATAACGACAAAAAGCACACTTTTTTAATTAAGTATTCACGCAGCCAAAACACTTAAGTCTCAGTGTATCTATACACTTTAAAAGCTTTATGAAACAATTTGATACGCACAGTAAGGGCATAGCTGCTGCAATTGTTGCATCCTCCTCTTCTTTAACGACATGCCAATCTTAATTTCTTTATTTAATAATATAAAGTCTTCCGAAGTTTGAGAACTGGAAAGAAGTTGTTCACTTTTTGTCTGTTTCTTATTCTGTCGAAATAGCTTGGTCCCTTCTTGACATGTGTATATGCTCATAGAGTCAGAGAAATTAATAGAATCACACGTACTTGTATTGTTTCACTGAAAATCAGTGTTGTGATATGACTTCCCTACAAAATATAAGACAAATATTATTCTTAAATACAATAAAAAGGGAAAGTATGGTCATCTGGGCCAAATTTGCCAAGGTTGTTATTTATTAAGGCTACTCAGATTTCCTTGAACAATGTCTTAAATTGAGCAGGCGGTAGGAAGTGAAAATAAGGAAATGATGACCTAACCTAACCTGAATGCAATCGTACAACAAACATGCATGGACTTTACATCACAGAGGTGAGATCTGGTGAAGCTATCTTTGTAATGCGTCTTTTTCCTCGAAATACTTCATCCAAAGTACTGTTAGGGCAATTAATCGGTGTTTCAATAAAACATCTTTCGTAAAAAGTCCTACTACAACGCCGACTAGCGAAAATGTAAAAGAAATGAACGATTTAGACAGAAACAAATACCTTGTGAAGCAAACATATCATGGTGTAAAAGTACCCGACGCTTTAATATCTTTCAAAAACGAACACAAAACATCTTAAGAAAAGCAATATACATATACAAATAGTACACAAAACTTAAACAGTGACAAAAAAGTTTTGGAAAAACGCAAAAAATTCATGAAAAGTTCGGAAAATGATAAAAATGTTCAAGTACATGTGCGTCACAAAAATAAACTACCGGTTATTTGTTAAACAACATACATGTACAAAGTAGGATATTACACCTTGATATTATGTAACGTAACGAAACTTTACACGTGCGGCAAGTAATCATGGCGAACGTTTTCGTTAACAGGCGAATCGTACAAGTAGCACACAAAAGGTAAATATATGATAATACCAAACAACAAAAATAATCCGGGCGACACAAACATTAAGATCTATTAGTAAGACAAAAGCTTCAATAAGTTCGATATAAAACATCAAATAATACAACTAGTATTTAAAACGTATACGGTACATATAAAGCAACAAATACAGCTAAGTTGTACACAATTCGCAAATAATTTTGCCGAGCAGATACACAAACAATACAATATATCTATAAAATGTTCTACTAGGACACTTTAACTTCATTACTGTGTAAGAAGATACAATTCTACAAGTACGACAAGAGGACACAAACGTAGAACACTTTGAAAAGAAAAATTTACAAGAATGACGCAAAGCCTGTGGCATGAATATCTCAGAAAAAGGCAGTTGAGAATCCCTCATATAACGCAAAATTGCAACAACTCAAGATGTACAAGTAAGGCACAAAACTCATTCTTCTTAAACATAAACACACATTAATGTTAAAAGAAGGAAAATGTATCAAACAAATCATGTAACTGACCCGCCCAAGCCAGACAATGAACTTAAGAACCAAGACAAAATATAGGGGATGATAGATATTATATAATCAGTCGAGGTGACTCGAAAGTAGTTTCTTTCACATTTTACTGTAAACAAGGATTCGTTAACCTGTAATAAAATTTTACTACGATTTTATTGCAATCTGAAATCTCCTGTTTGTTAAACATACTCATGTTTTATTGGCCTCGTTAATAAAAGTTATTTTATTGCAGTTCTATGGTTAGTAGAGTTGAATGTCAAGGATGCAGTTTGGTTGCCATTTGGTACCGATCATTGCTAATTAGCAAAACAAGGCTAGACCAATAATCCCAACACTTCCACTTTGAGTTGGATTACCGGTTAGGCTATGGTGAAAGTAGCATGGTAACTATTGAATCTTTGTTCATTACATTATTTAAATGAGCATCTTGCTAGTGAAAGTTATGTGTGTGTTGCTGATAGAGAACGTGTTGAACAACAAAAAACATCAACACCAATTTTAAGTAACACTAAACTGTGATATTCTATTTCAGGTTCTTAAAACTTATGTTAAGCGATGAAGAGACCCATCGCAGTTGGAAAGAATAAGTATTTTGAAATATTTTGTATGAAGCATTGGAAAGTGACTCAAGTGTTTTGCAGTAAATGCCTTCAATGTTTAATGTCACAAAATACAATGGCTGTCAACTCGGTGATCATTTAATGATCCAGTAGGATGAATTAAGATGCCTTCTTTGAAATTGTATATGCTGTATGCCATTTAAACTTAAAAAGGGACATCGACCTCAATGAACTTTCACTTTGTACCTTTCACGAGATTTATTCAACATTTGCAAATTATGATTTTTTCTAACCATAGAAAATTCCAGAACATCGACATTGCTCGTTTCTCTTCTTTGCGATGGCAGGGCTCAATAGATCGATTTCCATTTAAAAGTGAAGTTCAACCGAATCAGGTAAATGAGGTGTACATGTACTATATGCACAATATCAAACTGGTGTACAGCAGATTGTCACATTATCAGCTTCTACGCTGATACTATCATTAACTAGTGATTAGATATTAGGTTTGTAATATATACCAAAACTAGGTTCACAGTTACTGCTTATAGTTTAAAATTTTAATATATAAAGCAAGAGGATGATGTTTAAATCAATAGACAAGTGTGTTCTAGTGGCATTCTGTACATCAACAATCCTTGGCTTGACTTCCGCAGCATGCTGCTTTCCTGATCAGTGGACAGGAAGCCTCATAGAAACTACTGGTAACTTAATTCTTTCTCACGTAATTACACCTAGAGCCTGCCTCTAGAAGGTTTTAGATATATGCATTTTGGACTCTTGTGTTTGCTCGACTGTGTATGATATAATCATAATAATCAAAAGCTTTTAGAAACCATTTTGAGCCGGTGAACTTTTAACAACAGAAAAACTGGTAATGTATAACTTTTCTTACGTGATAATTTCGTTGTTAGCATACCGTATTGTGACGTACATTCTATTCGTTAGGGATCATCTTTACATTCATTGATAAAACTGGTTATATACAGGTCACACTTTTACATGTATTCGTGACTGTATAACAAACGTGTTATTAACATTATTTTTCTGAACTGATATTTCATATAATAACAATTGATAATTGATAATAATCAAATAATTCATTATCAGTCATTATCAGTATTATACATTTAATAGAAATACATTCATACACAGCAAAGAATTTCTTATAAAAGTATTACGAATGTGCAAATGCGTGCTGTGAATTATTCATAGATATTAGCAGTTTCTCAGTTCCATTACGCTTTACACTTATTACTGGTCGCACGATCCTTTCATGCTTAAAACCGGGTCAGCTAAACAGACACGAAATCAGTGCTATATATTGCCCTTAAAAGGCATATGTTGCAGAGGTTGCATTGGGATATCATTCACATTTCTTTACGAAGACGAATACATAGTTAACCATACCAACGGTAACTAGAAATGTCTTTAAATGTCTTTAAAAAAGATAAGCGTCGTTGAGAGAACAACATACCCGAGACCTGGATATTTCAGTCCGCACCTGCAGTCACAGATAAAGTCTTTTTTCAAGAATATCGTATACAGCAAAGAATTCATTCACAAATCAGGCGGACACTGTATACACCTAAACCGTGAATGGCAGTCTGTTTTAAGAAGAGGGTCATGTACAATTTCTGTTCGCCGCGCTTCCATTCGTAACGTTTGATTGGAGTAAAAATTAGGTTAAAAGCCAGCTTATTCAATTAAAACCGAAAAAACCTTCATTAGGATAAAGATATACCGTGAAAGCAGTGCTTTTGGTTTTCAACAAATTTTCAAGAATTCCGTGGATGGGTATATTCACGTATTTTATATGTCAACGAAAAAACCTCATGACTTTTCAAGTTTCTATTTACAATTTACGTGCCAGCAAACTTGCATTTTCTTTTTAAATAATCCACGAAATTCTGTGTCCACTTATTTGTTAACAGCTGTGCACGATATTGGACGTTATCTTGTCGTTTGATGTTCATTCTAAACCAGTATAGTTAGGACACTCGTGTGCACATTTATATTTTTAGCACGGAGTGTAATATAATCTCTTAAAGACATGTATGTTCACACATCGGAATTAAGGCTGGAATAGCAAACTATTGATCATTCTTTTCATCTCTCTATGATCATTCTTACATCTATCTTCGCAATGATATTGGCAAATGATTACAAGAATCACCTGAAAAGCATTGCCCTTCACGTCAAGGTCACAAGGTTAGAAACACCACCAAATCATCCAGATATGAACGCATAGATTGATATGTCCCTAAGTTTGTTCAAATATGTCTAGCTTAGTTTTTGACCTTTAACTATTTTTATGCCCCCGAAAGGTGGGCATATTAAAGCTTATCCTGAGCCATTGCATTAGGTAAACTAAAAGGCTGTTTAAATATTGCTGTGTTTTAAAAGGAAATAACTCTGAAGTTAGATCTTGAATTCAGAGTTTGTGCTGGAGTGCTATACGTAATCAAATTTTAATGCCGGATGGCTTTACCTTAGCATGACTCTTAAATTTTAAACTGGGACGTTTTTTGAAAAGCATTAAATTTATCTCTAATATTGAGGATAACCGATTCATACACGGAAGGTTATATGATTTTATACATATGTTATAACATGTATACCTCCTTGCCGAAAGATACACTTGAATTGAGATTGTAAAATTATACACTCTTTGTTCATTTTTTTTAAAAAGAAGGACAATATACATGGTAAACTATATTTAAAGTTATTAAAAATAACAGCTATGTAATAGATGATTCACATACGACAGGTTAAGATATTTTTGGTTTTCTGAGAAACCATACCTGTTTCCCGAAATAAAAAACTAACGAAATAAGGAAACGCTAAGGATGTAGAATACCCAGGTCTATTTTTTGTTGATCATAAGGAAAACATAGACTTAACAAAGGAACCGTAAAAGGGAACAATCAAAGGACTGAAAGTGCTGGAGGATCGATTGTCTCTGAACAACACAGTCTGCACACATACATGTGTAAATATCAGGACAACATAGACTGTACACATATATGTGTGAATATCAGGACAACCCTTGCACGAGAAAAGTTATAAACTGGAGACACAACTGTCCACAAATTTTGACCTTTCACCATTTGTGTAAACTTTACTTTTGAGATAGGAACCCATGTGCTTACATTATGTCATTCAGTGACTATGTTCAACTACCCTATGAAGTATTAAGCTGTGAATCGTAACTGAGAAATGGATTTTGACAAAACTGAACTGAAATTGTATGGTTTGAACAACTTTAAATGTCATTCAAAAGTAATGGGATATGCCCATAAGGTTGATTGTATTGTACGAATTAATTGGGATTTAACGTCGCACCAAACAGCTAAGGTCATATTGCAACTTCCGGCTTTCATGGAGGAGGAAGACCCTGGGTGCCAATTCCCTGTATCATAATTTGAGGGTCATTTAGAAACTCCGAGGGTCATACCCTTTATTGTAAAAAAATAAAAGGCATGACTAAGTCTTATTCAGTTTACTTCTGTAAAACTGCAGGTGATACATCACAAAATGGTGGGTAATCAAAGGGTTGGCAAGACAACAGGTGTTTCTCTTTGGATGCTTTCCATTTTGTCACTGCATCTCAAAAGTCAAATTTGTCCACAAAGCGAATTTTTCATAAGTGCATTCAACCATAGACATTAAACTTGGATATTATTTGGCACACTTAAACCCCTTTCAATAGTGTAAAGTAGTGAAAAGTGAAATGTAAAGAGGTCCTATTTATACACATTCCTAAAGTTTGGTGCTCTTTCTTGTGACGCCATAAAAAGCACCATTTCTTTTCGCAATCAACCCTCGATGCATGACACTATGGATATTCGTGACCAATAATTTTCAGGACTTGAACCGTTTTTGCGTCCCCTGAAAATTCGTACCATTTCTAAAGTTATGCTTTCGCACGATACAGGTATTGCCTATTTTCATATTAGGAATCAACACACACAAAAACGCAATGGTACAAAATGCGGGTCGATCCGAAATCAGACGACAACGACGACGCAATAGGGTCAAAATTAGACATATCCCATACCGGAAGCGTATTTTATCAACAATTTATCTTGCATTTCGAAGCGTTTTGAGAGGTTTTGAAATGTTGTTTTTGTAGTAATTTGATCATACACATTTTAATTGCGTCATAGAAGACGCTCTCTGCTATTTCTGTTGCGTCATTGACAAAATGAGCGCGTCAAAACCGCAGAAAACGCGCTCTCGCGGAACACTGAATTTAGTGTATCCGGTGTAGCGATACGTATTTCACGGGTCTTACATTTCTCATGTCACACCGGTCTGACGATAAAAGACGCGTAGGAAAACAGTTCTATACAGAACAGATACCTCGTTGATTTAAGTTACAAATTATAAGAAAGACAACAATATAATATTATGCTTTTCTGTAATGTTTTGATATTATTTAGATCTGTTACTATATTATAATTTTTAAAACAGAGGACAGTAATATAGAACTACTTTTCGGTCGTATTCGACAAAAAATTGTGTTAAGAGTTCGGCCGTAAGGGTCTGAAATACTCTGTTAACTTTGGATACGATTGGATAAATCCAATCGATCCAAAAAGGCGTGTTGATGTAACGTATCACTGTCTAACTAAAAAATAATTCTGTACTTGGTTGTATTTAACAGAAAGTGAACTATTTTCGCAGAAATTTACATTCACAACAAGTAAGGCTAATTTGGTATGCAAGACGGAATTGTCATCAGGCAAAACAACACAATAACAATTGTTATGCAATCTGGTGCATCATTTAAAATATTAATCAGTTTAGCGCTGATTTGATGCTGATTATTTTCACATACAAATATTGAAACAATGTTTGTGAAAGCACTGTCTACACATTCAATGTTTTCCGAATCCGAAACAGAAATTTGATAAAAGATGTCACAGCAAGCAAACAATTTGTCAGTTTGTATATGAAGGTGTCATTGTAGACATATAATGCTTTCATTCTATGCACTGTATGCAGAAGAGGTGTCACTATATGTATGCAAACTGTCGCTTTGTACATAGTTATGTGTCATTGTATACTTGTAAAAAAACCGCTGTATGATTGTTAATTGCCAATGATATACATGTATGTCCTTTGTAATGTTTTATTGCACGGGTTCAGTGTTTACATGTTATGCAAGGTATCACTGTATGCATGTCAGATTTCTATGTACATGTATGATAATCATTGCTAGTTGCCAATAATAAATGTCCTTTATCAATTCTATTTTATTGCAATGTAATGTGTTACTACACCGAAAGATTTTAACAACGCAAAAATTGGAAAAACTTCTGTAAAAATTTTGTTAAACAATATTGAATGAAAATTTATTTAGTATAGAAATTTAATCTAGTATGTTGCGTTCAAATTTAACAGAAATCCATATTTGGTATAGCCACTGTTAGCGTGAATGCAGGGCACTTGTAGCATAGATGTCACTTTATGCACATGAATGTCACTGTATATTTTTATAAAGTTTATACATGCTATTAGTACAAATGGTGTCACAGTATGTCTGTTTATTTCAATGGACACATAAGGTTGCACTGTATGAATGCGTAATGCTTTGGTATACATTAAAGACTTAACTGTTTGTATATATGCTTGTTCGACATCAGTGTATGCTTGTGGTGTCATTGTATGTGTGTTAAGTGTCACTGTTTCCATGTAAGGCTCCACTGTATCCATTAGGATTTTAACTGTTTCCGTTATAGGAGAGTACAACATGGATTTGGATGCTGCTTCATTAGCCTATGGAATAAGTCAATACTTTATCGACTACACCGGAAAACAAATAGCGTATCTACAGGACTTAGACAACAGGACTGCGCATGCCAAGACACACACAAAAACTATTATAAAATTTAATGAGGTATGTAGGATTATAACATTTCTTCTTAAACTTTTAAAGAGCTATAGTCGGAATTTAAAACAGTCAGATGATTAAGCAGTATCACCATATATAACGACTCCGGATAAAGCGAAATTCTTGATATAAGGAACAAATTCGTAATTTCGAAACGCTTACCTTACCTTAGTTTTCATATCATCCGAGTTCTTAAAGTAACGTAAACTTCAATTTTTTAAAACTAACACTAAGAGCAAGCTTTAGAAACTATGATGTATACACTAGCAACACAATAATTTATTCCTCTAACTAATACCATAATAACACCATTTGATTTTATGATATTCAAAGACATACAATAATGGTATACAGCGTGGAAGAACACTTGTCAAACAGTTTCAGAACAGAAGCATGTTAATGTTTACATTTCCATGACATTTTTACTGACCGCTTAATAAAAAATATTGAACGTCATGATTAAGATAATTTGCAATAAAGAGCTAAGTGTGTCACTCAACTAACAAAAAAAAAAATAAAAAAAAATGTTCAAATGTATACGACGTTACGTCACGTCCGCTTTATATTGTTATTCTGATGAAGGCTTTCGCCGAAACGTTAATATGAAAATGATGATATAAAAACGTTGTTGTAATAATGTGTTGTTGTTGAATTTTCCATTTTTATTTTCACTCAACTAACCAAATTAATGTGATATGAAATTATCTCAGATAAGGTTTTTTTCCTGGCTTATCTCTGAAAAATTCTATATTAAAAAGTATTATACACTGTGTTTGTTATTTTATCTAGGGAAAGCAATATACAATTACATCTAATACGACATGTCAGACTGACGATATCACCACAAAAATGGAATCACCCTGTATACCAGGTAAAAACTCCCTGTTTGAAAGATATGTTTACCAAGAAAAAAGTCGTCTGGTTTTCTTTCCCTATTTGTGTGTGTAAAATATCGTCTAAAACACAATCTTTTCATGCGTAAAAAGTTTGTAAAGTTAAGTTAAAATCACTCAATCGTTCTATATATATACTAAACGAATCTTCTAACGCACCGCCTGCCTTTTTCCTTCTTTATTTAATTATCAACCCTCCAAATATCTTCCAGCTTGTTTTAAGCAATGGGTGAATGACAGCTATCATGTCTTGCATTTATTAAGACACCGGGTAGTTACTTCCGTTACATAAATTTCAAAATGATTGAGTGGTACAATGATTTATCAGAGAATTTGATATATGACGTTTAAAGGTCCATTACTAACACCAAATCGAATTTTCTTTTAAATCTGGAATTGTAACAGGGAAATACAGCTTGAAACTGGCTTCTAAAACTTTACAATAGCCGTGGAGTATTTCCCTGTTTGTCATACTGCTGCAGAGAAACAAGTGAATGTTTTTGTTTTTCCTTAGATTGACCTGGGTGGTCTTTTTGTCTTACTTTCGCTTTAATGCATGTTGTAAATCACTGATATACTTTGCACATCATTGGAAGTTAAGTTCTTCAACTATGATTCAAAATAGGTTTGCCTATTCATGTACAACATATTTACAGCCTCTCTCTGGGAGAATTCTGGAAAATTACAAAGATATTTGAAAACTGGAAAACCTACTTTCGTTTTCGAAAAGGCAAAATATAATTCATTAATTCTTTTGTTAAACTCAAATTTTCAACATAATATGGTCACATTCGATGCAGTATGTCATAGTTTTCCTTCTGCGAAGACGCCCGTTACAGTTCCAGATTTAAAAGAAAATTCTATTTGGTGTTAGTAATGGACCTTTTAACCTCTGTAAACATAACGTGGGTTATTTCCTTGATGCTCTTCCTTAGGAAATTCACTCTTAAAACTTCTCTTCCGTATGGAATTTGTATCTATCTTAACCTGCGAGATTAAATGCGAGACATGATAGCTTTCGTGCACAGATAGCTAAAAATAAGCTGGCTGATATTATAAGGGTTGATACTTAAATAAAGAAAAGAAGAAAATAGGCAGATGGTGGGTTAGAAGTTTTGTTTAGTACATTTTTAAAAGATTATGTGTATCTTCAGACGAATGTGGTTGCTATATGAGGGTAGGTCAGCTAACATGTGTATTTCTTACAGGGAGAGCTGGTTGAAAACGAAAAACAAACACCATATGATTGTTTTTATCAGTATGTTTTCTCAAAACACTCATGAATGCACCGGCTCGCATATCGTCACAAACAGTATTGACCTTCAAACACTAAATGTTGATAGTTTATAAACGACGGTGTGCATTCCAATAGTTGTTATGTTGTAGGGTCATCATGGCGCATATCATTTACACTTTTCGTCAAACAACGCATCTCGTACCTTGGTAACCTTTCATTATCTTATGTTCGTTCAAGTAAAAATAGCCCAGTTTGATGAACGTGTCACCATCGTCAAACGGACATTTTAAAGGCTAAACATTACTACTACATGTACTTATATACTCATGTACATATGTTCCATCAAGTACAGATGGTAATCAAACTTCTTTACGGTTTAATATTTGTGTGTGTAATGAAGTCGCAAAAAAAGCATACGTATGTGACTAACTGTACATTGCAGATGATGCGACACTGTTCGGGGCGCATTCATTCCCCGCAGGCGTAATGGCGGAGGTCTGGTTCGTACCCGACAAAATAACTGGCGGATCTAAAAGAATCTCGGTCACCAAAGACGGCTGTTTACCTCTGTCACAGTCCATAATAACAGGTGGACCAGGTATGAGTTACTTCTACCTCAATCCAAAATAACAGGTTGACTTGGTATGAGCTACTTCTGACTCTGTCCATGATAACAGGAGGACAATGTATGATGTACTTCTGTCTCAGTTCATATTCTCAGGCTACTTCTGTCTCAATCCATAATAACAGAGGGACGAGCTATAAGCTATTTTTGTCTTAATATTCCATAATGACAGATGAAACAGGTATGAGCTACTTCTGTTTCAGTCCATTATAACAGGTTGACTTGTATGAACTGTTTCTGTCTCAGTCCGTAATAACAGGTGGACAAGGTAAATGCTTTTTCTGTCCCAATCCATAATAACAGGTGGAGCAGGTAAGTGCTTTTTCTGTCCCAATCCATAATAACAGGTGGACCAGGTATGAACTGCTTCTGTCTCAGTCCATAATAACAGGTGGACCAGGTATGAACTGCTTCTGTCTCAGTCCATAATAACAGGTGGACCAGGTATGAGCTGCTTCTGTCTCAGTCCATAATAACAGGTGGACCAGGTATGAGCTACTTCCATTTCAGTCTATAATAACAGGTGGACCAGGTATGAACTGCTTCTGTCTCAGTCCATAATAACAGGTGGACCAGGTAAGTGCTTTTTCTGTCCCAATCCATAATAACAGGTGGACCAGGTATGAACTGCTTCTGTCTCAGTCCATAATAACAGGTGGACCAGGTATGAACTGCTTCTGTCTCAGTCCATAATAACAGGTGGACCAGGTATGAACTGCTCCTGTCTTAGTCCATAATAACAGGTGGACCAGGTATGAGCTACTTCCATTTCAGTCTATAATAACAGGTGGACCAGGTATGAACTGCTTCTGTCTCAGTCCATAATAACAGGTGGAGCAGGTAAGTGCTTTTTCTGTCCCAATCCATAATAACAGGTGGACCAGGTATGAACTGCTTCTGTCTCAGTCCATAATAACAGGTGGACCAGGTATGAGCTACTTCCATTTCAGTCCATAATAACAGGTTGACCAGGTATGAACTGCTTCTGTCTCAATCCGTAATAACAGGTGGAGCAGGTATGAGCTTCTTCTGTCTCAGTCCATAATAACAGCTGGACCAGGTATGAGCTTCTTCTCTCTCGATAAATCATAACAGGTAGACCAGGTATGAGCTACTTCCACCTCAATCTATAATAACAGGTGAACCAGGTATGAGTTACTTGTACCTCAGTCCATAATAACAGGTGAACCAGGTGTAGACTAAATGCTTATACTGAATTGCTTATAGGTCTCACATTGTCCAAGAAGCATATATTTACTGTAAAATCTTTATTCAGACAACTTTTTAAAGTTATTAATTTCATATACACCCACACTACATATGAAAACTGATGCTGCTAATGTTTTGCGATGGCTGTGAGGTAAAACATAAATTGACATCTAAAGTTCATTAGGTAATGTTTCCCCTACAAAAAGTCTCTAAAACTGGTTCCCAGAACGCAATTGTTTTTAATGTAATTTCAGTATTAACTGGCTTTCTTCTTAAAAGGGAAACACGCCGGCAAGACTTCCGATATTTTAACAGCATATTACTCCTCAAAGGGTTTTGTTTTCAGAATAATAATTAGCCGTACTTACGTCAATATTCATCCTTAAACAAAACGGGGAACCTACATTTTCGACTAGGTTCACGATATAGTATCAGATGCCTGTGGCTTTGCATTTGTGCAGAACAATTTTCTTATAGAATATGTTTTTATATAATGAACTTATTATTCCGAATCAAATTGTCATATAAAATATGTCTAAAATTTATGAAATACAACACAAGGGATGTTCAAAATGTAATTATTTATCAAGTATTGTATGTGTAGTATTTTTCCTATTTTGTATTTGGTTGTTAAGTTTATATCGAGTTGATTGGTTATCTAAACCGGCAGAATACTGTGCCTAGAAATTTGATGAACAATGTAGGTGGCAAAATCATTGTTAGTAAAGAAACGAAGAAAACGGATTCCTATTCTTACATGAAACGAAGAAAGCGAGTCACGTCTGGTTAGAAATGAAGAAAAAGACACTATGTTGTAGAAACTGAAAAATGTGAACCTTTCGGTAAGAAATGAAGAAATAGTCAGAAATATGATCAAACATATCAAACTGGAAAATTGGCACCAATTGGCGAAGACAAAGACAGTTGTCCCCTCCTGCTTAGAAACTAAGATAACTACGGCTTCTAGTAAGATATAAGGGAAACACAACTGGTATCCAAAAACTGAATCTATCTTTTAAATGCTGCACTTAACATGAACAATCTTGGACAGATTTAAAATAATAAATTCTCTATACGTGACAGGTTATTACCCATCTGCGCTGAGACACATTTGTTTTTTACTTACAGTTTCCATTCAGTAGTATTGGCTTCAATTCAAACTATACTTAATTTCAGATTATATTCTGCGTACGAGTTTGTTTCAGAACGTGACAAAGGGGATCACTGATCCAACAGCATTCAATATACCGGCTATTTGCAATCATCCAATGTCTGCCGATGATGCGGTAATGTGCTTTTCTGTATTCAATTCAAACAAATTGGATGCTACACTTTGTTTAGCCCTTAGCATGTTAAAGTTTTAAAAGTCCAAGATTTGTTTCTATTTGAATGATAAACTTATCATTGGGGTGTTCAGCTGACCTGAAAAACAACATCAAGTATATGATAATACAGCCTAGTAGACAATGATGTCAAATTCATGTTTGTACAATAAAAGTTTGAATGTTGCCAAATATACACCTCAGACTAATGAATCAATAATAAATAATTATGATTAAAAGTAAAGCAAAAGACATATCTTAAACTAATACGTACCTTTGTCTATTCATTTCAGCTTTACTTCAGAAAAACAGACTGATAAAAGCCAAAACTGATATTAAAAAAGTATTTGTCCAGCGCTCAAGATTTCATTACCTGCCGATGTAATACGTTGATTTCTCTGACAATTATACATGTATATAGTTTCTGTAGTCATGGTGATTATAAAGATACAACATTGCTGTTAATAATAGTTGTGGAATCTACTTCAATATGTAGAAAATAAAAGAAATACATAAGTTGAAGCTTATTTATTTAATTAACATACTTGATTTGACATGTGTACAATTGTAAAATAAAGTGTCACTTAAAGGAAAAGGGACATTGTTGATGTTGTTTTGTTGAAATATCCACCATTTCCAGTTTCATTAGTTAAATTTAGAAATATGTGAATCTGAAAAATTTCAGTTTCCGAAAAAAAAGTATTGATAAGTTTAATGATGTTAAATCGTCTGTGCGACACGAAAAGTACAAAAAATTTATGCAGAAATAGTTTCGAATTTGTTTATCTTTTCTGACAAAGTAGATATATTTGTTTTGGACTTTTCATTTCAATTTTATCAAAAAGTTCGTGGAAAGTGCTCTTATTTCTTTATTTTCTTAAGCATTTCAGATAAAGTTTCTCAATTACCTATTACTGCATCCTTCGTTTGAAATAAGAAAAAAGTTTCAATAGTGACGTTTAAATTCGTTATTAATGTTTGGTAATGTCAGCGTTTACTTTTTGACAAACTGATGGTTTTATATTTCACATATAATAAATTTTAACCTTGTATAATCAATTTTAAACCTAGACTTAGGGTGATATATATAACAAGCATAACGGTCGCCCGACATATCCTGTTAGTAGCGGACTTTTAAATTCTCAAAACCTACATTCCAAATACAAAAATATTGTAAAAATAAAGAATGTAAGAATTAAATGACGCGACGTATTAGTTAGAAAGGATTTTGTAATTATGTACAAGTAATTTGTTCAGGAGAAGCCATTATATAATTGTCAGTAGTGCGAATAGCTAGCGCTAAGACATATAAATTTTGTCAGGGTTAGTAATTAGAAATACCTTATACGTATTCTGGGTAATTATCTCTAAATTTTGGGGGAGGATAAAGTAATGCAGTCATTAGTTCTTAATTTTCCTTTCAAGCATCGAATGCAATTTACTGTGGGTTATTTCTCTTCCAAAAAGAGGAAGAGAAAATGAATAGGGAATTATCTTGTATAAAGTTACCATCTTAAAAGAGAACAAATGGAGTGTTGCCTTTCAGCTTATAAATTGACGTAACTATAGCGACCTTAGCTAGAATGTAGTTTACAGACAAAACACAACGCGAAAAAACAAGTTCCTGGAAATAGTAACAATGGGTTTTTACGAAAATTAATTTGGAAATTACTGTCAGAGCTCTTAAGGTTTTTTAACAGTATTAATTTCAAATTTGCCATATCATGCGTAAAGTAAGTGAAGCATTTGTACACGGCTACTAGACAAAAATAGCAACGTTTATGTAAACTTGCGTCCTAAAATCAGTATCCAATAGTAATTTTTTTTAAAGTTAGTACTTGTTAAAGTGACATTATCCGCATCTAACTGCACAAAGTGTATTTTGGTGACAGTTTTATAAAAGCTATTTTTGGTTGCTGTGCATTGAAATGTGTTAAATTAATGATAATGCCGCATTAGTATTAGAAGTTGGTGCTTTAGAAATAAAAAAATTGGACTGATAAAATGATAGTTGATTGTGTCGTTGTTGTTGTTGGTAGAGATTTCGACAGTGGAATGGAAGCAACTCCTGCATGCAGTTGTTTTTTTCTAAAAAGACTCTCCCAGTCAAAATAAGAAAATCAATATTTGGAAAGTTATTATTTCATACTGGTAGCAGGAAGAGTTTGTTGTATTGGGTTAAAAGCTATTATTTCCTCTTCCCTTTTTGACACACACCTATTTCAGCTAGAGTTTTACTTGAAAAAATGCGCATAATTCCACTTTAAATAACAAATAAACATATTTCATATAATCCTTCTGTTTAGGCATGATGGCGTCAAACAGAACTGAATATAACCGGCTTATTCCCTCAACTACTAGTATACGTTCGGAAGTCGGAAAGTATGCGGTAATATTTGGTAATATTCGAAAAGAATCGACTATTTTTCAAAAATCTGTGTACTCTTTTTCAGAGTATTCTCCATCTGCACTTATGCACGTTTGCCATTTCTTCGGGGCTTTTCTATTCCTTTTTTAACCATGAAAAAGACCAATGTCTAAGGTACTGTATCACGGCTAAAATCAAAATAGACCAATACTTGTATTTTGTTCAAGCAAGCATTTTGTTCTGTTCTGAAAAAATATAAGACACAGGGGGCAAGGTCAGAGCTATAGAGATTGTGTGATAACAATTGCCATTTTAAAGAATTAGTAATTTCCACTGTAGACGAAGTGATGCTGGAGGGGCGTTGTCATATAGAAGAACGATATTTTTCTGTACACAAATGTTTGAGTTTATCACGATTTTTTATAGAATTACTTCACATTGTGTTTGGCACTTACAGTTCAAGTTTTCGGCATAAAATAAACAAGAGCCATGTAAGACATGGCCATCCCACCGCCGAGTGCTCTATCTATGACCAAGAAAGGTGAGAGGAATGGATATGGTATAGGTTCTAATTTAATAAAATATTAGTTGTTATAACGTCTTAAAGAAGGTTATTCGCCTGCACATTCTCTGTGTTAATGTCGCACTTCTACTCTTAAAATCTGAAATTGTATGCTTTGCGCAAACATTATTTTATGCAGAATATTATAAAAGGAGATAACTCAAAACCAAGGTAAGTTTGAGTTATGGTTCTTAGAAAATGCACTGCATCTAAATGTCCTCTATGACTGTATGCAATTTGAATCAATTCAATTCAGTACTGAAGAAGTTCAGTTTAATCATTTTTTATTGTAAATTGTTTTACATATACATAAACATAAAGACAATTAATATATGCAATTGAAACATTTACAAATGAATAGGACCACAAGTTATGCCAACTCGGTGAACGGCCCGGACAAGAACATGTAATAAAGGGAGATAATAAGATAAGCTACAGTTAAGGTCCTTGTACACTGCACTTTCCCTCAATGAACTCTGTCAGTGAGTAAAGTTTAAACAAAAGCTCTAGAATACTTTCGGAGTTATGTTCCGGACAAAAGTGTTACATGAAAAATCAATAAAAAATAGATGAGGTACGGTTATGGTTTTTAAACATTGCCCTGTGTTTTAGTGTCCTCTGTTTGTGTATGCAATTTGAATCAATTCCGTGCAGTACGGACAAGAAAATTTAAAAAGGGAGATAATTAAAAAATAGGACATGCTAGAGTATAAGTCCTTGTACACTGCATTTTCTCTCTATGTATTATGTATGTATGTAAAATTCAAATAAATTACCTTAAATACTTTCAAAGTTATGCTCAGGACAAAAGTGTGACGGACGCACGGACACGGACGGACTTAAAGAGCCCATTACCATACCCCCTCCGCCTTTGCAGGGGGATACTAAGTACTATTCCATGTGCATCCCAACATTACCTTACCAGCAGGGGATAGGATACTACCTCGTTTCCACTGTTTTAACTGAGTGTTTGTCTCAGGTTCGGCATGATGCATTTACTTTTCATCATCTTTGATAAAGCGATTCAAAAACAAATTCCCATACAACCTGATTAAAATTACTCAAATGATATTTTACATGGTCACCAAATTAGCCTTTTGGTCATCAGATAATTATTTTGGCACCATCTCGCAATGACCTGACTCATACAAAGTTGTTCAAGTAGCACTTTTGTATACTGATGCCTTGCCAATGTTAAAACCATCAGCTACCTCCTGTTGTGTTACTCGGCGTTCGTGCATCACGCCAACCTCAACATTTTCAACCATTGAGGAGAGCACTGCCTCAGCAGGCTTTGTCACAAACGCTGGTTCTATAGTAGATACACTGAGAAACCCCTTTGTAAAATCCAGAGTATGGTATGCAGACATTTTCTATTCGGCCTTTGGATAATGTGGTAAAGCTTTTCTTCTTCTATAAAATAATGCTGTCCTTCTATTTCGGAGTTCATAATAGTCGAAACATGTCTCGTGTGAAAAAAAAACATATAAAATGTTCACACAAAGTTTTCGTTGAAAATCATCGATTTACATGTATTCATATGAGAATTTTCGCTTGCCATGTAAATGCAAGTTGAAAGAGATGATCGCGAAAAGTACAAATATTTTCCAACTGACCCTCGTATCTATCTAGACTGACATTTACAAATTTAGATTAATTTAATCTAATTTAATTTGTTTGAAATCTAGTTTTGTTACGATCTTTCGCCTTATATCCCTTTACGGAAACTCCATTCTTCAGACAAATTAGTTGAATAGTAAACCATTATTGAATATGCTTTTGTGAAAAATCAGTAATTTAGAAATTAAAACAGATATTTAATTAAATATGGTTTTCAGACTTTTACCTGCTAGATCATGGTAATTTTTATGTCATCCAATAGAGACCACAGCTTCTACAAATTGAAAGAGTGGTACCATTTTCTACGATGACGAAATACCTTCAAACGTGATATGTACGTTGAAGGTAGACGCCTACGTATGTATCCAATTATCTTTCACAAGTTGTCTAACAGCTTGATATGACAATTCTCCTAACAAAGGATGCAAAGAGGTACACTTTACAAAATTCTGATAGCCGACTAATAATCAGACATGCTCACAAAAGGGTTTCACTTTCTGACTGTGATTACTTCTCCACAAATAATCCAACTCATTGTTATACTGATAGTTGTTATAGCATGCAAGTGTGCTTTGACGGCTTTCCAGTATGTCGTTTAGATGTCAGGTCTGTTGAGTTAGTAGAAAACTGTATCAGATTTAACAAACGTAAGAGGGTTGTCCAAAAGTTTTGTAGATATTTGTAGATATCTCTTAACGTTTAACATTAAAATTGACAAAACACTTCATAATTTATACCTATATGGCTATTGGTGTTTTTTATAATATATATGAGTGCTTGGATACGACTGCAGCACTGGGAAAGAAGGTGGAGGAGTAGCTATTTCTGGTTTGTCTTATTTTCTTCCGTGCATAATGTACTGTTGACTTAAACATAGAAATAAAATATGTCCGTCGCATGTAACAGAAAAATATGTTCTTTTACAAGCTGTGACAGTGTATTGATTCCATGGATGAAAGCTAACGTTATCCCACTGACGTCATTACTTCACGTTAAAACGTTGTAAACATTCATTTTATCGATGAACTTTGAACGTTTTTTTTTTTACTTTGTTTTGTACTGAGTATGATGCCCTCTGGATTGTATTACATATACTTACAGATGATTAATTTGAAACGTTAATTTGTATAAAAATAAAGCAATATAAATTTTGAATGTTGGCGCAAACTATGGGAGTGAATTCCAACAGCTTCTATCCATGCCATATTACATATTTCCTCCGAACTTAAAATGGCTGTAGCAAATACTTTCACTTGATAAGAATCGTTAAGTCTACGGGTTGGAGTGCTTTACCAAAAATTGAATAATTTCCCGTCATTAAAGTACAGAACAATTAAATGTGTTTTCGCCGTCGTGAATTATTCTACCCGGTACATATTAGCCGGATAATGTAAAGCATTCCAAACCATATATTATTCATTTAATATGAATACTTGCGTGTACGCTTTATCATTCATAAGTTTGGACAGCACGCGAACCCTTTTATAAAAAAACATAAGAAAATCCCCAGTAACGCTAGAACAACCCTCGTGTGTGTCTGATATTTAGACCACGGACCATGATTGCATTTATATGCAACCTGGAACTGACCTTCGGAAATTATCGAATTCGTCATGAATTTTTAAGAAATGTCAGTTTGAAGATTTTTTTTGTTTGAATCAAATGAAAGATATTTAAATGATATTTTAAAAAAAAGTTTTCCGTTTCATCTTAAAAAGAGCAAACCTTCGGATTTTTTAAAATTTCAAATCCTTTTTATAATTTTAACCTACCAATCACAGTATACAATGCCTTTCAGCTGTTAAACGTACATACACCGGAAAAGTAATGGATCAGAAAGGGACGCGAACAGTGTTACTATATTCTTAAAACGATATGTTGAATCTTGTTTTCTTTTTTCAGTATAGAAGGTTTAGACTGTTGTAATAGAATTACGTGCTCAGTTCTAGGTAAATATTCTTAAATGAACAAAAACATCGGATAAAACATCTCTCCTGACAAAACATCTGTAATAAGAAGTAAATTTACATGCACAGCACGACAGATGCTACAAGCTAAAGGTAATTCGCAACAGTGATGTAATTATGGACAAATGTTGAAATCATTTGCTATCTCAAAAAGTACGGAATTATCCTCCATTGTCAAATCATACAGTCACACAGAAGCCGTTCCTTATGAAATAGCAGAAATACGTATGTAATATTCCAATATACTCTGATGGCGTTTGCTATCACATTCTTAATTCTGGGCGGAGCTTTTACAATTTCGTTACTTAATTGATGGCATTTTTGTGCACTTCAGTTTTCTTTGTTTTTTCCCCCCGACGATATCCAGTAATTTTTTTGTATCTGCACCATTTACTACTTTATCTACCACGCTGGGTACCAGACTAGAATTAATGTTTACATCTGGGGTGGCGGACATTTAAGTATAAGTTAGAGTTTATTAAGTCAAATTTTAAGAAAAAAGAAACCCTAAGGGAGCGAGCGGTAGCGAGCGACCGGGGTTTCTTAATTGTTAAAATTTGACTTAATAAACTCATACTTAGTGTTTAACCGCTTTGACCTTTTGCATAGCCACCGACATGTATTGTGGCACGGACCTATGTGTATGTGGGCGGAGCTAAAGTGCTTTCTATTTAGAGCGAACTCTAAATGAATTGAGTGATTTCAGTAGATAGTTTTAATAAAAAAGAAAGACGTTTTTTGAAAATCTGAGCGATTCGATTGGTGGGGAAATAGGGTCAAACACTAATAGTTGATAGGCATTGTACTATTAAAATTATGGCAAGCCAATTTATCATTTAAGCTGGCAACATTCGCTGCCGAGGCAGCGAAATCCTTATACAGAATCTATATGTCAGTTATACAGCTGGATCTAGATTTAACAAGCAAAGAGTAATCATTGAATGTAAACATACGTACAAAGTCGATCTGAGCAGCCGACACAAATAAAACTTGTTTATTCACATTGATCCAGTGTATTGGTGTCTAAACCAGTTATTCCAGATACAATGTATTGTTTTTGAAATTAACTTTTTTTACTTTTCCTGAAAGCTTTAATGTGAAAAAAAAAATTATAAAGAATTTTGCTGTCTGTTCTGTTTACATTTTCATTCAGTTCAAACCTGCTAAGTTTATTCTATACTCTAACAGAACTTGGAACAAAATGAAGTTCTTGATAACACATATTAATTAATAAGATAAATGTGCAAAATTCCATTAAGTTACTAATGTGCTTCTGGAAATTGAAGGGCATTTTTATTGAATACTGTGTCAGAGGGAAAATATTAATATGACTAACATAAACTTAAAGCAAACACATAAGAAATGTACTTTTATATTATTGAAGAACTGCTACTACAGTCGCATATCTATTACAAGAGATGTTTTTTTCTTTTATTTTTCATTTTGAATACATGTATTTGTTTACAGGATCTACTTTAAGAAGCTGTTAACTAAAATATTGGGACTAAAGCCGAGGTCCGAACCGGCGCTAGGTGCTAGCCATTTATTTTGTCGGCAATCCGATCTTTCATTTGTCGTATCATAATAGAAAACTCCTTTAATATACAAAGCCTATATTTGTGTTAAATCAAATCTGATTAATACAATAATTTGTGTTTGAAAGAAACCTTTCAAAATGTGTATGTCTGGCATAAGATATAAAATCTTGCCTGTTTGCCCTTTTCAGTGTGACAGTCAAACAATGCAATATAAATATAATCCGCCGATGACATTTAACCCCCTATGACCAATCAGAAATGTCAGCTATTTAATAAGATCCGATTGGATATACCATTTAGATAAAAAGTACCAATTAACAGAGCACATCTTTGAAGTGTGTGCTTCCGCAGAAATCCGCCTCTACAGCTTTAGAGGAAGTCGGTGAAAATGTCAACGGAAAACTTTTATGCGATTTCTAATTAATATGACCAAATATACAGTAAGATTGTCAGATAAATTAAAGACCTTATCAGCTTTTGACATTTACGTAAATTTAGTTTTGAATTCTTTCAATAGAGTTCGTCCAAACTTAAACGTAACATTGTCTATGCCACTTAAAATGATAGAATCACAAACTTAGACCAGTTCCAGCTTAATGACGATTAATATCTTGTCAAATATTTTGGGCAAAATGGTGACACACTTCTGTAATTCGGAGGTAATATTATTGAACGCCGCAGCTGTCTTATATTGGGTCATTTCTTTTTATCTCGTGCAAATAGTGTCTGATTTTGTCAAACTAAATGCCATCTTTTCTACGCATAATGCTGTCTAGTCTACGAAAACGGTGAGCTTATCTATAGTGTGTGTAATTGTGTTAGATGCTAAATAATATGTAATTTTGTCAAAGTATGATCTTAACTAGTCACAACAATTATGTCGAACTACTATGTTATTATGTTAAAAGTGTAATGTTATCTTGTCGCTAAACTATGTAAATGTGTCTATGAAACATGTTATTATGTTAAATTGTGGTGTTAGCTTGCCAAAATAGTGTCTTATTATGTCAAATTACTATCATATTATCATATCAAATGTATGTGTTATCTATCTACGATCTATATAAACTTTTCTGTTGAATATGTTACTACATATATGTTGTTTTGTTAGCAACTCGTGTTGTCTGGTTCACTTGGCGTCACGTAATAAATAAGTGGCATGTAACACAGAGATGTCGGAAATTGAGAAGTAATTGTAGACAAGATCACACATCACTTTGATATAACCACATTGATGTTTGATAAGACATTCCGGCAAAGTAGCGTGTGGACTTCCCGTCTAAACTCGTAATTGTGGCACATCTTATTTTCGAGACGAAAGTTATTTTTGGATATTTATTAACATTAATTACTATGAATATACGTCTTTTGTATTACTAAAACGGACAAAATGACCTTTAAACTTTAGTTCGATGCAACAAAGCGTTATGTGGATAAGGTAATAGAAGCAGTTACAATGCTGTAGCACTGATATAATGACGTCAGTGTAGCGCATGCGTGTTTCTATTTTATTTGTTCGATGCATTTTGCTGTGGAACAGTCGCCATATTGGAACCGAAATTCCACTAGAATTCGTTCTATAGATCTTCTTAGGCGAGTTGTAGCCTATTTGTATTAACGATTTTTGGGCTTTATAATAGCGACCACGGTGATGACCTACATTAGCAATGCAAAACCAATTAGAGTTGCGTCCCTTGAATGAATCTAATGAATATTTATGAAGCGCTAAATCAGGGTCCGTATATTACGGACCCTGGCTAAATCAGCCCAAGAATGGTGCCGATTTATTTCGCTTTAGAAATGATTAAAAACGGAATTGCCGGAAAACAGTCTAATTTGAATATTTAATTAAGACCTGTATACCTCGGGGAAAACCCGCAAATTATCCGAAAGCCGTAATTTATCAGTACAAAAACAAGTGTCAAAAGTTTGAAAATGTTGATATTCCGTTAATCGGTCAATTTCGCTTGGTTTTCAGGTTTTATTTGAAAGGTATATACCCCAATCGGGAGATATGCTTAGCCTGTTGAAGTACAGCCGTGGCCATTATTCTGTACACTGTAATGTAATACAGTAATCGTCTCATATAACTGTTAAGTTATAATTTTCTTGTTAGAAATAAAACCGGTTTGCCTTTATATACATGATAAACAGTGCATGAGAAAAACAAGGTCATGAAGAAAGAGGAAAGAATATTTACCTGCATTGGTGTTCTAAAGATACAGTATAATCTCAGTCGTCAGAGTTATCAGTTTCCTCCAATACAAAAAGACGAAAATGTTATCATGATAAAGTATAATGTTATCTTATCTACTTTCCTTAAAAATATGACCACTCCTTTAACTTCATTTTAGGTAGGTTAATTATAAGTTGTCTTCACCAAGGTTTAGAAATTATGCCTGAAAGGTTCCTATAACGTTTATGAAAATGAAATATAATTGTTATATAATGAGATACTGCTCTACGTGGGTTTTTCAATCATCGTCGCATAGTAGACTGAATCTTTAATAGCGGCTATGTTACATTGTTTTATTTCTGTCACAACAGCCATGAAGCAGTCATAAAAGTTTTGCTCGAAAAAATCGTGAAAATGAGTATGCGTAACTTCGCGGAAGAAAAAGGCACGTGCGCCTTTGATAAGAATTTATATTAAGCAGACAATTCTATGTACTCAGAACAGCAAATAGCTTCCACCATTGTTACTTCATTTCATGTTTCTATATACACTTTTATTACAGGAAGTTAAATAAGAAATGAGAAAGTGTGAATATATTATGAAGTTATTGGTTTACCTAAGAATGTGTTTGCATACTTTAAAAATAAATCTTATTCCAATTTATATTTCATCAAATTCCAGCCAATGTTTTACTGTTTTAGGCAAATTTAGACTATCCCAGCCATTTATGTTTGTGTCTATAAAAGACAAGCAAAGATTCCTGACAGAAACGAGAATGGCGGTGATATTTGAAAAATTATGTATGTAACATCGGGTAATAACCTTGAAGTGCCGCACAAAAATTCAACAGCAGGAACAAAAAATTTACATGCATCTTAACGCGTTACTGATTATTCATCTACGGTAAGTCGGTAAATAACTATAGAAATGCTGAAAATTGCCCAACGTGTCTGTTAGAAATTTGATATTTTATGAAAACTTTTATGACGAATGAAAGTTTATTTGTACGAAAAAATCAAATTTAAGTATTGATTAATTAAATAAATATAGCAACACTTTGGGTTATTCTTGGTCACCCCTCATACATATATCATAAAAATATATAAATATACTAAATAATAGAAAAAAAACGACACTGTGGTTTTTGCGTTTTGTATTTGTCCATAAAGTGCCGTTCATTTTTCATTTTTATACGCCTATAGGGACGTATTATTTGAACGCCTGCAGCTGGCGGCGTCCACACGTTGTCCGCTCTCGAAGTCAAACTGTTTTCATCCGATCTTCACCAAACTCGTTGAAATCGTTTGTGGGTTAATGTCTGGTCCAAGTTCGATGACAAGTGAAATCGCCTAAGGCCACACCAATTTAATTTCTTGGTCATCGGAATATATCCTAAAAAATAGGAGCGAGCGAGCGAAAAAAAAATTAAAATATTTTTTTTTCCAATTCAACCATTTTTGGAGCGGGCGAAGAGCGATTTGTTAAAAAAAATTAAAAACTCCTCACAAAAATAAATATTCACTGTCAAAACAGATAAAAAAGACTTTGAAATAGATTATAAAAGAGCTACAGACACCTTAAATATAAACTGCCAAAAAGGTGCAGACCACAAAGTGACTCCTATATACACCAGTACTAAGTTTACAGTGGTATAAAAGTGTTTCTTGCAAGAAAATATTTTTATTCTTTTAAATAGATCATATTTTGTTTTCTTACATACATGTACAGCCAATACAACAAGTCTTTTGAAAGAGAGACAATTTTTTATCATTTAATAAACCATCAGACTAATGTGTATTTCAATTTATGCCCAAACACTTTGTAATGAAACCCATTTGTTAGTCATATCAAAATAACCAACAGAACAACTTCTTTACTTAAGTCAAGGCATATGCTCTTGTACTGCACTTCTTCTGACCATAAGTGTTTTGACTAGAGATAATTGTTCAATTTCACAATGCTAAAAACTTAAGCTAGTTTCTTGATTTTTTCCTTCCCAAGTTTTAGCCTCAGCGCCATTATCAATACAATTTTTACACAGAGAGCACACTAAATGTCTTTAAATGTTTCCGAGTTGTCTGTCTGGACAGCAACTCGTCTTCCACCGACGTTTCCCTGGTTTATGTTAACAATAAATTTATTTTGGTGATTAGAATGACCGAAAAAGACCGTAAAATACAAAAAAGACCGAAAAAGAACCGAAAAATGATTAGCGAAAACAACTTTGTTTCAAAAGATAATGTACGGTTTATAACTTAAGTATTAAATAAATGCAGGAATTTGTATGTAATGAATATTTTTTGTTTGTTTTGATAAGTTCCTGTGCTGCATCCATTACAAAATCTGGAGTGCTAATTTCAGAAAGTTTTCGGTCTGCAATATTTGTTTTTCGATCTTTCTACTTGATTTGTAATACAATATTTACAAATTTCTTCATTTAAACTGTAAGTTGTATATACTCTTTTGAAAAATAAGTTGTTTTCGGTCTTCATAAACTGTTTTTCGGTCTTTTTCGTTTTTTCGGTCATTCTATGCAACCGGTGGCTGCCATTTTGACAATATGGTAGTCATGATTATACAAATAAAGTAGCGGGAACATGTTCTGCTGGCGTTTAATCCGTTCATAATCGAATTGTAGGTTTGAAAGTACTAAATTTACGAGTTCTCCGCGACAAAAAGGCCCGCTTTGAATTTTTGGTCTTAGTTTATAAAACTGATGCGGGCGGAAGCTCAAATTGAAAAAAAAATATTTTTTTTTGATTTTGAAAAATAATGGAGCAGGAAATCCGTTGACCAAGTAGTTAATTTGGTGTGGCCTAAAGCACTTTTGGATTAGGGATCTTTAATTATACAAAATTTGCCAAATTAGCCTTGCCCGCTCTCTTCGTCGATCAGTTTTCACCCGATCTTCACCAAACTTGGTGAAAATATTTTTTGGAATAATGTCTAGACCACGTTCGGTATCATGGCACTTTTGGATAATGGCCCTTGAATTTTCGAAAAGTTATATAATCAGCCTTGTTCGCTCTATAGTTCAAACAGCTTTTACAAAACCTATGAGCTGCCTGGTACTGAGTTATGCCTCCCTGGCGGGCGTATTCTATGACAGTTTGGCACTCTTGTCTGTAGAATTTATTTATTTCAGCATATCTTTTGCCATTTAAAATATAAATATATAATATTGAATAGAATACCAATGTTTAACAAATTACTTCATATGGTTAATATGAACAGACTGAAATGTATTTGCGTTAACACTCATTCAACAAAATGCAGTGTCTATTGTTAATGAGCTGGTAATTATGTTAAAATGTACAGGGATCGAGAGAAGTTCTCATACTTTAATGAGCAACTAGCTTTTGTCAATTTGTGTATGGGCCAATGATTATTCCTGACAGCGAATATTGTTGATAACATCAAAATGTAATAATCCTGTCTCACAGCACATATTAAGTGATATAGTATTTAACAGTATTCGAATGCTACCGGAACTTTAGCTTCCTGATAAATCTTGTCAGATTTTGAATTACCACTTCACCAATGTAAATATGGATCTCATATTCTATATTGGCTCCGTTGGATTATTGAAATCCTCTAACTAGAAAGGTCAACGGAAATACTCGCTTGCGATTTTCTAATGCCATATAAGAAAAAAATATCTTTAGCATAGTAAAACAACTCGGCTAATTAGTTGTTTTCATTAAAGTTAAGCTATTTTCAGAATGCTCATACAATTGATACGTGACAATAGCTTGTTACTACATTTACGTCAAACGGATGTACTACTTTCATCTAAGAGGTCACATTCCCTCAGTTTTCAGAGGGAACCTGTTATATGTGTTATATCGAAAAGATATAGATATATCGTGTATAAACAGATGGAGAAAAGTTATATACCGATACAGGAAGAAACCCAATACCATATAAAACAATGTCAAAGCAGAGAGTTTTTAAAAAAAAGCTTAGAGCTTTTCTACTCAATCATTTATGCTGTTGTGTAATAGTATATAATAATTTATATTACATGTGATTTATGAAAAAAAACACTGTTTAAACCAATACAATGTCAAGTCATACTAAACACATTCCAGGCGTATCTAACTTTGCCCCTACCAGCCTTAAGTTGGAGGAGCAGGAGGTGTGTCACGTTATTTTATAGAACTATTCCGTCCAAATAAGGGAGTCGGATACCACTAAAAGCTTTCCACCTTCCTGATAATATTAATTATATTAATGTGTGATGTTATGCCTTTTGGTTTTTTTTACGTATTATACTCAGTCTGATAACCTATGCTCATGCTGGGTAAATGACATTTTTTGTGAGTTTTTTCTTATTCATTTAGTTTTAAGATATCTTAAGTACAAAAAAACCCGTAATTACCAACTACAAAAAAGTCAGTCATTTCATTTTAAACTCTTATTAAGTTATTGCCGCTCATTTTAATGGCTATTAGCTATGTTAATTATGTGAGGCCAGATTGAGATATTTTGTGTGAAAGATGTCTTTAAGGTATTGTATTCAGAAAGTCCATTATTGAGACACTGCTGAGAGACAGTACAATTAAATTAGTACCGTATTGAGGTGCCTTAATATTCCCTTTTATAGCCACCTTCCTCTTTAACGTTATCAAATCACATCATTTCAATTTAGTCAAAGTCATATAAAATTCTGAAAATTAGCAGTAAAAAATTAAATGCAAACTATTAAAATGTTACTTTATTATTCATAATTTTGCGCCACAGGTGGAAGGAGCATACCTTTGACTTTTTTTCTTAAGCTAATGTTCTTTTGTATGCATTATAAAATTGATATTGAAAATAAATTTAAAGTGACATTATGCGCATCTTACTGCACATAGTGTATTTTGGGTGACAATTTTATAAATGCAATTTTGGTTGCTGTGCATTTAAATGTGTTAAATTAATGATTATGCCGCATTAGTATTTGAAATTGGCGCATTAGATATAAAAAAATCGGACTGATAAAATGATAGATGATTGTGTCGTTGTTGACGTTGGTAGAGATTTCAGCAGTGGAAGGGAAGCAACTCCTGCATGCAGTTGTTCTTTTCTTAAATTGACTCTCCCAGTCAAATAAGAAAATCAATATTTGGAAAGTTATTTTTTCATACTGGTAGCGGGAAGAGTTTGGTGTATTGGGTTAAAAGCTATTATTTCCTCTACGCTTTTGTACACACACCATTTTCAGCTGGATTGTTACTTGAAAAAAAATGCGCATAATGTCACTTTAAAAAATGATTATTTTTCTTCATAGCTCTTTACTATAGACTATAGTAAAGAGCTATAAAAAAAATCTTTTTTTTTTCATTTTTTAAAATTATTTAATCTGATTTCAATTTTCACATGCAAAGAAAAGATATTAGCTGAAGAAAAAGAGTAAAAGGTTTATTCCTTCCACCTGTGTTTTGTGCAAGAATGCAAGAAATGGGCAGGCGCCTTTAATTCGATGCCACATTTTACTGCTTGAAATTGTTTTAACTTTTCCAAGTGGTATTTCTAGCAAACTCACCTATAATATCAATCACTTTTCAATAAACGCATGCCAACTTCCAAATGATCGAGCGGTTCAAATCAAATGGCAGACAATTTTTATTTAACGGTTAAAGCTTTGTAGACTTAACATGGGTTATTGCCTTGATGCTCTTCCTTAGGAAACGTACTCTTAAATTCTCTTCCATATGAAATTTGTATCAGTCGATCATTTTGAAATTAATGTAACGGAAGTATGTACCCAGTGTCTTCATAAATGTAAGACATGGTAGTTGCATACACAGATAGCTAAATTGGAAGTGTTAATAATTAGATAAATAAGAAAAAGGACTGGTGAGGCGTTAGAAGTTTTGTTTAGTACATGAACAATGTAAAGCAGCGTTATACAAAGTGTATATAAAATGTGTTTCACTATCCTATTGAAAACCCAATTGGTTAATATATTTTTTATTTCTATATGTCAATAAGAGCGTTTTCTTACGTGTTTAAGGTAGACAATGTGTTTTAAGCATCAGTCGTTGCCAAATATAAGTTAGTGCTTATATGTAAAAATTAAGAAACCCTGGTCGCTCGATACCGCTCGCTCCCTTGGGGTTTCTTAATTCTTAAAATTTGACTAAATAAACTCTAACTTACTTAGTGTTTAACCTCATTTGACCTTTTGCATAGCCAGCGACATGAATTGTGAGCGGAGCTTAAGTGCTTTCTATTAAGAGCGAACTCTTAATAACTTTAAGAGCGAACTCTTAATAACTTTAAGAGCGAACTCTTTATAACTAAGTGATCTCAGTAGTAAGTTTTTGATAGAAATGAAAGACGTTTATTTGAAAATCTGAGCGATTCGATTGGTGGGCAAATGGGGTCAAACACTAAGTTATATTACGGGTATTTTAAACAGCAGCATTGCTTTAAATTCTCTAATACTACAGACTACAGTCCCCAAAGCTTCACTCAATATTTCTATTACTTTCGATTGGATATTTATGTCACTATTAATAGTCGGTATTATTAGATTGCACTAATTGATTCAGATCAAACCGAAAGATGGTTTTGTACTCTAGGTATATTCGCACTGTTACTTCTATACTGAAATATTATGTAAAATTTGTAAATAGATAAGATCAAGGGTCTAAAACAAAAACATTTTAAGACAAAAATATGTCTGTAATGTAACAACTGCTTAACTTCAGCAATGGAGTTCAGCAATGTCGTCCATTGATGCAAATTCAAATAAGTGAAAAAGCCTAAAGCCAATACCATGGATTGGCAAGCCCTCGCTGCGCTGTAAGTTACCGTTTTACTGCGATTTTCTCGTACAGTTTCTGCTTTTGCTCTTTTTAAAGAAGACTTTTACTCGTTTAATCTTTCAGATCAACTAATATATTCATATCGTTATCAATGAATAGTGCTACTGTCCAGCTTTGAGCCAGGACTGAAATAATTTTGCCCGGACTTAACCACATCAAAGCTTAAATCAAGAACTGCATTTAACAATTGAATCGTCCGTTCGCTCATACAGAGCTTTTTCTCTTCAGGAAAAGTTCAGAGACTCTGCAACCATTGACTTCTAACTCTAAATAAAGATAGATTGTGACTAACTTGAGCGAGGTAAACAACCATGTCCCAATGAGAATCGTCATTGAGTTGACGTTCGTCAAGATTTACATTTGCACGCTGTTCAGAGAGATGCTTTTGATACTTAAAGCAATTATGATAGAGAGCCATAGCTACACAGGTCATAATTACATTTACTTCCGCACAAAAGATACTTCCTTACCTTAAGAAAATTACCATTTCTAGAAAGCATGTCCTGGGATGTCCCTAGGTAAACAAAATCCCTTTCCCCCCGTGTCCCATTATTTGATAATCGTCTTTGAGTCAATCATTGACTTCAAACTCTATGTAAAGATGGATTATGACCAGCGAGATAACAAAACCCACTACTTTAACCGTGTCCCATTATTTGAGAATTGATTGCCAAGAGTCACATTGGTACACTTGATCAGGTTGGTGATGTTAACATTTTACACAGTGTAGAAGAGCTGTAGCTACACACCTTTGAAGTCAGTGATCAGCATTAAATTTAGTTCCGCAAATAAGATACCTCCTTGCTCTAAGGTAAATGATAATTTTAGAAAATTATGTCACCCGGTGACCTGTTGTGTTTATTAAATTTCACCTGGATATATATATGTTCTGCAAGGGACATTAACTCATCGAATTTTCTTGTTTTAATTCAGTATATTTGAAAATTCACGAGAAATTGTATATTTTTTTTGGAAAACGTCTGTTTTCATCTAATAATGAAACTGTCATAAACAACGATAGTAAGGGATCATAGACGAATAACATAAATACGAAGTTTAAAATTATAGTTTATTCGATAAATGATTGTCCTGACTGACCAAACAAATTAGTCAATAATATATCTTAGAATAACAGTTTCATTAAACTCAAGACAGACTACTAGGTGGCTGACACGCAGAAAGTGTCATTGTCATATTAACAAAATCTTTTAGCGACCAGAATACGTTAATTGCAATCAATTTACATGTAATTGCAAATATTGCAAATATCTTAAAGCCAATATAAAAATTAAAATGGTTTAAAGTCTTAAAATTATAAGTAAAACAGAAGAAAAATGTAAAAAAAGCTGTATTAGATGGGTTTCGAACTCGCGTTCGCCGCAGTAAGTCAGCGCAATTTCAATTTCCAGCATCTCTACCAACTGCTCTACGTCCGCCGACTATAGAGTTACAGGTAAAAATCGAGTTCTTATAAATTTGTATGTCCAAGTCGTTTGTTCGCGCATTAATAGTATTTACGATTAATTACACATTTAAAGAACAATAACGAAATAAATTTATTTATGTTCTATATTGAAATAAATACATGTTATTTTTGATGACCCACTCTAGTGGTTAATCCTTCCGATTTAAGTTAGAATATAGTTCGTCTACATGTTAGCAAATCCTTCTGTTACAAGATCGGATGTTATTCGTCAAAAATTTGGACAGCTCCTAAATTTGTTACGAATTTCGTGATTTTCATGGATTTTAACGGTAAATTATGTCCATTTCTGCCCAACGAATCGTAGTGGACACTTCGATTTGGAAAATTCGAAGAAATTTTGTTACTAAACCGCGTGGTATCATCTGGAGGGGTAACTGCTTTCGCTTATTCGATTAACCTGTCTTCCTTTTTTACTTTCAGTTTTGTTCAGCTTATTTCGCTGTGCATTAATTAAAAAAGAACTCGTATTAGCATCATGCCAAGGCAACCACGTGCTCGAGCTAGAAATAACAGGGTGGACCACGTGGGGAAAAATCTTGGTTTAATAACCAAGATCTACAGTTATTTACAGATAGTTCTGGTTCTGGCTACGGAATTTATTTTAAGGGCAATTGGGCTAGCGGTACATGGCCAGCATCATGGATACAAAATGAACTGACTAATGACATAACAGTTTTGGAAATATTTCCAATAGTGGTTTCAGTATTTTTGTGGCCATCTCGGCTGTATAATAAAAGAATTTTGTTCAGATGTGACAATATGTCAGTCTGTCATATCATTAATTCAATGACTAGTAAATCAAAACCGGTGATGTTTCTCCTTAGAAAATTTGTCTTACAATGTTTAAAATATAACATTATGTTTAAAATCAAACATATTCCGGGAATTTCTAACGGCATAACAGATGCGCTTTCAAGGTTTGAATTTCAGCGTTTCAGGGCTCTTGCTCCAGAGGCGAACATATCCCCAGATCAGGTGCCATCGCATCTGCTGGACATCTTTGGCAGCTAGCAAAGTCACTGGCATCAGAGGGTTTGTCAAACAAACAATACGAAACTTGCCTACCAGACAGCTTTACGGTCATTCAATGAATTTCGAGTTATTTACGGTATTTCTAATTCATGGCCTGTTCATACATGGGTTATTTCCCTTTATATTGCCTGGTTGTTCCAAAAGGGTCTGAGTTTTAAGACAGCATCTTCCTATTTAGCAGCCATAACATCCATGCATAAATTACACAGTTGGGAGGATCCGACAAAATCTTTCTATTTTAAAAAGATGCTGGATGGATTTAGAAAAAAAAGGGCAGCAACTGACACCAGACTCCCAATTACAATCAACATTTTGAACAACTTGTATGATATCTTACCATTTACATGCCAATCCTTGTATGAAACTAAGCTCTTCAGGGCTTTATTCCTTGTGGCATTTTTTGGGCTTCAGCGAATTAGTAATTTCTTCATGGCTACTATGTGATCGGTCGCTAAAAACAGCCGATCTTAGAATTTGTAAGGTAAAAGGAAATAGAACCTTACAATTCCATTTGAGACAATCAAAAAATAACCAGTGTGGTTCACCTCAGATAATCACAATTTCAGCTGTTCCAGAAAATAAACTGTGTCCAGTGACAGCTGTCTTAGAATACTTCAAGTTTAAGCCAAAGTCAGAGTACTTGTTCAGTCACTTGAATAGCAGACCAGTAACTAGATTTCAGTTTTCTGCTGTTCTGAAAAAGTGCATGCTCAGATTAAGCTTACCAGCTAACCGATTACTTTCTCATAGTTTTCGTATTGGAGCAGCTACTTATTTAGACTCGCAAGGAGTTCCACATGAAGTTATTATGAAGAAAGGCAGATGGACATCTAAGTCATATCTTACTTACATTCGTTAAAACACATTCACAGAAATGCTGGCTTTCACTTTAATTTTTCAGCAATTTGGATTGTTGGTTCTTCAATCCCATTTTGGGCAAGAAGGAGAGCTCTTGGAAAGGGGTCAGTCAATTTGGGCCTGGATGGTCAAAACTGCACAGTTACATGGCTTACAAAGAGAGGAATGAAATGGCCAGAAGTCCTACCTTTGGTAAAGACTAATTTGCAGACCACAGCGAGTACACCAGATGCTATCATCATCCACTGTGGGGGAAATTCTATTGGTGAGCTGTCTAAAGGCCATTTAATTAAAGCCATTAAGGACGACCTTACTTGCATCAGAGAATTAGTAGTCTCTCCTTGACAATTGTTTGGTCAAATATTTTACCAAGATTTAATTGGCGACACATTGACAAACAGAGTACTGCTGAAAATATCAGAAAGTCAGTGAACAGGGCTGCGGCTGCTAAAACATTTCTGTTGGGAGGTCGTTGGCTGAAACATTCAGAAATAACCTTAGATACGTCAGGTTTTTATAGAAAAGATGGCATTCATTTGTCAGACGTTGGTCTAGACTTTTTAAATCTGTCTTATAAAACTGTAATTGAGGCCATCATGTCCTGTAGCTTGCAAGGTTCTTTCGAATAACAATTTAGCAGCCAGTTATCATTGGCTTGGGTGAATTTTATTTTAATAAAATATTTTGTGGCCCTCAACACACTTTTTAAGTGCATTTCGGTATGGCATAATGTAATCAATTTCTAATATTTAGTAATATAATTGGAATGCCTGATAATGTCCGTTTTACTTGTTCTATTTTGCAAGAGAAAGTGTTGTGCAACTTCGCCTCCTTTCTCTTCAGCTAGAGATGCTTGACTCTCTGCAATATTGCCAGGTCATCTTCCAGAGCTTATTCCGATAGCTTCTGCAACGTCGCGTTGTCTATCATATCTCTATGCATCTTTGCTAGTGATATCCTTCAATTTCTGGCGCAAATGTCTTTGGAATTTTTTAGTTTACATTATGCCATAAATCATCTATATTATTATACGTTACTGAATTAAAGCCACGGCCTTTCTCCAATCATATTTGCATATTCGATTGCTCACAGAAATATATGTATCGACAAATAAATGTTGTTGTTTCAGTTTTAATTCAAACTTTTGTAAAATCCTGAAGCTCTGTCTAAATCTGTTTTATTCAGAGAAATGACACTGGAATCATCTGTCTATGCCATCACAATTGTAACTGGCCAAACAACAGCGGTATCAAGCTATCTAATAAGGCAGTTACAGTCCTGCTGTAATTCATAAGGGTCTCCAATAAAATAATATTATTCTATTCTGAAATGTTTTTAAATTATTTAGATTTATTACTATATAATTTTGAAAACAGAAATCGCTATAATGTTTAGCAACTGTTTATATGGAACTACTTGTTTGTATGTTGTGCGTTCGGCCGTAAGGCCGATATACTCTGTTAACTTTGGCTCGATTTTAGCAATCGACCCAATAAAAAACACGAATTCCAGGAGGCGTGTTCTTTGACATTTTTGCATGCATAGCCTATTTTTTCAAATTCTTCTTCACGTTAGCTATTATGTTGTCTTATTTTAATTATTTTGTGTAACCTTCATGGACAACTAGGTAAGTACAATAATCGTCTCCATTGCGTTGGGTATTATCGAAGACGATAGATTAAATGCCAATCAAAAAGTACGGCCGCTTGGTAAATACTGATAGTTATCATTTTGAATAAACACTAATGAACGTCGTATTATGCAATAATATCCGTTGTATAAATAGAACTCGCCAACTTCAGCTTTTAAGGAAAATAAGTAAAAGGTCAACGGAAATAGTGTCAAATGCTCGATAAAGTTAAAATATTTAAATACTGTTTTTAGAGAAAATCGAATGTTGCCTATTCACGCAATGCTATTTTTGAATCCTGTGAATAAAAGTTGACTTAATACACTAAGAAACTACGGAATTCCGTTAGGGCCATTTTCATATTCGCCTTTGAATAAAATAATCTGAAACGCAAAAACACGAAAACGCGAAAGTACGATGACGAAAACGCGAAGCTACGATGACGAAATTGCGAAAGTACGATGACGAAAACGCGAAAACACGATGATGAAAACTCGAAAACACGATGACGAAAACTCGAAAACACGATGACGAAAACTCGAAATTACGATGACGAAAACGCGAAACTACGATGACGAAAACGCGAAAACACGATGACGAAAACTCGAAAGTACGATGACGAAAACACGATGACGAAAACGCGAAAACACGATGACGAAAAGCGTTTTCGTCATCGTACTTTCGAGTTTTCGTCATCGTGTTTTCGCGTTTTCGTCATCGTGTTGTCGTGTACGCATGCGCAAAACAATATTAACAAAACCAAACAAGTGAATCCTTGCAGTAGTCTTAAAGATATGACTTGAACATATTTTTATAATATAAACTAAGGGGGATAATACAAGAGTTATATGAGCTGGAGTTATGGTTTATAAACACTGCGCTAATGTACACCTAATAATATATCCATGCTCTATGTTCATACTATAACTTCAAAAGGTTTCGAGGGATTGCTTTGAAACTTATTTGAAATATAGGTAGGGGGTGATGACAGGAAGTGCATTAACTAAGAACCATAACCCTTTCTTGCCAGATTTTTAAGTTATCTCCCCTTGTGACTTGTTTTTTCACATTTGCTATAACTTACTATAACTACAAAAGTTCAAAAGGATTGCTGTGAAACTTGAAGTATATACTGTATAGGCAGAGGGTGATGAGGGAGAGGAAGTACATAAATAAGAACCATAACTCTTGCCAGGTTTTTAGATTATCTCCTCATGTCACTTGTTTGTGATAAAAAGACAACATCAACACTTTGGCAGGGGTTCACTCCAAATTTGGACCATGTATACTTTATGAAGTGTATAAAGCAGTGCACAGGAACAATAACTATAGCTTGTATAGTTCTTAAATTATATCACTTAATTGATTTTGTAAAATAAATGCTTGCAGCATAACTTAAGCACTATTGCACAGATTAACTCCAAACATGGAGCATGGATATATTATTAGGTGTACATTAGCGCAGTGTTTATAGACCATAACTCCAGCTCATATAACTCTTGTATTATCCCCCTTAGTTTATATTATAAAAATATGTTCAAGTCATATCTTTAAGACTACTGCAAGGATTCACTTGTTTGGTTTTGTTAATATTGTTTTGCGCATGCGTACCGGAAGGCGAAAGTACGATGACGAAAACACGAAACCGCGAAAGTACGATGACGAAAACGCGAAGGTACGATGATGAAAACGCGAAATTGTATCGCATTTTCATCATCGTGTTTTCGCGTTTTCGCGTTATCGTCATCGTACTTTCGCGTTTTCGTCATCGTACTTTCGAGATTTCGTGTTTTCGCGTTTTCGTCATCGTACTTTCGAGTTTTCGTCATCGTGTTTTCGCGTTTTCGTCATCGTACTTTCGTGATTTCGTGTTTTCGCGTTTCAGATTATTTCATTCATAGGCGATGGCCCTAACGGAATTCCGTAAGAAACGGCTAAATATGATCATTAAATAGCAACATCAAAGAAGGTGTTAGAATTTTTGATGGCACACAATCTGTTGGCAATGCATAGTTCTTTCAAATTCAATTCATTTTTATGATCTTCTTTCATGTTTGACGGTTACATTGTAAATATTCAAAACATAAGCATCTTAAAATTATTTCCGGAATTTAGACAAGAAATAGGATTAACCATTGTAACAAAATGATGACCTGTCATTGCTTTAGAATCATGGTGTGATACTGAACAAAAATATATAAATGAATAATAGATATCTTTTAAAAGTTACTGGCATGAAAATACTATAAGAAATTGATACAAAATAAACCAGTAACCCTTAATCATTTTCCATCATAACGACAATGAACGAAATTAGAAAAATGTATGCAGTTAATTTAAACAACAGTGAACCTGCCAGTATATCATCGTATGTTTTAATGATGTAGTGGGCTGAGTTGTCATTGGAGAATGGGTTATTTGATTATTTGTATGTGCTGCAAATACTGATCATATCTATAGCTTGTTTCGTAAACGTTATAATATATACATTGTAGTTTTACATATAAAAAATAACACGTAGTTAGTATATAAAAATTATCAATTTGACCTGGATTATTAAAAAAAATTATGGGGGGGGGGAAATTTTTTTTTTTTTTGTTTTTTTTTTTTTTTTTTTTTTGTGGGTTTTTTTTTAATATTTTTTTTGGGAATTTTTTTTCCAATAAAAAGGTTTTTGGCCTGAGTTTTATCTGACATTTTGATAGAAAAACACAGAAATAATGCTGCCCACAAATACCTCAGTGTTCTTTAGCATGATGAAAACATACCCGGGCACTTGTCCCTCAAATGCAAGCATCACTTTAAGTAACAACCAAGAGAAAAAGAGCAAGTCACATATGTGTGTGAAACAATTTTATATCAACTATTCATTTAGAGATAATCGAGTTATAGAACAAAATAAATTTCAAAAAATTCCCTCAGTGTGTCCATTTACATTATTTGTGTCACATACACTTTTTGAAAGAGTTGAATCTGGTTGGTTCAAAGCATTTGAGCAAATTAAATGTTCTCTGAGGCTGGCGTAAATATATATTTGCAGAATCATTATTGTGTACATTTAACATTTTATCCACGGCCTTTTGTCTTGTGTATGAAGTGCCATCCAAATATATTTGATTTTCATATCGAGTCGTTGTCCGTCCACCATCTCTTGTTCTGAAAAAGATGTATTTACAATTATACAGAATTTAACAGTGAGAGTAAGTAGGAACTTGGAAACTACGTCTTTAAAATATAAGGATGGTGTTTATGCTATTTCTCTAATTTGAGAAAATGTCAGCAACCTTTAGACTAATAGCGAGTACTATTTAATACACTTTTCTAAGAAGATGAAATATGAACGCTGAATATCAAAATGCTTTTAGGAACGGGTCACAAAATAAGTGAAGTGATGAACATACTGTCGAATCACTTTTTTCTATCATAAAAACTAATTGTGATCGATTTCACTATCTATTCTTCATTGCATTTTATAACAAAAGCATTTTGAATACATATTGGGCAAAATCATAATCATGCGTCTTTCTTTTGTGATTTGCATTTGTTTTCAAAGTGTACCTATTTTTGACTAAAAAAATTCGCACACGTATGATCCGACGCTCGACTTGGACAATTTCGAGTTACAGTACAATAAGTTAATTACGAAGGTAATTACCCCCCCCATATATCCAGTGTATTTATTTAAATTCTCTTATCTTTGCTGTTACAAATGTAGTTATTTTGTTTTTATGAAGTGCAAGTCTACGATGGGTGTGTCTTTTTTAATGAGTTGATGGCTATATCATGAACAAGGAATACAACTTTTAACCGGTAGGGAACAATAAACCCCTCCAAATTCAAAGTGCTAGTTTTTGGCATTTTTTTCAAGACAATGCCCTCAACACACAAAACATTCCTCTCTGACGGTGTTATCTACCTTGTAAGACTGGTTATTCTTTTTTATTGCATATGTTACTATATATTTATCAAATTTGCCTTCATTTTCGGTGATATGGACCGATAAAACAATCACGTGACGTAGTGTGCCGATAACTGAAAATTCGTATTGAGGCTATTTCCGGACAACTGTCTCTATCTCTTACATAGGCTTATTAAGCAGCGAAATGTGGAAACTGACGCGAATGCTTTTGTGGATAGTATGAATAATTTATTCATTCAATGGTATTTATTTTTATGAAATAGTAGATCTATGAGTATTGCAGGAATGTGCGTTTTGTATCTAAATCTACTTGTCTTAGCTTTTCCCATATTCAGCAAAACCCATGTTCAACATATGCAATAAAAAGATAATTATACGGAACAGGTATGCCTTTAGGCGATATTGGCACACTTCAAATTCAATATCTCACCAAGTGTGTCAATATCGCCTAAAGGCACACCTACCGCTTACAAATATGAATAATTAGTCCACCCCCGATCCAGACAAATTTATACATTATTAATTTAAAGAAAAGGTGACTGTCTTCACAGAGAAGAATTTTCTTGAACGATTCGAAAATAGAAATTGACTATCTTGTATAAGGAAATGCCAATCCTTAATCAAATTATTACGCCAAACTTAGAGATAATATGACACGCTAGTAATTACATCGCCATACCACATGTCAACAAGAGGTTATGTGATGTCTGAAGACATTATAGCGTTTTTGCCGGTCCATTAAAGTTATACGTTCTCACCAGCTGATTGGTAAGGCATTTTCGAACGCAACTACGTGATTTAGCAACGTGCATTATTGGAACCTAAATTTGAATTTCTCTGATATCACTTTAAAGATGTATGATCACTTTTAATTTGCTCAATGAATTAATAAGAATTTAATTATAGAACTCTAAAACAACATTGACCTATTCATGTCTTTCTATATTTACGATGCTTCTTGTTGTTGTCTGAAAGCAGTTCTTAAGTTTTGCAGTATCAACTGTCCAAGTGAGTTTTAGAAATTCATTCTCATTTAGTAATAAATAAGTAATGTAATAAGTTGAAGTTTTAAGTGACTCCTTTCAGACGTTTTCCATACACAAACCAATCGCTTCTGAGAGAGGCGAAGAAATAGCATCTCTCGGACAGTTGTTCATTAAAAATTTGGTGGACTGATGCGTGTTTGGCGTTTGGTGTAAAAAACGATGCCTCACAAAGTATCATACCCAGGTTGTATAGACTGCGCAAGTTACGACACGACCACGAGACCATTGAACCCCATTTCAATTACATTAAACTAGTGAGGAGTTAGGAGTAAATAAGTTTTTAAGTGTCGGTGGACTTAGTAACATAAGTGTTGTCCAGTGAATGAACTCTAGATGACGTATTTGTCTCCATTCGCACTGATTCCTCTATGACGCCACACTATTTTCAGAAGGCTTATCGACCACTATTTATTTGTGAAACACCACGTTGCTGCAATCTGCCTTTTAAGATAATCTGATACTTTATCAAGAGACAACTAATTACCAATCATAATGCAATTCCCAAGAGCTGCATCGAATCACGACCTTGGACTTTTATCACAAGTCGTGTCCGGTCAACACCGGTAAACAAATATTGATGTCCGAAGGCGAATGTCACAGTAGTCAATATACACCTAAGGGACAAACCTTTATTTTAGGTTCTACAATTAATAATGTCGTAGGAGGATAGTTAGTAGTATTGTTTGGATCAATTTACTCTCGGAAGCTTCAAAATTGCCGAGTCACTTTCCGTTTCACTTCTGGAATGGACAATATAGAAGCGGATGTACAAAAATTTAATATAAATTTTTTCTTTATTTGTATTGTATTTATTTTATGATTTTTCAAGACAATTTTATATTTCTTGTGAATATTTGAGATACATTTTGAACTTCGTCTCCTGATTTACTCTGACCACACATAGTTCTGAAATAGAATGGTCCATCTTTAAATAAATAAGGATCATTAACTCCCCAATATAAATATCAAAAAACTTTAAAAGGGTCTATCATAAATAGTCTATACGTATGTATAATTTGATTGAAGTATGCAGTGGTCGGAAAGAAAAATCATTTGGCATCAGCAAGGCGAAAATCTATTTTCTTATTTTGCGGATTGTTTATTATAAATCCGTTCTAGTGCAAAATTATCATGCTTAACCTTTTGCTTTTGTTTCTAGTTCCTTGATGTAGTGGCAAGATATGAAAATTGAGCTTTCCAAAGTTTTGGTTTTCTGTAATTCCGGCGATATTTATCATGGTTGTCATTACAACATGTGCATAATAAGCTTGAAGCTGTGTAATCTTGTTTAATGTTTATAAATATTGCTGTTGCTGTTGTTGCTTTAGCATTGTATGTTGTCTGGCGTTTTCATTGACTTTTATTGTAGTTACTTTGCTTTCTGCTTTTTGGCGTAATATTTTGCTGACATATTGTGTCTCAGTCAGTGTTTTGTTTGACTATATGACATATTGTATCTCAGTCAGTGTTTTGTTTGACTATATGACATATTGTATCTCAGTCAGTGTTTTGTTTGACTATATGACATATTGTATCTCAGTCAGTGTTTTGTTTGACTATATGACATATTGTATCTCAGTCAGTTTTTTGTTTGACTATATGACATATTGTATCTCAGTCAGTGTTTTGTTTGACTATATGACATATTGTATCTCAGTCAGTGTTTTGTTTGACTATATAAGCATTCAACTGATGATCGTAGAAAGACCACTTGCGAAAATAGCAAAAAAGGTTTTCAGTCTTGCCTTTTGGTTTTCTAGTTTTTCTACGTGTATGTATGGTTTATTGATTCCCATCTGCTTTTGAGTTTTATGTTCTTAGTGAATGTTGTAAATAACCTTTCCAAAGGGACCATGCAGCCTCCTTACACTAAATATCATTTATATCAATTATTCATACGCCGTTTAATATATTTTTATGAGAGTGAAGTATAAAATTCGAAGGTCTTTGCAAGTACGATTTAGTTAATTTTTTATAGGGTCTTTCAAAATAATTGATGTCATTACTTACATAACAAATTTTGTTTTAAAATTTTATTGGTGTATATCTTGTTCGATAATATTTGAAAATGTATTTATTCCTTTATAGTAAGTTACAGCTTGTTAATCATGGACAATCTGCGCAATTGCTCTAACACGACAGATTGTATGGCACTCGTTAAATTCATAGTAATGACTTTTAGATTTAGATTTTTAATAGTTTTGCAATCGTTTCCTGCAATTCTGTTAATTTTTTATCAAGTTGTTTATAAAAATTAAGACACCTATACAGTTTATAGTAACAAGAAAATCCCTATAACTGCACGGTATTAATAGTTTATAGTTCAATTTAAGTATGTTATGCTTAGATTTCTTTTTGTTACATACTTTTTAACCAAATTATTTAATTTGAATTCAACATTCCGGAATTATAAATCCTAGACCTGCTTAAGAAAAAGGCTAAAACTTGTTACAAAATTGAATGCAAATAAAATTGATTTTATTAGGCAAAATGCATACCAACAACGTTCAACGAGCCATGCCTGTGTGTTTATCTTGTTGAAGTACAGTGGTAGAACCCGAGGAGAACGTGTTAGTCAAACTTTGTTTACAAATGTTGAACCTTCGTTTGTATTTATTTTCTGTAATTATTTACTCGTTACGCTCTTACCTTTCGGTTAGTCACTCGTGTTGGTATCTCTGACATCGTAATACTGTCTTGGAGATTGCCGGCATCTACCGAGGCCAAGCATTAGAGATAAAACTGGATCCGGGTCGCCTGCGTCCGGACGGCATTTTAACCGTCGGCTACAACGCCCTGTGGTGAGCCCGCAGTATTCTCCCTCCAATCGAGCACAGGTCAAACAACAAGAACATATTCCAGGTTCTCGTACAAGTTCACATGGTCTTGATATCAAAGGACAAGTTCTTAAAGCACATGGTTCACATTGAAACATACTTCTCATGTCCACATTTTGTGAATGAACAACTGAATAAATAAAAGTGAGAATAAAACCAAGGAATATGTGCTTTTGCATTTCTGAACCGATGGTACTGTGTTCTAGCCAGCTAGGTGAAACTGGTGCCGTCAATTAATTTATTGGGTATTTATAATTCATTACGTAGGACACGCCTACTGTGAAGACAAATTCCAATACTGAAAACAAATCCGTGACCGGTGAGCATTCGACATCATTGTTATTGCCAATAGAGATCATGTTGTATTTTTATAGCACCATTGCATATTTAACATATGTCGCAATGATTAAAACATAACCTTGGAGTAAGGGTTTGGTAATGGAGTGGGTTTTTTTTTGCCTTAATGACAGACAACGTAGTTATCAGTATTTGCTTTACAAGTCATACTAAACTAGCAGAGAGGGAACATGTGTTTTTTAATAAACTATCTCGTTGCAACGAGATATAAAAAAAAGAAAAAAGTTCTTATAGTGGAAATGTTACCAGCTGCTCACTTTATTTTTCTTCAGGTGTACATAACGATGAGACAGTTGAGTTCTAGTCAGTGACAAGACAAAATGTACAATTTTTGATTTTGGTCATAATTATTAGATTTGTTGTCAGTTTTTTATATCAACTGCTATTGTTGGGTTTATTTCAATAAAATGTCGAAAATTGCAGGAAACGCCAGCAGAAAGCATCGCAAATTTGACGTCATTTTAACGACGTCATCGTCATTATAGTTTCCGGCGTTTAGTACGCTCAGTATACTTTTTGACGTTAATCCGGGTAACATATTCTGATAATTTCACTGAGTGGCCAGTGAGTTTATCAGGATATAATTCACCGTTATATTTCGCTAAACCACCGAAAAACATAAAATAAATAGAGGATAATTGTTGGTTTCGGTGTAAGATCACGATATAATTTCACCGAGAGGGCACCAAAAGTGATATTTTCACGAGTGGTGTTCAGGAATGAAATTATCGTGATATGACATCGATACCAACAATTTTTCTGTTTATTTTATGTCTCAAACTCTACGTTTATTTCAATAAAATGTCGAAAATCGCGGGAAACGTCACCAGAAAGCATCGTAAGCATGACGTCATTTTAACGAGGGGGAGGGGGGGTTTGGGGAAAAATAACCCGGAAATTTTTAGGTATCGGGTACGGTGGTCGTGAGTTTTTTAACCACTGGAAAACATAATAAAAGGGGGGGGGGGGGGGGGGGGGGGGGGGGGGGGGGGGGGGGGGGGGGGGGGGGGGTGTTTTTGGGGGGGGGTGGTTTTTTTTGTTTTTTTTTAATTTTTTTTTTTTTTTTTTTTTTTAGGGCTTTTGGGGATTTGTTTTTTTTTGGTGTGGTAGATATATTAATTTTTTAATTTTTTTTTTTTTTTTTTTATTTTTTTTTTTTTTTTTTTTTTTTCTTATTTTGAATTCATTTTGGCAGTCACATAAATCGGACCTCCTCGGTACTTGTCGTTTTTCATATAGTAGTAAGAGATATTGTCAGTTTTAGAATCAATGAAGGCGTGCATGACAAACTAAACGACTATTTTTTTTTACTTTCTACCTATATATAAGCAACGACGAAAGTATTTTTTACGAAAGATAAAGGTTTATGGCTTGAACTATTACTTGACAAAATTATATAAAAATAATTATTAGTTTATATAATTTACCACACAGAATGGGTATATTGTGTACCTACAATAGTACAGGGTATGTACGTTACTTGAGCAGGAATATATTGTTTTTCTATGCATGGTTTTTCTGTATCATTGTATTCAATACCGTTGAAGAGGAAATAGATACCATTCTAACAATTTTACACGATTTTGATACTCTAAAATCCTGACAAATGAACTTATGATCATGGCAGAATGGACTTCTTTTCACTAGGTGTTTATCTGATTTCGGCAGTTCGTGAAATTTCTTTCTGTAAAAGTGTCACAGGTGTTGCCTGAAGCGGTACGTGATGCAACTCTGGAGAAAGAACTTGTAAAGGCCTTTTTGTTTTGGGTTAACACATATTGAAAGAGATACATGAGGGTATTGTCATGTAAAATCAGGAAAAAACATGTTCGACGTATGATGATCGCGTTACGTAGCAGTAGGTCGTGACACAAATATACCTGTTCTTTGTTAGAAAGTCACATAATCGTGCCACCGTGCTTTCAGTTAAGCATGCTGGTTAATTCTGTGACAAATCTATTTCTTTCTGTGCTAGTTTTTGGAAAACATTTTTTTAATCTATTAATATTTGCTATAGCGCAGTATTTCTTTCAATAATATTGTAAAAGAAAAGGAAAAAAACGCAAGTTGACAACGTTTCTTCGTGAAAAGCGACAAAAATATGACAGAAAAGTATCGTAAAAATATAAAAAAAAAAAAAAAAAAGGAGTTCATTATTTTGTTTAAGCCTTTAACAAAACATCAATAGACAGATCATGAAAAACAATATAAGGGATGAGGCAAATAGATAGTTTTCCCCCCCCCCCCCCCCCCCCCCCCCGATAAGTATTATAACGTTGCATATTTTAAAATAGCTCGTTGCATTTTAAAAATAGTTTCAACATCATTTATAAATTGTTTTATATATTAGAAATGATTAATAATCTCCAAAAGTCCTGTTTCTGATGATTAATATTATGGCTTTTTATGTTTCAAAATTTATTATATCTATAGTACATGTCATTGGTTTTAAAAGCATATTTCTTAATTATTGAACAATTTAATCGAACCGGTAATGTACGATGGGCTTTATAGACAAGAAGATTAGAAAATATGCGAATTTGCTATTACAAAAAGTGGTTACTTAAATATTGTCTCAATAAACATTCTTGCAAAGACATAAGGTTTGGAAAAGAGTTTTTGACGTGTGGGGTGTACCCGGTCCCCTCCTTTCGAATACAGCTCCCCAGTGAGCTGTATTCGGTGCACATCAACGAATACAGCTCCCCATATCAAATGGGAGCTGTATTCGGGGTTCTTGTACCTTTTTTTCGAATAGGGCGCCCCAGTGACCGATGCAACAAAGACGTATCATTCGTCTATACAAATACGAGGCAAAGAATTTATTATAGAATAACAAAAATTCATACTGCAATTCAGGATGCAGTACTTAGCCCTGGGATGTCTGTCTTTTTGTCCGCACATGTTGGGCGGACAGTTGAATGAAAAATTGAACTTTAATTACCTTTTTGCTGATATTGGAGAAACATTTTCTTTCAATAAACCTTCATTGTTTTCATATGACGATAGCACATAAGGCAAAGAAACATGTTGACGGACTGAAGCTCACACACTTCAGGGTATACTACAGCCTGACAGATGGACGGATAAGATAACAGACAGGGTAGGATAACAGACAGATGGTGGGACAAATAGACGGACGGAATATATGTAACATGCAGTATATTGCACATGTGTTAGATGTTTTTAGGCAATTCAGGTTCTTAATTTCTATCTGTGGACATTTAAACATAGGGATGATGGTTCTTTATATATTCTAATAAAGCAAACATAGGGAGCTGTGTTCGATTTTGCATATGCTTTGCTTCGAATAGAGCTCCGCTATACCAAGGGAGCTGTATTCGTTAATGTGCACCGAATACAGCTCCGCGGGTTTAGGTGGCAATCCGGCTGCAGCGTGGTTTGCAACTGAATGTTTTATTTGTAAAGAGGAAACGATAACTGTTTCAAATATGCTATTATTACGTGTGAGTGATTTGCATCCCTTGAAATTGCTACAGTATCTGGCTCATTTACTTTCAAAATTATCTTTCTCAGGTGGGCGTTTTTTTTGTATTCGTTAAGCATTCGAAGGTTAAATGGCTTGAAATGGAAAAAATAAGTAAAAATAAAGTACAGAAAACGGTTGTAAGTTGAGAACAGCGTTTTCGTGCATAGCCAGTGAAACTTTCCGTCCGCCTTTCTCCGTGTTGTTCACAATCTTGAAGACACAGTATGGGTTTTCGCTCTGTTGTAGATGCTTACTTTACAATGGTATAAACCCTAGTGTACAATTATGTTCAGGTAAACTTCTTATTTCACCAAAAAGCGCTTCGCTTGTACATGTAACCGTAGCATTTTATTGATCAGCATGAATGTGCTTATTCTATATCGATATATAAAAGGGACAATTCGCATCGAGTTCAACTTTAATCAGCCTGGATAGCCCAATCGGTAGAGCACGAGACTTGTAATCTCGGGGTAGCAGGTTCGATTCCGTGGCTGACCAATTAAAATTACTAACAGTCTTTCGGATAAGACTAAAACCGAGGTCCCATGTATGGGTGCTATACACCTGGATAAGAACCAGGGCTGTCTCTGGAATCGGGACACTTTCTGTATGTTGCACTATCCTCTTAAACCTAAAATAACTAACCTCTTCTGGGGGCGTTGGTCACATGGGAAACCGGTACCAACGAAAAAGCCTTCATAAACGATACGAGTTCAACTCTGGAAAAGAACTAGGGTGAGATCTTAGTGTGGTTAGTTACGAACGATTTTAAAATCACCATCCGATTTTTAATCGGCCGAAAATCTTTTTATATTTTCCGGGGGGATCCAATCAGCCGGGGGGGTGGGGGGGAGAAAAAAAAAATAAGGGGGGGGGTTGGGGTTTTTAAAAAAAAAATTTTTTTTTTTTTTTAAGAAAAACTTTTTCAGGCTAATAAGGCTATTTTAAAATTAAAGTGTATATCTCCCTCGGCCAGGATTTGATTATGATGTTTGCTATCGTACACCGACAATTTTAATAAAAAAATTTATCTTAATTCTACGAATTTTGTTGTTTTTATGATGTAACAAATTAACGACTATTTCACGAAAGCGCAGCGAATATGCCCATTATTATTGTACAGTATAACTTTTCTCGCGCGCCAATCGATTTTTACAGCGTTTCTTAAAGTCGCATGATCACGTTGAATTTATTGATATGAAAAAATAAATTAACTGATAGGACAATTAAAGAACCATGTTGAATTCACTTTCAAACAATGTTTCTTTCTGATTCAAATCGTTTTTACATGAAAAAGAGTTGTCAGGAAGCCTTTCTTAATCTTTTGCAATCTCTCTTAAAAATACTGCGCTATATTTCTAACATGAACATCGAACTAAACGCGAAGATTGGAAAGTTTTTGGTACAAATAAAGGTCATTTCTGCCAGTAAGATATCTTTCTTGGTAAAATAAGAGAAACATATAACTGTGCTCCTGAGACTTTAACGGATAGAAATTTCTTACGTCACTGTCACATTATCCTTTATGTATTGTAATTATGTCATTTAATGAGATAAAAGCTCCTGTGAGGAATGATTCTGAATCTTTTCATGCTATGTAACGCGGACATAAAAAGCTTGACATAAGCAATTTTATCTAAAAAAAAGAAATGGTGACGTTATGGATAAATCACATTGTCAAAACTGCCATAAACAACATAAATAATGCAAACATCTTTAAAGCAAAAGAACAACATATGTATGCATGCAGACGGAAACAACAGCCATAACATGAAGATGATGTCATGATTGTAAAAGTTATACTAGTAATTCATGTAGGGCAAACGTTTGTAGTGCTATGTTCAAAGGTTACGTTCACCCAGATTCTGGCACACTGAGACAATAATCTGTCTGTATCTCATCTATTTTTATCAAGAGCGTCAAATATTTCCTGTTTAAACTCCATTAACATATATGTGATTGATATATATTAGGAAGAGTTTCGTGCCCAACCCTTTCTTTTGTGTCACTTTCCAACCGAATTCGGTTCGGTACCGAGTCGATCATGTGCACTCGTCTCGCAGTGAAGACTTGAATAATGGACATTAGAAGTTGCATCCGGGTACCGTTTCTGTTTATCAATGTTTAAACGCCGTTCCAACCACATTTCAGTCACTTTTGGTTTGAAACCTATAAATGTTGTTTCTACTGTTTTCATGTAATATTGCTTAAATATAGCTATTTTCCATCATTATTTCAAGTCTTTTAAAGTCTTGCAAGACTTCCTTGTTTTGAAGATATATTTATTTACACACTAAAATTAGCGAAAACACAGCATGTTAGCCATGATGCAAGAACGTCCTGGTCACGTGACTGGAACAGGTGCTGTAAACAAAATATTACTGCGAGAAGGCATGCTAGAATACCCACACCCACACTTATTTTAGCCGACACTTCAGATTTAGTCGTAGAAACATGTAATATGTATTAAAATCGCAAGCAGTGCATCTATTTAACGACTGAAAATAAAACAAAAGAAAATCTGTCATGTAAGCGTTTTCTAAACACGGAGGAAAATGACACTTTATTTTAATAGGGACTATGTTTGAGTGGACCACGGAGGAACACCACCTATTTGCAGTATTAATACCTTCTACTGGTGAACAGTTAAATTACCTTACCATTGTTTCTGTGAGGAACTATTACTACACCCTATCCTACTGCTAGCTTTCTCACATAAAGAAACACGGTCGATGACACGGCTCGAACCAATGACCCTCAATCAGTGAGATGTTACGGGTTCGAGCCCTGCTACCGACAATATCTCTTTTTGTCGTGAACACCCAGGTGTCGAGTTAACGGGCTTGTCTTTATCGAATGTACCATTCGTTTCATGAAGGAAAAATATGTTGGAAATACCTTCGCGAACATACAACGAACGTCACATGACCTTTAGTCTAGTCGTCTGAGACATCCGCCTTGACAGTTATGGCATTAACGGTTCGCCAGCTACCTGGTAGCAGGCATTTACGGTTTTGGTTCTAAGGAGATAAATGTGTACAGAAAGAAGGTGTTTTATAGGCCAAAAATAGCTGGCCCTTAAAACAGGGATGACACTATATTAACACGTATAATTTCATATGCATACGTAATTCATGATTAATTTCCTTGTGTACGTCATTGCGGTCATGTGAAAATATGTTTACATTACATAACAATGCTTATTTCAACAAACAAACAACATTTTTAAGAATCGTAATGAAAAAGAAATGTCTCCTTTTGTCATTCAATTAATTCTAAACTATTTTCACACACATGCCTTTGCTGCGTATGGTCAACGTATAGTAGTTGCGTAGTTTTCAAACTTATATTTTAACACGAATGGCTATCTATAAACATACAGAGAAAAAGACAGCATTTTATTTCAACGATAAGATACAACAATAGGTAAACAAGCGCGTCCAATCGCATTTCGCGTGATGTACTGCTACGCGTTCAGTAAAGTTCGTGGTAGTTTTCAAATAAGTTGATGTGTTAAAATTGAAAGACAGATGTGTGCTGATATCCATCGTTGATTACAATACATTCAGGCATTCGAATGCGAAAAACTGAATTACTTCTGCTGCACAGTAGTGATTTAATTACTACGCACCCGAACTCCTGACTGTATTTTATTCAACGATAAAATACAGAGATACATTTATCATTTTTATGCTCCCGAAGGGTGGCATATTAAAATCGCCAGTCTGTCCGTCCGTCTGTGCGTCCGCCCTTACATTTTTTACGTGTCCGGGCTGTAACTTTGTCATGCATTGAAAGCTTTTGAAATAACTTGGCACAAATGTTCAGCACATCAAGACGGTGTGTCGCGTGCAAGATCCATGTCACTGCCTCAAAGGTCAAGGTCACACTTAGAGTTTGAAGGTAATGGAATCCTCTATATATATGCACACATTCGTGTCCGGACTGTAACTTTGTCATGCATTGAAGGATTTTAAAATAACTTGGCACAAATGTCTAGCATATCAAGACGACGTGTCGCGTGCAAGACCAATTTCCCTACTTCAAAGGTCAATGTCACACTTAGAATTTGAAGGTAATGGTATCCTGTATATATGCACACATTCGTGTCAGGAATGTAACTTTGTCATGCATTGATTGAATTAAAAATAACTTGGCACAAATGTTCTGCACATTAAGCTGACGTGTCGTGTGCAAGAGCGACGTCCCTACCTCAAAGGTCAAGGTCACACTTAGAGTTTATAGGTAATGGAATCCTGTATATATGCATACATTTGTGTCCGGACTCTAACTTTGTCATGCATTGATTGATTTTAAAATAACTTGGCACAATTGTTCAGCACATCAAGACAATGTGTTGTGCACAAGGACCTCAAAGGTCAAAGTCACACTTAGTGTTTAAAAGTAATGGAATACTGTATGCATGGTAACTCTGTCATGCATGGAATGATTCTAAAATTACATGACACAATTATTGAGCACATTGAGAGGACACAGACTGTGAAGAACCTCTTTCGGGGGCATTTGTCACGTGTGAGGGACAGCTCTTGTTAATTCATATAAAACAATGTTATCTGTTTCTTCGAACTCCGTTAAGCCGAATTACTGCTTGTTGCAAATTAGTTTGCTGATCTCGAAAATGTTTGAGTCGAAATCCCTTTTATCCGAACATACTTTTTCATTATTATCTGACCAGCATTAAGGTAGTGACATCTCTTAATTTAGTTTATTCTGATTCTTTTAAATTTCGTTTACGAACCAAGTTCCCGCAACTTAGATTTTTCGATTTCGAGACTTAACTTCAGAAAGAATCAACCTCGAACAGCCTAACGACACAAGCACCAGTAGCATGTAGATGTGCTTCATATTTATTATCAATGCTGGATGGGTATATTGAGGTGCCTTAATATTCCCTTTTATAGCCACCTTCCTCTTTAACGTTATCAAATCACATCATTTCAATTTAGTCAAAGTCATATAAAATTCTGAAAATTAGCAGTAAAAAATTAAATGCAAACTATTAAAATGTTACTTTATTATTCATAATTTTGCGCCACAGGTGGAAGGAGCATACCTTTGACTTTTTTCTAAAGCTAATGTTCTTTTGTATGCATTATAAAATTGATATTGAAAATAAATTTAAAGTGACATTATGCGCATCTTACTGCACATAGTGTATTTTGGGTGACAATTTTATAAATGCAATTTTGGTTGCTGTGCATTTAAATGTGTTAAATTAATGATTATGCCGCATTAGTATTTGAAATTGGCGCATTAGATATAAAAAAATCGGACTGATAAAATGATAGATGATTGTGTCGTTGTTGACGTTGGTAGAGATTTCAGCAGTGGAAGGGAAGCAACTCCTGCATGCAGTTGTTCTTTTCTTAAATTGACTCTCCCAGTCAAATAAGAAAATCAATATTTGGAAAGTTATTTTTTCATACTGGTAGCGGGAAGAGTTTGGTGTATTGGGTTAAAAGCTATTATTTCCTCTACGCTTTTGTACACACACCATTTTCAGCTGGATTGTTACTTGAAAAAAATGCGCATAATGTCACTTTAAAAAATGATTATTTTTCTTCATAGCTCTTTACTATAGACTATAGTAAAGAGCTATAAAAAAATCCTTTTTTTTTTCATTTTTTCAAATTATTTAATCTGATTTCAATTTTCACATGCAAAGAAAAGATATTAGCTGAAGAAAGAGTAAAAGGTTTATTCCTTCCACCTGTGTTTTGTGCAAGAATGCAAGAAATGGGCAGGCGCCTTTAATTCGATGCCACATTTTACTGCTTGAAATTGTTTTAACTTTTCCAAGTGGTATTTCTAGCAAACTCACCTATAATATCAATCACTTTTCAATAAACGCATGCCAACTTCCAAATGATCGAGCGGTTCAAATCAAATGGCAGACAATTTTTATTTAACGGTTAAAGCTTTGTAGACTTAACATGGGTGATTGCCTTGATGCTCTTCCTTAGGAAACGTACTCTTAAATTCTCTTCCATATGAAATTTGTATCAGTCGATCATTTTGAAATTAATGCAACGGAAGTATGTACCCAGTGTCTTCATAAATGTAAGACATGGTAGTTGCATACACAGATAGCTAAATTGGAAGTGTTAATAATTAGATAAATAAGAAAAAGGACTGGTGAGGCGTTAGAAGTTTTGTTTAGTACATGAACAATGTAAAGCAGCGTTATACAAAGTGTATATAAAATGTGTTTCACTATCCTATTGAAAACCCAATTGGTTAATATATTTTTTATTTCTATATGTCAATAAGAGCGTTTTCTTACGTGTTTAAGGTAGACAATGTGTTTTAAGCATCAGTCGTTGCCAAATATAAGTTAGTGCTTATATGTAAAAATTAAGAAACCCTGGTCGCTCGCTACCGCTCGCTCCCTTGGGGTTTCTTAATTCTTAAAATTTGACTAAATAAACTCTAACTTACTTAGTGTTTAACCTCATTTGACCTTTTGCATAGCCAGCGACATGAATTGTGATCGGAGCTTTAAGTGCTTTCTATTAAGAGCGAACTCTTAATAACTTTAAGAGCGAACTCTTAATAACTTTAAGAGCGAACTCTTTATAACTAAGTGATCTCAGTAGTAAGTTTTTGATAGAAATGAAAGACGTTTATTTGAAAATCTGAGCGATTCGATTGGTGGGCAAATGGGGTCAAACACTAAGTTATATTACGAGTATTTTAAACAGCAGCATTGCTTTAAATTCTCTAATACTACAGACTACAGTCCCCAAAGCTTCACTCAATATTTCTATTACTTTCGATTGGATATTTATGTCACTATTAATAGTCGGTATTATTAGATTGCACTAATTGATTCAGATCAAACCGAAAGATGGTTTTGTACTCTAGGTATATTCGCACTGTGACTTCTTAGTGAAATATTATGTAAAATTTGTAAATAGATAAGATCAAGGGTCTAAAACAAAAACATTTTAAGACAAAAATATGTCTGTAATGTAACAACTGCTTAACTTCAGCAATGGAGTTCAGCAATGTCGTCCATTGATGCAAATTCAAATAAGTGAAAAAGCCTAAAGCCAATACCATGGATTGGCAAGCCCTCGCTGCGCTGTAAGTTACCGTTTTACTGCGATTTTCTTGTACAGTTTCTGCTTTTGCTCTTTTTAAAGAAGACTTTTACTCGTTTAATCTTTCAGATCAACTAATATATTCATATCGTTATCAATGAATAGTGCTACTGTCCAGCTTTGAGCCAGGACTGAAATAATTTTGCCCGGACTTAACCACATCAAAGCTTAAATCAAGAACTGCATTTAACAATTGAATCGTCCGTTCGCTCATACAGAGCTTTTATTCTTCAGGAAAAGTTCAGCAACCATTGACTTCTAACTCTAAATAAAGATAGATTGTGACTAACTTGAGCGAGGTAAACAACCATGTCCTAATGAGAATCGTCATTGAGTTGACGTTCGTCAAGATTTACATTTGCACGCTGTTCAGAGAGATGCTTTTGATACTTAAAGCAATTATGATAGAGAGCCATAGCTACACACCTTTGAAGTTAGTGGTCATAATTACATTTACTTTCGCACAAAAGATACTTCCTTACCTTAAGAAAATTACCATTTCTAGAAAGCATGTCCTGGGATGTCCCTAGGTAAACAAAATCCCTTTTCCCCCGTGTCCCATTATTTGATAATCGTCTTTGAGTCAATCATTGACTTCAAACTCTGCGTAAAGATGGATTATGACCAGCGAGGTAACCAAACCCACTACTTTAACCGTGTCCCATTATTTGAGAATTGATTGCCAAGGGTCACATTGGTACACTTGATCAGGTTGGTGATGTTAACATTTTACACAGTGTAGAAGAACTGTAGCTACACACCTTTGAAGTCAGTGATCAGTATTAAATTTAGTTCCGCAAATAAGATACCTCCTTGCTCTAAGGTAAATGATAATTTTAGAAAATTATGTCACCCGGTGACCTGTTGTGTTTATTAAATTTCACCTGGATATATATATGTTCTGCAAGGGACATTAACTCATCGAATTTTCTTGTTTTAATTCAGTATATTTGAAAATTCACGAGAAACTGTATATTTTTTTTGGAAAACGTCTGTTTTCATCTAATAATGAAACTGTCATAAACAACGATAGTAAGGGATCATAGACGAATAACATAAATACGAAGTTTAAAATTATAGTTTATTCGATAAATGATTGTCCTGACTGACCAAACAAATTAGTCAATAATATATCTTAGAATAACAGTTTCATTAAACTCAAGACAGACTACTAGGTGGCTGACACGCAGAAAGTGTCATTGTCATATTAACAGAATCTTTTAGCGACCAGAATACGTTAATTGCAATCAATTTAACTGCAAATGTTGCAAGTATCTTAAAGCCAATATAAAAATAAAAACACGAATTCCAGGAGGCGTGTTTTTTGACATTTTTGCATGCATAGCCTATTTTTTCAAATTCTTCTTCACGTTAGCTATTATGCTGCCTTGTTTTTATTATTTTATATAACCTTCATGGACAACTAGGTAAGTATAACAATCGTCTGATTGCGTTGGGTATTATCGAAGACGATAGCTTAAATGCCAATCAAAAAGAACGGCCGCTCGGTAAATACTGATAGTTATCGTTTTGAATAAACACTAATGAACGTCGTATTATGCAATAATATCCGTTGTATAAATAGAACTCGCAAACTTCAGCTTTTAAGGAAAATAAGTAAAAGGTCAACGGAAATAGTATCAAATGCTCGATAAAGTTAAAATATTTAAATACTGTTTTTAGAGAAAATCGAATGTTGCCTATTCACGCAATGCTATTTTTGAATCCTGTGAATAAAAGTTGACTTAAGACACTAAGAAACGGCTAAATATGATCATTAAATAGCAACATCAAAGCAGGTGTTAGAATTTTTGATGGCACACAATATGTTGGCAATGCATTATTCTTTCAAATTCAATTCATTTTTATGATCTTCTTTCATGTTTGACGATTACATTGTAAATATTCAAAACATAAGCATCTTAAAATTATTTCCGGAATTTCGACAAGAAATAGGATGAACCATTGTAACAAAATGATGACCTGTCATTGCTTTAGAATCATGGTGTGATATTGAACAAAAATATGTAAATGAATAATAGATATCTTTTAAAAGTTACTGGCATGAAAATGCTATAAGAAATTGATACAAAATAAACCAGTAACCCTTAATCATTTTCCATCATAACGACATTGAACGAAATTAGAAAAATGTATGCAGTTAATTAAACAACAGTCCACCTGCCAGTATATCATCGTATATTTTAATGATGTAGTGGGCCGAGTTGTCATTGGAGAATGGGTTATTTGATTATTTTTACTTGCTGCAAATACTGATCATATCTATAGCTTGTTTCGTAAACGTTATAATATATACATTGTAGTTTTACACATAAAAAATAACACGTAGTTAGTATATAAAAATTATCAATTTGACCATATCAGTTGAATAACTGAATAACATCACAGTGAAGCTCAGAATCTAGTTTAAGTGCATGTTAATGTTTACCGTATTGTCGGATATACACTGACATATTTAGTAGGAAATTTTCATCCAATGAAAACGGCTTATTGGCCTCGCGAGTTTTATCTGACATTTTGACAGAAAAAAAACAGAAATAATGCTGCCCACAAATACCCCAGTGTTCTATAGCATGATGAAAACATACCCGAGCACTTGTCCCTCAGATGCAAGCATCACTTTAAGTAACAACCAAGAAAAAAAGAGCAAGTCACTTATGTGTGCGAAACAATTTTATATCAACTATTCATTTAGAGATAATCGAGTTATAGAACAAAATAAATTTTAAAAAATTCCCTCAGTGTGTCCATTTACATAATTTGTGTCACATACACTTTTTCAAAGAGTTGAATATGGTTGGTTCAAAGCATTTGTGCAAATTAAATGTTCTCTGAGGCTGGCGTAAATATATATTTGTAGAATCATTATTGTGTACATTTAACATTTTATCCACGGCCTTTTGTCTTGTGTATGAAGTGCCATCCAAATATATTTGATTTTCATATCGAGTCGTTGTCCGTCCACCATCTCTTGTTCTGAAAAAGATGTATTTACAGTTATACAGAATTTAACAGAGTAAGTAGGAACTTGGAAACTACGTCTTTAAAACATAAGGATGGTGTTTATGCTATTTCTCTAATTTGAGAAAATGTCAATCAGCAACCTTTAGACTAATAGCGAGTACTATTTAATACACTTTTCTAAGAAGATGAAATATGAACGCTGAATATTAAAATGCTTTTAGGAACGGGTCACAAAATAAGTGAAGTGATGAACATACTGTCGAATCACTTGTTTCTATCATAAAAACTAATTGTGATCGATTTCACTATCTTTTCTTCGTTGCATTTTATAACAAAAGCATTTTGAATACATATTGGGCAAAATCATAATCATGCGTCTTTCTTTTGTGATTTGCATTTGTTTTCAAAGTGTACCTATTTTTGACTAAAAAAATTCGCACACGTATGATCCGACGCTCGACTTGGACAATTTCGAGTTACAGTACAATAAGTTAATTACGAAGGTAATTACCCCCCCCCCCCGATTATATCCAGTGTATTTATTTAAATTCTCTTATCTTTGCTGTTACAAATGTAGTTATTTTGGTTTTACGAAGTGCAAGTCTACGATGGGTGTGTCTTTCTTAATGAGTTGATGGCTATATCATGAACAAGGAATACAACTTTTAACCGGTAGGGAACAATAAACCCCTCCAAATTCAAAGTGCTAGTTTTTGGCATTTTTTCAAGACAATGCCCTCAACACACAAAACATTCCTCTCTGACGGTGTTATCTACTTTGTAAGACTGGTTATTCTTTTTTATTGCATATGTTACTATATATTTATCAAATTTGCCTTCATTTTCGGTGATATGGACCGATAAAACAATCACGTGACGTAGTGTGCCGATAACTGAAAATTCGTATTGAGGCTATTTCCGGTCAACTGTGCAGCAACGCTAGACTTCGTGAGGGTTGACATAGACGTACGGAATGGCGCCGAAAGGACGCAGAAGTCTCTATCTCAACGTTTATTGAATTTACATAGGCTTATTAAGCAGCGAAATGTGTAAACTGACGCGAATGCTTTTGTGGATAGTATGAATAATTTATTCATTCAATGGTATTTATTTTTATGAAATAGTAGATCTATGAGTATTGCAGGAATGTGCGTTTTGTATCTAAATCTACTTGTCTTAGCTTTTCCCATATTCAGCAAAACCCATGTTCAACATATGCAATAAAAAGATAATTATACGGAACAGGTATGCCTTTAGGCGATATTGGGACACTTCAAATTCAATATCTCACCAAGTGTGTCAATATCGCCTAAAGGCACACCTACCCCGTATACATACACGCTTACAAATATGAACAATTAGTCCACCCCCGATCCAGACAAATTTATACATTATTAATTTAAAGATAAGGTGACTGTCTTCACAGAAAAGAATTTTCTTGAACGATTCGAAAATAGAAATTGACTATCTGGTATAAGGAAATGCCAATCCTTAATCAAATTATTACGCCAAACTTACAGATAATATGACACGCTAGTAATTACATCGCCATACCACATGTCAACAAGAGGTTATGTGATGTCTTAAGACATTATAGCGTTTTCGCCGGTCCATTATAAGTTATACATTCTCACCAGCTGATTGGTAAGGCATTTTCGAACGCAATTACGTGATTTAGCAACGTGCATTATTGGAACCTAAATTTGAATTTCTCTGATATCACTTTAAAGATGTATGATCACTTTTAATTTGCTCAATGAATTAATAAGATTTTAATTATAGAACTCTAAAACAACATTGACCTATTCATGTCTTTCTATATTTACGATGCTTCTTGTTGTTGTCTGAAAGCAGTTCTTAAGTTTTGCAATATCAACTGTCCAAGTGAGTTTTAGAAATTCATTCTCATTTAGTAATAAATAAGTAATGTAATAAGTTGAAGTTTTAAGTGACTCCTTTCAGACGTTTTCCATACACGAACCAATCGCTTCTGAGAGAGGCGAAGAAATAGCATCTCTCGGACAGTTGTTCATTAAAAATTTGGTGGACTGATGCGGGCTTGGCGTTTGGTGTAAAAAACGATGCCTCACAAAGTATCATACCCAGGTTGTATAGACTGCGCATGTTACGACACAACCACGAGACTATTGAGCCCCATTTCAATTACATTAAACTAGTGAGGAGTGAGGAGTAAATAAGTTTTTAAGTGTCGGTGGACTTAGTAACATAAGTGTTGTCCAATGAATGAACTCTAGATGACGTATTTGTCTCCATTCGCACTGATTACTCTATGACGCCACACTATTTTCAGAAGGTTTATCGACCACTATTTATTTGTGAAACACCACGTTGCTGCAATCTGCCTTTTAAGATAATCTGATACTTTATCAAGAGACAACTAATTACCAATCATAATGCAATTCCCAAGAGCTGCATCGAATCACGACCTTGGACTTTTATCACAAGTCGTGTCCGGTCAACACCGGTAAACAAATATTGATGTCCGAAGGCGAATGTCACAGTAGTCAATATACACCTAAGGGACAAACCTTTATTTTAGGTTCTACAATTAATAATGTCGTAGGAGGATAGTTAGTAGTATTGTTTGGATCAATTTACTCTCGGAAGCTTCAAAATTGCCGAGTCACTTTCCGTTTCACTTCTGGAATGGACAATATAGAAGCGGATGTACAAAAATTTAATATAAATTTTTTCTTTATTTGTATTGTATTTATCTTATGATTTTTCAAGACAATTGTATATTTCTTGTGAATGTTTGAGATACATTTTGAACTTCGTCTCCTGATTTACTCTGACCACACATAGTTCTGAAATAGAATGGTCCATCTTTAAATAAATAAGGATCATTAACTCCCCAATATAAATATCAAAAAACTTTAAAAGGGTCTATCATAAATAGTCTATACGTATGTATAGTTTGATTGAAGAATACAGTGGTCGGAAAGAAAAACCATTTGGCATCAGCAAGGCGAAAATCTATTTTCTTATTTTGCTAGTTTGGGTTTGCGGATTGATTATTATAAATCCGTTCTAGTGCAAAATTATCATGCTTAACCTTTTGCTTTTGTTTCTAGTTCCTTGATGTAGTGGCAAGATATGAAAATTGAGCTTTCCAAAATTATAGTTTTCTGTAATTCCGGCGATATTTATCACGGTTGTCATTACCACATGTGCATACTATTAAGTTGAAGCTGTGTAATCTTGTTTAATGTTTATAAATATTGCTGCTGCTGTTGTTGCTTTAGCATTGTATGTTGTCTGGCGTTTATTGTAGTTATCTTTGCTTTCTGCTTTTGGCGTAATATTTTGTTGACATATTGTATCTCAGTCAGTGTTTTGTTTGACTATATGACATTTTGTATCTCAGTCAGTGTTTTGTTTGACTATATGACATATTGTATCTCAGTCAGTGTTTTGTTTGACTATATGACATTTTGTATCTCAGCAGTGTTTTGTTTGACTATATGACATATTGTATCTCAGTCAGTGTTTTGTTTGACTATATGACATATTGTATCTCAGTCAGTGTTTTGTTTGACTATATGACATATTGTATCTCAGTCAGAGTTTTGTTTGACTATATGACATATTGTATCTCAGTCAGTGTTTTATTTGACTATATGACATATTGTATCTCAGTCAGTGTTTTGTTTGGCTATATGACATATTGTATCTCAGTCAGTGTTTTGTTTGACTATATGACATATTGTATCTCAGTCAGTGTTTTGTTTGACTATATGACATATTGTATCTCAGTCAGTGTTTTGTTTGACTATATGACATATTGTATCTCAGTCAGTTTTTTGTTTGACTATATGACATATTGTATCTCAGTCAGTGTTTTGTTTGACTATGAGCATTCAACTGATGATCGAAGAAAGACCACTCGTAAAAATAGCAAAACGGTTTTCGGCCTTGGCTTTTGGTTTTCTAGTTTTTCTTCGTGTATGTATGGTTTATTGATTCCCATCTGCTTTTGAGTTTTATGTTCTTAGTGGATGTTGTAAATAACCTTTCCAAAAGGACCATGCAGCCTCATTACACTAAATATCATTTATATAAATTATTCATACGCCGTTTAATATATTTTTATGAGAGTGAAGTATAAAATTCGAAGGTCTTTGCAAGTACGATTTAGTTAATTTTTTATAGGGTCTTTCAAAATAATTGATGTCATTACTTACATAACAAATTTTTGTTTTAAAATTTTATTGGTGTATATCTTGTTCGATGATATTTGAAAATGTATTTATTCCTTTATAGTAAATTACAGCTTGTTAATCATGGACAGTCTGCGCAATTGCTCTAGCACGACATATTGTATGGCACTCGTTAAATTCATAGTAATGACTTTTAGATTTAGATTTTTAATAGTTTTGCAATAGTTTCCTGCAATTCTGTTAATTTTTTATCAAGTTGTTTATAAAAATTAAGTCACCTATACAGTTTATAGTAACAAGAAAATCCCTATAACTGCACGGTATTAATAGTTTATAGTTCAATTTAAGTATGTTATGCTTAGATTTATTTTTGTTACATACTTTTTAACCAAATTATTTAATTTGAATTCAACATTCCGGAAATATAAATCCTAGACCTGCTTAAGAAAAAGGCTAAAACTTGTTACAAAATTGAATGCAAATAAAATTGATTTTATTAGGCAAAATGCATACCAACAACGTTCAACGAGCCATGCCTGTGTGTTTATCTTGTTGAAGTACAGCGGTAGAACCCGAGGAGAACGTGTTAGTCAAGCTTTGTTTACAAATGTTGAACCTTCGTTTGTATTTATTTTCTGTAATTATTTACTCGTTACGTTCTTACCTTTCGGTTAGTCACTCGTGTTGGTATCTCTGACATCGTAATACTGTCTTGGAGATTGCCGGCATCTACCGAGGCCAAGCATTAGAGATAAAACTGGATCCGGGTCGCCTGCGTCCGGACGGCATTTTAACCGTCGGCTACAACGCCCTGTGGTGAGCCCGCAGTATTCTCCCTCCAATCGAGCACAGGTCAAACAACAAGAACATATTCCAGGTTCTCGTACAAGTTCACATGGTCTTGATATCAAAGGACAAGTTCTTAAAGCACATGGTTCACATTGAAACATACTTCTCATGTCCACATTTTGCGAATGAACAACTGAATAAATAAAAGTGAGAATAAAACCAAGGAATATGTGCTTTTGTGGTACCATTTCTGAACCGATGGTACTGTGTTCTAGCCAGCTAGGTGAAACTGGTGCCGTCAGTTAATTTATTGGGTATTTATAATTCATTACGTAGGACACGCCTACTGTGAAGACAAATTCCAATACTGAAAACAAATCCGTGACCGGTGAGCATTCGACATCATTGTTATTGCCAATAGAGATCATGTTGTATTTTATAGCACCATTGCATATTTAACATATGTCGCAATGATTAAAACATAACCTTGGAGTAAGGGTTTTGGTAATGGAGTTGGTTTTTTTTTCTTTAATGACAGACAACGTAGTTATCAGTATTTGCTTTACAAGTCACACTAAACTAGCAGAGAGGGAACATGTATTTTTTAATAAACTATCTCGTTGCAACGAGATATAAAAAAAAGAAAAAAGTTCTTATAGTGGAAAAGTTACCAGCTGCTCACTTTATTTTTCTTCAGGTATACATAACGATGAGACAGTTGAGTTCTAGTCAGTGACAAGACAAAATGTACAATTTTTGATTTTGGTCATAATTATTAGATTTGTTGTCAGTTTTTTTATATCAACTGCTATTGTTGGGTTTATTTCAATAAAATGTCGAAAATTGCAGGAAACGCCAGCAGAAAGCATCGCAAAGTTGACGTCATTTTAACGACGTCATCGTCATTATAGTTTCCGGCGTTTAGTACGCTCAGTATACTTTTTGACGTTAATCCGGGTAACATATTCTGATAATTTCACTGAGTGGCCAGTGAGTTTATCAGGATATAATTCACCGTTATATTTCGCTAAACCACCGAAAAACATAAAATAAATAGAGGATAATTGTTGGTTTCGGTGTAAGATCACGATATAATTTCACCGAGAGGGCACCAAAAGTGATATTTTCACGAGTGGTGTTCAGGAGTGAAATTATCGTGATATGACATCGATACCAACAATTTTTCTGTTTATTTTATGTCTCAAACTCTACGTTTATTTCAATGAAATGTCGAAAATCGCGGGAAACGTCACCAGAAAGCATCGTAAGCATGACGTCATTTTAACGACGCCATTGTCATATGGTTTTCGGCATTCATTACGCTCGGTATACTTTTTGATGTTAATCCGGGTAACATATTTTGATAATTTTCACTGCGTGGTCAGTGAGTTTGTCGGAATATAATTCACCGTTATATTTCGATAAACCACTGGAAAACATAAAATGAAAAAAGATAATTAAAAAGGGGAACATTACGCCTTGCTATATGTACAGAACGAAATATAGATACAATGATTATTAGCAATAAGTGATCCATTCAGTCTGATCATAATCGACTTTGTTCGCAATTCTATCAGCGCTTCTGGCAATTAGTTTCCTATTGGTCGTGGTAGATATATTAATCTTATTTTGAATTCATTTTGGCAGTCACATAAATCGGACCTCCTCGGTACTTGTCGTTTTTCATATAGTAGTAAGAGATATTGTCAGTTTTAGAATCAATGAAGGCGTGCATGACAAACTAAACGACTATTTTTTTTACTTTCTACCTATATATAAGCAACGACGAAAGTATTTTTTACGAAAGATAAAGGTTTATGGCTTGAACTATTACTTGACAAAATTATATAAAAATAATTATTAGTTTATATAATTTACCAGACAGAATGGGTATATTGTGTACCTACAATAGTACAGGGTGTGTACGTTACTTGAGCAGGAATATATTGTTTTTCTATGTATGGTTTTTCTGTATTATTGTATTCAATACTGTTGAAGAATATAAATAAAATCAAGACAACACGAAGTTTTCAATTTACATGTTTCAACTTTATGTCTTCGTCAGAAAATATACAACATCTGTATACTGTTGAAGAGGAAATAGATACCATTCTAACAATTTTACACGATTTTGATACTCTAAAATCCTGACAAATGAACGTATGATCATGGCAGAATGGACTTCTTTTCACTAGGTGTTTATCTGATTTCGGCAGTTCGTGAACTTTCTTTCTGTAAAAGTGTCACAGGTGTTGCCTGAAGCGGTACGTGATGCAACTCTGGAGAAAGAACTTGTAAAGGCCTTTTTGTTTTGGGTTAACACATATTGAAAGAGATACATGAGGGTATTGTCATGTAAAATCAGGAAAAAACATGTTCGACGTATGATGATCGCGTTACGTAGCAGTAGGTCGTGACACAAATATACCTGTTCTTTGTTAGAAAGTCACATAATCGTGCCACCGTGCTTTCAGTTAAGCATGCTGGTTAATTCTGTGACAAATCTATTTCTTTCCGTGCTAGTTTTTGGAAAACATTTTTTTAATCTATTAATATTTGCTATAGCGCAGTATTTCTTTCAATAATATTGTAAAAGAAAAGGGAAAAAACTCAAGTTGACAACGTTTCTTCGTGAATAAGCGACAAAAATATGAGAGAAAAGTATGCGTCAAAATGTCATAGACTAACTAGAACAGAAGTCCATCATTATGCTTAAGCCTTTAACAAAACATCAATAGACAGATCAAACAAACAACACATATAAGGAAATAGAAGCACATAGGATAGTTTCACGCCCCCCCCCCCACCCGATACAGTATTATAACCATGCATATTTTAATCTAGCTCGTTGCATTTTTAAAATAGTTTCAACATAGCTTATAAATTGTTTTATATATTAGAAATGATAAATAATCTCCTAAGGTCCTGTTTCTGATTATTAGTATTATGGCTTTATATGTATCAAAATTTATTATATCTATAGTACATGTCATTGGTTTTAAAAGCATATTTCTTAATTATTGAACAATTTAATCGAACCGGTAATGTACGATGGGCTTTATAGACAAGAAGATTAGAAAATATGCGAATTTGCTATTATAAAAAGTGGTTACTTAAATATTGTCTCAATAAACATTCTGTGGTTCTTTATTACAAAGATCATAATGGTTCTGGAAAAGAGTATTTTGAAGTGATGTAGGGGTTTGTAACACCAGATACAGCTCCTTTCGAATACAGCTCCCCAGTGAGCTGTATTCGGTGCACATCAACGAATACAGCTCCCTATATAAAATGGGAGCTGTATTCGGGGTTCTTGTACCTTTTTTTTCGAATAGGGCGCCCCAGTGACCGATGCAACAAAGACGTATCATTCGTTTATACAAATACGAGGATGCAGTACTTAGCTCTGGGATGTCTGTCTTTTTGTCCGCACATGTTGGGGCGGACAGTTGAATGAAAAATTGAACTTTAATTACCTTTTTTCTGATATTGGAGAAACATTTTCTTTCAATAAACTTTCATTGTTTTCATATGACGATAGCACATAAGGCAAAGAAACATGTTGACGGACTGAAGCTCACACACTTCAGGGTATACTACGGCCTGACAGATGGACGGATAAGATAACAGACAGGGTAGGATAACAGACAGATGGTGGGACAAATAGACGGACGGAATATATGTAACATGCAGTATATTGCACGTGTTAGATGTTTTTAGGCGATTAAGGTTCTTAATTTCTATCTGTGGACATTTTAACATAGGGATGATGGTTCTTTATATATTATAATAAAGCAAACATAGGGAGCTGTATTCGATTTTGCATATGCTTTGCTTCGAATAGAGCTCCGCCTATACCAAGGGAGCTTTATTCGTTAATGTGCACCGAATACAGCTCCCCGGGTTTAGGTGGGAATCCGGCTGCAGCGGGGTTTGCAACTGAATGTTTTATTTGTAAAGAGGAAACGATAACTGTTTCAAATATGCTATTATTACGTGTGAGTGATTTGCATCCCTTGAAATTGCTACAGTATCTGGCTCATTTATTTTCAAAATTATCTTTCTCAGAGTGCGTTTTTTTGTATTCGTTAAGCATTCGAAGGTGAAATGGCTTGAAATGGAAAAAATAAGTAAAAATAAAGTACAGAAAACGGTTGTAAGTTGAGAACAGCGTTTTCGTGCATAGCCAGTGAAACTTTCCGTCCGCCTTTCTCCGTGTTGTTCACAATCTTGAAGTAGACGGTGTACAGACACAGTATGGGTTTTCGCTCTGTTGTAGACACTTGCTGTTCTTCTATACTTTACAATGGTATAAACTAGGGATGGGAACGAATATTCGAATATTCGAATATTCGAAAATCGGCCGAATATTCGAATGCGAAAATCAAATTCGAATATTCGTAAATTATTATTATTATTTTTTTAAATAGGTAGCAATCTAAAGAATGCTAATTATGCCGAATAAAACCGTTTGTTCTGTATTGTTTGTTTAGAGCGTGTCAAAAATTTCCCAATTAACACGAAAATTGCAATGCATAATTGACAGGGGGGCATCGTTACGGATTAGCAGTCTGCATCAGGTGTATACAGCCCTCCATCAGCGAGAGAAAAAAAATTATTAATATTATACACAAGAAAAATATAAAAACCGGTTGAAATATTATCCAAACTTTTATTTGCGAAAATTATTTTTCTTTCCATATAAAATTATATACAGTTAGACATTCATAGTTTATAGAAAAGGGAGGTAATCTCTTTTACTTTAATTCCATTTTAACGGCTATTCTGAAAGAATACAAATTTGTTTTTTTTTAAATCTTTATACATACAAATATTTTACGTAATACAAAGATAAAATCGTGAAATGTTAGCCAAACTCCTCCTTGTGGAAAATTAATAATTTGTTTCTTTATATACCGTTTTAAAGTAAACACTTTCATACAAAATGTACTAAACATACTGTAGTGGCGTATCCGTCGTGTTAAGAAAATATACATGGACACCACAAAACGAATATTCGAATATATTCGAATATGCCAAACCGAATATTCGAATATTGATTTTAGTATTCGTTCCCATCCGTAGTATAAACCCTAGTGTACAATTATGTTCAGGTTAACTTTTTATTTCACCAAAAGCGCTTCGCTTGTACATGTAACCGTAGCATTTTATTGGTCAGCATGAGTGTGCTTATTCTATATCGCTATATAAAAGGGACAATTCGCATCGAGTTCAACTCAATCTTTTAATCAGCCCGGATAGCCCAATCGGTAGAGCACGAGACTTGTAATCTCGGGGTAGCAGGTTCGATTCCGTGGCTGACCAACTAAAATTACTAACAGTCTTTCGGATAAGACTAAAACCGAGGTCCCATGTATGGGTGCGATACACGTGGCATGTATAAGAACCAGGGGTGTCTCTGGAATCGGGACACTTTCTGTATCTTGCACTATCCTCCGAAACCTAAAATAACTAACCTCTTCTGGGGGCGTTGGTCATATGGGAAACCAGCACCAACGATAAAGCCTTAATAAACGATACGAGTTCAACTCTGGAAAAGAACTAGGGTGAGATCTTAGTGTGGTTATTTACGAACGATTTTAAAATCACCATCCGTGCCTTACTTCTTTTAATCGGCCGAAAAGTATTTTATATTTTCCAGGCGGGATCCAATCTGCATACACGTCTTCATGACTGGACACGATACATAGTCGAAGATCTGGTGATCTGCACATTGTGATTGAATTGTGATTGTGCTTTCAAGAGAAGGACTCTCTCAGGCTGAATAAAGCTATTTTAAAATTAAAATGTTTGTATATCTCCCTCGGCCAGGATTTGATTATGATGTTTGCTATCGTACACCGACAATTTTAATAAAACATTTTTATCTTAATTCTACGAATTTTGTTGTTTTTATGATGTAACAAATTAACGACTATTTCACGAAAGCGCAGCGAATATGCCCATTTTTATTGTACAGTATAACTTTTCTCGCACGCCAATCGATTTTTACAGCGTTTCTTAAAGTCGCATGATCACGTTGAATTTATTGATATGAAAAAATAAATGAACTGATAGGAAAATTCAAGAACCATGTTGAATTCACTTTAAAACAATGTTTCTTTCTGATTCAAGTCGTTTCTACATGAAAAAGGAGTTGTCAGGAAGCCTTTCTTATTTGTTTGCAATCTCTCTTAAAGATACTGCGCTATATTTCTAACATGAACATCGATTTAAAAGCGAAGTTGGGAATGTTTTTGGTACAAATAAAGGTTATTTCTGCCAATAAGATATTTTTCTTGGTAAAATAAGAGAAACATGTAACTGTGCTCCTGAGACTTTAACGGATAGAAATTTCTTACGTCACTGTCACATTATCCTTTATGTATTGTAATTATGTCATTTAATGAGATAAAAGCTCCTGCGAGGAATGATTCTGAATCTTTTTATGCTATGTAACGCGGACATAAAAAGCTTGACATAAGCAATTTTATCTAAAAAAAAGAAATGGTGACGTTATGGATAAATCACATTGTCAAAACTGCCATAAACAACATAAATAATGCAAACATCTTTAAAGCAAAAGAACAACATATGTATGCATGCAGACGGAAACAACGGCCATAACATGAAGATGATGTCATGATTGTAAACGTTATACTAGTAATTCATGTAGGGCAAACGTTTGTAGTGCTATGTTCAAAGGTTACGTTCACCCAGATTCTGGCACACTGAGACAATAATCTGTCTGTATCTCATCTATTTTTATCAAGAGCGTCAAATATTTCCTGTTAAAACTACATTAACATATATGTGATGGATATATACTAGGAAGAGTTTCGTACCCAACCCTTTCTTTTGTGTCCCTTTCCAACCGAATTCGGTTCTGTACCGAGTCGATCATGTGCACTGATTCAAATGACTCGTCTCGCAGTGAAGACTTTAATAATGGGCATTAGAAGTTGCATCCGGGTACCGTTTCTGTTTATCAATGTTTAAACGCCGTTCCAACCACATTTCAGTCACTTTTGGCTTGAAACCTTTAAATGTTGTTTCTACTGTTTTCATGTAATATTGCTTAAATATAGCTATTTTCCATCATTATTGCAAGTCTTTAACGTCTTGCAAGACTTCCTTGTTTTGAAGATATATTCATTTACAAACAAAAACTAGCGAAAACACAGCATGTTAGCCATGATCTAAGAATGGCCTGGTCACGTGACTGGAACAGGTATGTAACAACGAGAAGGCATACTAGAATACCCACACCCACACTTCTTTTAGCCGACACTTCAGATTTAGTCGTAGAAACATGTATTAAAATCACCAGCAGTGCATCTATTTAACGACTGAACATAAAACAAAAGAAAATCTGCCATGAAAGCGTCTTTTTAACACGGAGGAAAATGGCACTTTATTTTAATAGGGACTATGTTTGAGTGGACCACGGAGGAACACCGCCTATTTGCAGTATTCATACCTTCTACTGGTGAACAGTTAAATTACCTTACCATTGTTTCTGTGAGGAACTATTACTACACCCTATCCTAACGTAAGAAACTGCTAGCTTTCTCACATAAAGAAACATGGTCGATGGCACGGCTCGAACCAGTGACCCTCAATCAGTGAGATGTTACGGGTTCGAGCCCTGCTACCGACAATGTCTCTTTTTGTCGTGAACACCCGGGTGTCGAGTTAACGGGCTCGTCTTTATCGAATGTACCATTCGTTTCATGAAGGAAAGATATGTTGGAAATACCTAAAACCTTCGCGAACATACAACGAACGTCACATGACCGTTTCCTTTAGTCTAGTCGTCTCAGACATCCGCCTTGACAGTTATGGCATTAACGGTTCGCCAGCTACCTGGTAGCAGGCATTTACGGTTTTGGTTCTAAGGAGATAAATGTGTACAGAAAGAAAGTGTTTAATAAGCCAAAAATAGCTGGCCCTTAAAACAGGGATGACACTATATAAACACGTATACTTTTATATGCATACGTAATTCATGATTAATTTCCTTGTGTACGTCATTGCGGTCATGTGAAAATATGTTTACATTACATAACAATGCTTATTTCAACAAACAAACAACATTTTAAGAATCGTAATGAAAAAGAAATGTCTCCTTTTGTCATTCAATTAATTCTAAACTATTTGTACACACATACCTTTGCTGCGTATGGTCAACGTATAGTAGTTGCGTAGTTTTCAAACTTATATTTTAACACGAATGGCTATCTATAAACATACAGAGAAAAGACAGCATTTTATTTCAACGATAAGATACAACAATAGGTAAACAAGGGCGTCCAATCGCATTTCGCGTGATGTACTGCTACGCGTTCAGTAAAGTTCGTGGTAGTTTTCAAATAAGTTGATGTGTTAAAATTGAAAGACAAATGTGTGCTGATATCTATCGTTGATTAAAATACATTCAGGCATTCGAATGCGAAAAACTGAATTACTTCTGCTGCACAGTAGTGATTTAATTACTACGCATCCGAACTCCTGACTGTATTTTATTCAACGGTAAAATACAGAGATACATTTGTCATTTTTATGCCCCCGAAGGGTGGCATATTAAAATCGTCAGTCTGTCCGTCCGTCTGTGCGTCCGCCCTTACATTTTTTCGTGTCCGGGCTGTAACTTTGTCATGCATTGAAAGCTTTTGAAATAACTTGGCACAAATGTTCAGCACATCAAGACGGTGTGTCGCGTGCAAGATCCATGTCACTACCTCAAAGGTCAAAGTCAAACTTAGAGTTTGAAGGTAATGGAATCCTCTATATATATGCACACATTCGTGTTCGGACTGTAACTTTGTCATGCATTGAAGGATTTTAAAATAACTTGGCACAAATGTCTAGCATATCAAGACGACGTGTCGCGTGCAAGACACATTTCCCTACCTCAAAGGTCAATGTCACACTTAGATTTTGAAGGTAATGGAATCCTCTCTATATGCACACATTTGTGTCCGGACTGTAACTTTGTCATGCATTGAAGAGTTTTGAAATAACTTGGCACAAATGTCTAGCACTTAAAGACGACGTGTCGCGTGTAAGACCCACGTCCCTACCTTAAAGTTCAAGGTCACACTTAGAGTTTGAAGGTAATGGTATCCTGTATATATGCACACATTCGTGTCAGGACTGTAACTTTGTCATGCATTGATTGAATTAAAAATAACATGGCACAAATGTTCTGCACATTAAGCCGACGTGTCGTGTGCAAGAGCGATTTCCCTACCTCAAAGGTCAAGGTCACACTTAGAGTTTATAGGTAATGGAATCCTGTATATATGCATACATTTGTGTCCGGAACTTTGTCATGCATTGATTGATTTTAAAATAACTTGGCACAATTGTTCAGCACATCAAGACAATGTGTTGTGCACAAGAACCTCAAAGGTCAAAGTCACACTTAGTGTTTAAAAGTAATGGAATACTGTATGCATGGTAACTCCGTGGGATTCTAAAATTACATGACACAATTATTGAGCACATTGAGAGGACACAGACTGTGAAGAACCTCTTTCGGGGGCATTTGTCACGTGTGAGGGACAGCTCTTGTTTATTCATATAAAACAATGTTATCTGTTTTTTCGAACTTCGTTAAGCCGAATTACTGCTTGTTGCCGCAACTTAGATTTATCGATTTCGAGGCTTAACTTCAGAAAGAATCAACCTCGAACAGCCTAACGACACAACCACCATGGCACTGTTGAGGATCGAACCCGTTACCATTCGATCAAATTACCCTTCGGTCCAGGAGCTTACCCTTCGGTCCAGGAGCGAAGGCGCTAAATGTACAATTTCTCCACGGCGGCTTGATTGGCTTAAAATGATATACATGTATATCTATTTTTACTACCTTGACTCCGCTTTAGAGTATTTACGCCAACGTAACTTACATTTACATAAATAAAATTTAATTTGTGTTCCCATGTTTTAGGGAAAATTTGCATCAATAAATGAAGACAAATAATTGTATGTCTTGAAAACAGGGAATTTTGAGCACTCTTCGTCCATATACGTCAATATACGTAAAAAACACCAACTAATGCCCCTCCTCTTACCTCGAACTTCGTTTATCTCGAAGTAAAAGGCCTGGTCCCTTGAAATTCGAGATAACGAGAGTCAGCTAGACTATATAGTTTATTCAGTACCGGTGAATGTGAACTATCTAACAGAAGGACGGACGAATGAACGACATCCTTTTTTGCACTCGTTACTAAATAAGGAGGCAGACGTGAATTCATGTTTCCAAACATACGTGGAGCCACCGTGGTGCTGTAATAGCGCATTCATCTCAGGAACGGAGGGTTCCGGGTTCGATCCCTACCAGTGTCATGGTGGTAATGTCATTGGGCAAGATACAAAACATTCCACATGTGCCTCTCTCTTCTATGTTGATCCAATCTAAGATTAATTCAAGTTTAGAGAACTTATTCCGAAATCGGCAATTATTTAACGTAACATTTACGCAAAGTAAGAATAAATAGACACGAACAATAGGAAAGAACTTGTGAAATCAACAAACATATAAATGCACACAAACGAAATATGTAAAGACATATTAAGTGCAATTACAAATCCACTTGTGGTACAGTTCACGTCATAAAAATGTTAAAATATACAGATGATGTCCGTGTCATTTCCATGAATTTTGCTTTTGATCTTTTTCGGGGAAAGAGTACTTACAGCCATGTAATTGTATTAGATCTTACTAGTACATGTAAGTACACAAAATACATGAGCATGTTTATTATTCTGAGAATGCAACGATCAACAAATTCCTATTACGCCATTGCTGACTTTACATTTTAATATTTGAATGAATAATATCGTCTGCGGAATTCGCTATAATAAGATATCAATTCTATACATATGCAAACAACAAATTAAGGAAACGTCAGTCAAGACATGATTTGCTTATATTGTCCCTATGGTATATTAATGTATTCCACCTGTCGATGACCTGGGTGTGACCCAACAATTTCCGCGATACATATTCTGAAGCTCATTTCAGAACCCCTGATCAGCATGAATTGTATACAGTACGTAGTCTAGAAGTAAATATTCGATTCTTGATTTTAATTTAACTTTTGATGACTTTATACTTTTTGTAAATATAAAAGGATCATTTTTAGTAATTTTAGCAGGTATATCACGTACAAATTGATATCATATAAGGATTGGGGGATATCTACATTGAGAGCTATGAGCAGTATACGTAAAAAGTATCGTCTGTAATATTGACTGAATAACAGAAAAACATATTTTCGTAACTTTCCACACAACACGCAATGTTTGCATTTTCTCGAAATATCTGACTTAATGCGGTAACATTTCTGGCCGATCATTTTACCGACAGAACATTGAAACGATCGAACATTGGACAGTCCGAGCATTTGAACTGACCAAGCACTATACCGACTGAGCATTTGGACCGACCAAGCAAAAGACCCGATGAGAATTTGAACCGAACAAGCGTTAGACCGATCAAGCATTATACCGACCGAGCATTTGACCAACCGAGCATAAAAATCCAGGTCACTTTTACTGTTTTATAATTCTTATGTATAAATGGATCTATTTCAAGACCGGTTGCTTTTATATACATATAAATAAGACTGCAATAAAATGTGAGTTCAATTGAAAATATACACATACTTCTTAAGTCGGTTAGTTAATTAAGCAGAAACTGCGTTTGACCCTAGCGTAAAACAGAAACATAATAACGAAATGTTTCTTACGTTAAACAAATGTTATTTGATGGTTTATTTCTGTATAATTTGCTTGACTAGACAAACAGATGATTACATTTCCTTTTTAAATCTCCAACGGAACGTGATGCTATTGTGAGCAACTTTAAAAATTAACCAATAACTCTTTGGGGACCATAGGCAGTGTAAAACCGAATACAGCTCCTTTCGGAAACAGCTCCCCTAATTAAGTGTTATTCACACCAGGGTGTAAGGCCCGACATACGGACTGATAAGTCAACATATAGGGTAGGACAACAGACAGATGGTCGGACAGATAGACCCGAGCTTTTGAACTACAATTTGGCCATTGACTAAGATCGAGCATTCTTGTACTTGCACGAAAGAATCTTATTTGACTCCTTTTTGACTAAACTAATATTATACACTAACAGCCAACTGGTTACAAACGTTTCTCTTAATGTATGGGTTAAGTTGGTCTCTACGCCGTGATATTTCGTGAAACATCAAGTGGCCCTTTTCATTATGAAATTATTTTGACCATTGAGATTTCGCAAACATATTCAGATCAAAAGCACCATGACGGTGCAATGTTTAATAAATAGAAGTAATTATATGCATACATGAGCTTCTTTGTGACATGTAACAAAATATAACGAAAGCAAAAGAAGCAGTCTGCAAAGCTTTGCTAAGCAAACGTCACTTTGTAAATATATTTGTTTCTTTTAAAGGAAAATGCAAAGACATTTCATAGCTGAATATAGTTCGGTCAAAATGAAATCTACATAACTGGGCCTAGCAAAAGCTTGGATTAAATTAGTAAACTAGAATAAAAATTAACATAACAATTCTGTCAGCCAAATTATGCACCGGTCTGACAGGCACTAGGTTTTCTTTCTATTTTCGTCCAACGCATACAATAAAGGAGATTATTTGAATAATAAATGCAGGATAAAATACGAGTGAAACAATTAGACTTTGTTGCAAATGTGAATCCTAATATCATTCAAAATTGCATGGTGTGCAGGATGACATTGAGATAGTTTATCGAGGATTGACCTCAAAACTGTCGTAACTCCTTCTTAACAATATATAAGTTATTACAGTTTTGCGTCAACCTTTGGTATGTAGATGTTATATACAATGTAACTGCCTCAAAACTTCTAATGAAAGTCTATTAGGGTCACTTAACAGAAAGGTGGAATTCATAAGGTCGTAAAAACGCAAGTAAATGCGTTTTCATGCTTGGATACTGCGTATTAATGCTAACAATTTATACTGCGCAAATGAAATTGTTATGAATGCAAAATAAGCAAATAATTCACGAAATCGCAAAAATAATAATAGTTAAAAAGTGAAGAAGCATTTAACTGCAAAAGAAACCCATAAAAACGTGCACGCTATCGTTAGAATTTCGAGGATTTCGTGCTTTTAGAAAAAATTCAATGAAACAGCTGTGATCTGAAACAGGTAAATGATGCATTAAGAAATGCCTAGGTCAAATAGCCATACCGTGTATGTAACACAAAAAACCATTGCGCTACGTATATTAAATAGAGAAAGCAAAAATAGAAAAATTAAAATGAAAAAAAATAAATCCCTTTCGGTACTATTTTGCTTGATTTTTGACGCCGGTTTCAACAGTTTTTCATTAATTCACAGATAAGAGGATTACCTACAAACCATTTTGGGAAGGACCAGTAGGAACACATTCCCCAGTCTTCCGTTACAAACCGTCAACTCTTTCGCGTGCACGATGAACGGGAGTCTAATTAGTAGTTTTGTTTCTGTGATAATATATAACATTAATTTTATAATGTTATAAAAAAATAGAATAAAGCCAGCTATATGTTAATTCATTTGATTTCACACCATCAGTGGACAAACAAAGTGTTCACTTGAAATAGAAGGCAGAATCGCAATTTTAGTCTCTATTGGTTGTTTGACACGCTATGGATGTGTGTCTGTCACTTTCTCAAATAGATATCCATTGTGTGACTGAAGGAACATTTTATGTTACCGTAATGTTTCCTATGTCTTGTTACCAACCATTCACCTATGCGACCATTCGGTAATTCACCAATTTCTTAGTTGTGTCACTGCAAAAAGGTTTGGGCTTGTCAATTATAAAAGCTCACGCAAAACATTTCTTAGTTTTGAATTTTTATTCAGATAATATTGAGGAAAGGCCGCCAGAGCAAGTCTTCTTTGTATAATACGTCAGTTCATTCATGTTTCAAGTCTAAAGGAAGATCAACTTTATTTGTAGCCGAAATTAGTTTTTCAATTTTTTTTTTTTTTTAATAAACAAGAACTTCATTTGTTGTGCGGATACGTCGCAAAAGAAATTGTGCATAGAAAAACAATTTTTTCCATCTTTCATAATGTTACAGAACATTAATCTGCAAGAGAGTCGTGTCTTATAGTTGAATTTCCTTCTTCGGTTGTGCTGTTTGTAATAGAAAACAGTGTTACAGCAGAAATTGAACAAAATTTACGCATAGTTTCAAAACTGGTTTGAATTCGCAGAAAGGGTGGCGCGATGGCCGGGTGGTTTACGCTCTTGACTATCAATAAAGAGGTCCGCGGTTCGAATCGCGGCCGGGACACTTAAAATTTCTGAAATGCTATTCAGTGTTTCTCACCAATCTACCGATAAACTGGTGAAAACCCAGAGGTAGTATCGCGTGATTTTGCATACAAAAAGAAACTTCTAACGCATCGACTGTCTTATTCCTACTTTATTTAATTATCAACCCTTCCAGTATCTGCCATCAGTTTTAAGCTATCGATGCACTGCAGCTATCATGTTATGCATTTATGAAGGTACGTCCGTTACATGAATTCCAAAAGTAACGAGAGGTTCAAATCTTGTGGCAGATAATTTTAATTTAACTTTTAAACCTCCGTATATTTACATGGGTTATTGCCTTGGTGCTATTCTATAGGAAGCCCTCTCTTAAAATTCTATTCCGTACATGTATAGAACATTTATCACAGGATCATTTTGAAGTTCATATAATAAAAATATCTGCCCAGTATTTTCATAAACGCAAGACGTCGTGCATCGATACCTTAAAGGGGCACTCCCTACATCTAGCAGATTTTATTCTCGGAGCATAGATTATGTGCTTAATAAACGTAAAATGATAAATAAATACAATTTTAAAGAAAAACCTATGGCGAAAAATGCCTCATTTTACCACAATTTATCAATATGGAGGCTTTCTGTAATAAATCGCATCCACCCATTAATTGTACAACAACCCTACATAGAATTTTGAATGGTTTACGGTACTGCAGTATATTTCAAACAGCTGATTTGATCGATAATGACTGGGAATACATAGCTGAAACTTTTAGGTTAAGTTATAATACTTCCAAAGATGCTATTATTTATGTTTTTGAGGTTATTTAATTTGAAATCAGTTATTTCGAGAATATAATCTGCTAGATGTAGGGAGTGCCCCTCTAAACTATGGAATTTTTGGATATCATCAAACCTGCTTTGTAGCATTCTTGCACACATGGGCCACTTTTGCTAATATTAGAAAAAACCTTTAAATGGCTTCTTCACGTGAACCAGGGGGTGTAATTACAGACACTTGGAGCATAAAGGGTAACCACCTACTGCCACTTCCCGGCCCGCTTAAGTTTGTCACCACAGTACATCTAGGACCATACAGTAGTCATAAAAAATGTATATGGCATTCTAGACAAGGTTAGCTTTTAAAAAGCTATACATTGTAATGCGGCTCGCTTCGTTTTTGGTAAGAAAGGAAACAATATGTACTGTCAGATAGATGATGTTCCCTATTTGTTATATGCAAATTCAAAGATTTCAAGATGAAGTCAGACAACGCTATGATTTTAGCTAGTAACTGAAAAACACATGCTTTTACACGCAAACTATATTTTTCATAGAAAAATTACAAACCAGAAGTTCCTTTCCATGTCATTGAATATTTTTGTTAAATTATAATGTTCCTTTCTGTGTCATTGCAGAACGTAGTAGGTATACATTGGTGAAGTAACCGGCAATGCGGCAACAAACAAACAAACAAACTAAAACTAGTAATTAAACTAAAACTAGGAAATTTGAAATACTCTGGTCAGAGAAAATTATTTATCGTCTTTCTGTTGTTGTTTTTTTAAATTAGGGTTCGACACTGTGGACAGAAGTGCAGCTGCGCAGTCCACAATTTACTCATATCTGGTTTGTAAGGCCTACTTTCATTGGCCAGTTTGATAACACCAATCAGTGTTTCGCAGAGGCGAGACACCAATAGACACTTGTTTGCGACGTCGGCAAAGTTTCAGATGGAATTCTGTCGGCAGCACAGAAATTCTGATGAAATGATTTATTCCTGTAGTCACTGAATAAATTGTAAAATGTGTGCTTATTTTACGTTGATCTGTATAGGATCACCTCGGTGTCCTTTAGGTTGCCCAAGATAAAAAGACTTACAGACCTTTATCTATACCGATTTGTTTTTTTATTGTTTCTCTCTGTAAGTTCTATGGTCATGGAAATCTCATCACGTGATTACATTATGCCATAAATAGATGTCAGTTACATCGAAAGTGTTCGCTTGTATAAGATTGTTCTACATACAGGTGTATGTCCTATGAAAAATGGTCAATTGCAGGTGTATTTATACAAAATATGGCCAGTTGCAGGTGTATTTAATATGAAAAGTGGTCTACTGCAGGTTTATTTTACACACAAAAATGGCCAGTTGCAGGGGTATTTCATACAAAAAATGGCCAGTTGCAGAGGGATTTCATACAAAAAATGGCCAGTTACTCAGTTGCAGATGCATTTTATGCAAAAAATGGCAAGTTGCAGGTGTATTTTATACAAATATCGCCATGTGCAGGTGTATTTTATACAAAAAATGGTCAATAGTGATATATCAATACTGATTACTAAATGCGGCGCACAGACATCACTACTAATACGCTATTGTATTATTTTGCCATTCATTTGGAATCCGGAGCCATATTTAGAATATACCGGCTGTTTGGTGAACAAATTTTATGGAGTTGGTTTTTAGAGCAAGGCTTATTAAAATCTGAGTTTTATGTTCAAAACAGTCAAAGAGCTGTTGATAGAATTACATGACTGTACTGATTTCAATAATACGTATCACGTGTATACGTTTATATGTTACAATATTACATAATTACTTGAAATTCGAGATTTTCTAATTTTCTATTAATTTGCAAGTTTTTGGAATTTGCGAGCCAGCATATATTTATGTATAATTGTTGTGTGTTTACTATTTTAGCAAGTTTGATGAATTCACGAATATATTCATAATTAGAATGTTATTTAGAGAAAAATATTTTCACCAGAATATATGAGCAAGCACCTTTAATATTTGATTGTTGAAGGCAAGTGGATACTTTAAAGCAGTGACTACAAACTGTTTATAAGTGCAAGCAGACAAATCTAGTAAGTCATATTAAAAGAAGTTGTTCTTTTATTAGATCGTCTTTTTGCAACTTATGTTAATTTCTAATAATTTTCACTAGCATATGTAGTTGTAAAGAGTGGAATTTTAGTCTGTGTCAAAAGATTAACAACATCAACAACAACAACAACAACAACAACATCAACAACAACAAAAACAACATCAGAAAACCATTGAAACCCTTTCTAGGGACTACACCATAATATTTAATATAAACATATGTATGTTTTTGTCTATAAATACATGTATTCCTCAGTATTATTTGATATACATATCATTAGGTACAGAATATATGATTTCCGGGTGTAAAGGCTAAGTAGGGGATAAATAATGCATAAATTGAAGGTCCATGTTCTATAACTTTATATTAAAAAGATTTAACACTTCAGTAAGCAAGAATTCAAACTAAAAATTAAGCATCAAATAGCAACAAATTGTAATATTTTACTGAAAACTAAAAAGCATTCGGTTCCCTCCGAGAAAAATATTCCTCCTTGAAAATATTATATAAATACATACTATAATATATATATATATATATAGAAATTCCTGGGTAGATTTTCCGTCCTCATACTATAATATGTTATTTACACTTTATACATATGTACACAGATAAATATCACCGGCGCTTTTTGCTCTCATTTAATACCCGATATTTGTGACGTATTTGTCCTCTACAGCCTCTTCTATCGTGAAATCGTCCAGACCCTCTTCAGGTATAGGCACAACCATTTCTAGTTTAGCGACTGCTATTGCATCGAGTACATCGACAAAAACATTGTCTTTTGGAATCGTGTCAAACACGCCTGCGTGGAACATAGTTTGTCGTACGTCATATGAAATGTTCGTCAGAAAGACTTTGATATTGACGTGTGCATATTCTTTGAAAATATGACTGACCACGTTTGCACCAGAAATGTCCATGTAATTCACAGTAGAAAAATCGACAATAACATGATGTATTCTGCGCAGGCGTCGAATTTTTTCATCTGTAACTACTTCCTGGCCGTCTTCGGGATCGATTGATTCATCAATTGAACCGATTGTTGTTATGGTAACCACGCTCATGTTTCTACGATATAAATTGTACTCTTGCGGTATGTCCAGTGTATTAACCTGGTCTTCTTTATTTGTGTACACAGGATTATCTATTCCGACGAGTGAACCTCTTTGTGAACCGTTTGAAGCGTTTGACGGCGTACTCTCGAGTCGCATAAACTCTTTTCCGTTACTAACGCTAGATATTCCAGTTGAACCGTTCGTCTTGGCATGATCTTCATTTACAGTAATACCAGGTATTTCTATGTTCATTTCTGGTTTGTACAAATAGCTCCCACCGTCAACAGTTCCTTTCATTGATTTCTGTTGTTTTTTATTCATCTTTTCTTGTTTTTTAATAAACTTCAAGATCTTTCTCGGGTTAACAGTAGCTCTGTATAAAGCCGTTCTAAAGATTTCAGCATTTGCGAAGAACAAGTTTGCCTGAAACCTGAAGACTTTAATTCCGGAGACTTCAATAGAGTCTGCGTACCTTTTGTGCTCAACGACGGTCACATCTTTCATGGTCCTGCCAAGCCGGTAACTTCTTGCAAACTGAGCTTGGAATACGACAGTGATTAATGACACAATAACACCGATACCAAGACCGAAATCGATATCGAGGAAGACGACGCTGAAAAGAGTAAAGAACCAGATGACAAAATCAATCTTATGGACGTGCCAAAACTTCACGCAATCCTTCAACTGTATGAATAGGCCTTTCAAGGAGATGAAAACGATAGCGGCCAACGCTGATTTCGGGAGCGGTTCAAACAAAGTACTCATCACCAAGATCAGGAGTAATAGTAGAGCGGTTGAGAATACTCCGCATACAGTTGTCTTGGTGTTCATGGCACTGGCAACCATTGATCTCGGCGGTGCAACAGCTGACGGAAAACATCGGAGGAACGAGGAAGCAAAATTGCACATGCCGTAAGCAAGGAGTTCCTGGCTGTCATCCACCTCGTAATTGTGCCTCTTTGCGCAGATCTTGGCCATAGCAATCGTGTTGGCGAATATGAGAATGGCCAGAACGAAACAATCGACGATGTATGTTTCTACTCCATCAAACTTTGGCATCACTGGGGGCGGAATGGTGTTCGGAATGGTACTCACAATGGCGACGTCGAACTGTTCTGAGAGACCAGCAAAATAAGAAACAAGTGTAGCGACGATGACGACAATCAGCTCAATTGGTATCGGGATAGGTATCTTGCCTTTCAGCTTTTCATTAAGATAGTCCTTCACAAACAGAATAGAAATCATTGCTAACAAAGCAATTATCAGCGAAGCCACATTGACATCAGTAATGGCTTCAAATAAAGCTGTGTAAGTCTTGATAATTTTGAATACACCACTATAACGCGGAATCTTCACGCCGAGAATCGCAGGAAGCTGACTTGTGGCAATGTGGACACCAGCTCCTGATGTAAAAGCACTGAAGAAAGAATCCGACAAGTAAGCAGTGATGAATCCAAGTTTTAACATTCCCATCAACATGAGAATTACACCAGTGAAAAAGGCAATTCCCATTGAAGTTTCTTCCTTGAAGTCCATGAACGCCGGAATGTCTTCCCACGTTACAGTCTCGTTGCCTGTCGAGTTGGACACAAGTTGCATCAGATGAGGGTTTTCCAATTTAAACATGTCCGCTTGACGATCAACCACGGCCGCCGTAACAATACATATTACTGCGCTTGTTCCCATGGAAACGTGAGCCGACGTTCCGAATAATACGTACAGGAGCACTGGCCAGACTGAGGTATAAAGACCGTTTTCTATTTTTACAGAGGTAAGTAAGCCGAATGCAAGAGCTTGTGGAATATGCAAAATTCCTATCGTTACACCTGCCAAAATATCAGTCACCAAAAAATCTTTGACGTTGTAGTACCTCAAAACCTTTATTATAGGCAGGTATGCTGCGAAAAACTTGAACAACTTATGCCTAGAACATTGACATTTCGATCGCAGCTTCTGCCCCAATGTTTTCTTCTCGTGATCTTCAGATTTAAGATGAATTTCATCAAACGCAGCTTGTGTAAAAGGGGCTCTCTTTATCATCACGCCATTTTCTGCAATCGTTGCTGGAGGGCATGAAAATCGCCGCCCCTTCTTAGCGGCTACCGCCGACGCAGCATCGAGTGAGCCGGAACGCGTGCCTAACATTTTGCCACCAATACGGTAAGTGTTGGGCTTCTACCTATAAAGAAATAAATAAAACATATCATAAGTAACAGTGTTTCATGTTTTGCCCTGTAACTTTATTATTCCCCCGCAAAACGAAGTTTTCGGATGTAAATTGAAATCACCCTGTTCGTTGATTGGTCGCTTGATCGGTCGGTAGGAAGGTCGGTCAACTTTTATAACAGTTGCTTCTGGAGTGAACTCGTCCTTCGTTTTCCCTTGCGATAACATAATCACCATGAGTAGTAAATGTGCAAGACCCAATTTTAACGTGTGACCGTCAATGTGTTTAAGAATTATGCCCCTTTTGAACTTGAGCGTTGCTATTTATTTCAACAGATTACGGACGGTGCCCATCCATGAAGGTGTTGCAGAGTAATGCACCTTTCAGCTTAGACATTTCTGTTACATGTACATCATGTTACTTATGGAACGAACCGAAATGAGGCACAAACTAAATATGTTAGATGAATTCATTAATTTGATCCTTTCGTACCTAGCGTTTATCAAAATATACCTTTTCAAATAAAATATCGTCTGGTCAGCATTTAAGTTGTTAATATTAAGCAAAAATACACTTTATTCCAAGACGCTACAAGGTAATGACTTCGTTAGAAGAGTTTCCATTTTAAGTACAGGCTCACGTGTAAGCATGCCCTCCACGCATGGTAGATATATAGGTCATTTTGTAGCATGACTTTTTATGTGCATTTTCTGTCTTCATCACAAAATAAATGGGATGCAGTACCACGACTTGTGACATTTGTTTTATTTATGGACTATAGTTGCAGAGTCATTGCTGGCCAAACTTGTAACACATGTTGTCTGACAAAACATGAAAACTAAGTAACAACAAACAGTGGTGTTAATAACTGTAATTAATCTTAGACTGAAACTGTAGTGTAGACATGATAGTTTTCTAATAAAAGAAACTGCAAAATATCGCGACATATTTTTTCTGTATAACTGAGTGAAGATTAATCTGGTGACTGGTTTGGCTCAAAACCCGATGCAGATAAGCATCGGCTAGCATTCTATCAATGTGTTTGAAAATAATAATAATTATTATGATATTTCTTGTATTTACGGCTCGGCTTATCAACTGTTTACATGTTAGAAATATACTCGCCAATTCTTGCACAGTAAATAGCGCCTTTCACTAGAATAGATTAAGGATAATTGAGTTTCCTAGGCATTCTATGAAAATAACCTGTACAATAGATGTAATATTTTGGACAGCCTATGTAACATTGTCGGAGGCAAGAGCTTTAATGTATTCATTGTAGAGGCTTATACTCAATTCAACAAACATAAATTCTGAATATCATGTGAAAATATAGTGTGTCAGAAATTAAACAAACAAATAATAGTTTGAAAGTCCAACTAGTTGAAAATTGGAACTTCAGCGCCACAATCTAAGCCCAGTAGAGATGCATTCTAAAAGAACATGGAGAGAAAGGGTCTTTTTCAGTCGAAAAGGACTTAATCTTCGCCTTTTTTATATTATATGGTCTTTTTCAAGAAAAAGTTGTTTAAGTGCGTTTCTTGATGTTTGCAATATCGTTGAAAATATAGTGTGTATTTATGTAAATTGTTCTTCCAATGATCAGGATCATGTAACTTTACTTGCGCTGTTGTTTAACTAATCATTTAAAAATTAATATTATAAATGAAAGAAACCATAAATATGTTTTGTTTCTGCGACTGTATATTTGATATTTTACGGACATAATATACGCGCTGATACCATTTGCTATATTATGTATTATGGTATACCTTTCATTGCGGGTCCGCTATATTAAATACATGGTGACTAAAAGATGTTGTATATAGTTGATCATGTGTACTTTTACGCATGAGTTCGAATCTCACTCAAACCCATTGTTTTAAAACTATTTTCTTCTGTTTTACTTAACATGTTAAGCTTTTAAACCATTTTCAAATGATAACGCCAAATAATCATTCGATAACAGTACAGTTTCGATACTACCGGTCAGTGAGTAGATGTGTTGGGTTTTGCTTGTTCTCTTTGGGGCCATGCCTAAACATCAACCATCACCAATTTCCAAAATATTTACATTTCAATATTGTTTGTGGGCCCGTATCACAGTTTTTCTCTGAAATACTTTAATCCGGATTGGTCGATAGCGTGCACGTGTAGACCTGAAAAATAACGTGCACACCTGCGCGGATTTCAATACGTTGATATTGATCACTTTTAAACAGGTCCGCAAAACTAAAATTGACCTCAGCATAAGTGTACAGTTGTAAAATGTGCTACGGTATTTAACTGGTTCTGGATGTCAAACGCATGCATTAACATGTCAAAAATGACGCGTTGGGGTGTCTTAAGATAATAAATTTGCCAGGACTGGGATGGTTATGATGTCGTCTGGGTTTGTTTTTTTCCATCAATCATAAGCGATTTGGTCAAGCTGTTTATTTTACAGGATCATGCGATTGGAATAACTATATCCGTTAGTATTTTTTGTTTTTTGAAAACAGTTAATAGTACAGTTTAAATTTCTCTCCCCCGCCCCCTCCACCCCCCCACCACAGAGGCAGTAATTTGCTACCAGCATTTGTCCCCAGTAAATTTTCAGTGGCCATCCCTTTGAACAATTAACAGTATCGCCATAAATGAATATAACATATTAAAGCCTGAAAGAAGAAGACATCACTTCGCTTTGAATTTTATTTCAGATGTTTACAATGTATAAAATTTTAGTATTTTGTTAATTTGTCGACAAAATAACTAGACATGCATGTCTGAAGAAACATAATATTGATATTTCAAGTGAAACAACGACACTTTCAGGAGCCTACAGCCTGATCTGGTTGTTTTCTATGAAACAGGTCGACAATCATCCCGCAGGTTATTGGTTCGAGCCCCGTTGGGATCACGACCGTACCTCCTCATATGACATCAGTACTGGTTTTTTCTGGAAGAGGACTCGAGATTGACTCGATAAGCTACAACCTTTCTTCACAATCGAGCTAAAATAAATCGGTATAAACTTAAGGTGTGTCGCATTCGATCCTCGAAATACAGTCTTATTGTTATGAATGAGTTTTCCCTAAATATAAACAAAAAATCCATGTGGTACTGTCATATTCACGATTTATGATCCTTTTAAAAAAAAAACAAATTCTAAAATCAAGTATGAATATGTAGTTTTTACCGAAGGGGGCACTTGTCGAAATATAACAATAAGAATTTTTCGTTCAGCAAAAAAACAAGGAAATGAACCAGGATGTGGAACAAAACAAATGACTATTGTTACGCTGTCATACGCTTGCTAATAAAAAACAACTTTTTAAGACATGAATATTTATTCTGAATTTTTGCGAAAATAATTACTTCCTCTACTGTACATTACAAAGGCCAATTTATCGTATGAACGGAACACAGATATGGAGAGAAACGACGTGTGTCATATGCTAATTAGCTATGAGGAGCTTTCATTCAAATGATTTGATATTAAGTACGGGCTTACACGTGGATTCAAACTTACATCATTATTCCAGGATCTCCTTCGGGTGTGGGGTGTGGTGTGTGGGGGGGGGGGGAAAGAAGACGAAGAGCATATAATATCTGAGGTGACGTTGCATGTTATTTCTTGTTTCATTTTATAATGATTCATCATTTATGTTTTGCTTTGTGCCGCTTTTGATTTTGCTTTTGTGGTTTCTGTTTGACAGCTTGGCTTTAAAATGCAGGCATTATATCATAGCTTTGCAACGGATTGTCGGAGAAAAAACGTAACGAAAGTTTATTTTATAGCGTGGCCTATTTATGTACAAATAAAAGCCTAATTAACATACTCGATCTCAAAATTATATTGATCAGTACAAAAGATCTAAAATCATGTGATTGATCACATTTTTACATTTGGATACTTTGTAAACAACTCAATAAATCGATGTGTGTTCTCATTTCTTAAAACGGGAATTGTTTTGTTTTGTTTTGTTTTGTTTTGTTTTCTTTCAGTTGAAGACATGTCGAGAAACTGTGCTGTAAGTAATTAAACGATTTAAGTAACGACTTTACCCAGGATTTTGGACTACAACTAAAGGTTTCTCCTGAAACAAAATCGATGCGATTGAAAGAAAATAATAAACTGACCCCCTTTATATAAACTTATTCCCTATTATTCGTCAGTATATTTACTGGCGGGAAAGAATTCAACCAATCACGACAAAGCCTCTGTGAACTCAACCAATGAGAAAAAGCACTGTACCCGATACCGCATTGAGAGCAGACTATCTGGAATTTTCATCTGACAGTTATTTTAGTCATGCAAAGGTTTCCGGTATTGTCTACAATACGGATCCTTCCAATTAGTCACAACCAATGTCCTAACTTTGCAAGGTCATAGGTTCGAATCCAATTGCCGACAAGGAGCTCTTTATTAACATTGTCACCGTCTTTCTAGCTGTAAACAGCGTCCTGTAGCCTATTTTTTGAGCTGAGTATGTTTGGTTTCAATTAGTATAAAATTTAAGGTAGTTGCTCAAAGCTTCTCCGAAGAGATTCCCATTAGTATAAAAAATGCGAATACAAATAAAGAACTGAATTGTACGTCTAATCACTTGTTGGTTTAAGCTATATTAAATCATCATAAATGTACGTACAATAACATACTTGTATTATAATAACATCCACTAGAAAGCTCTAAGTTTTTTTTAGAAACACTATCTGTATAACAGTATTTAAATCAGTTAAGTAAATTCAAATTGTATAATGAAAAAAACGTGTGCTACAGTACAGTTGTTACCAGAACATTCAATCGTTAAAAACGGTCGAGACACAGGAAAAAAATAATAAAAATGGCGCAGAACATGCAAAACAAATTCATCATGTTGAAATAGTTCAAGGACTAATCAATTTGGACGTTCTACTTATACATTAACTTGAAATATATGTCTCTAGACTGATGATTTTTTTTACTGATTAAGATGCATTGACATGATTTATTTGACGACGTCATGCGCAGTTGCACATTTTTGATAAATTGACGGCAATTAATGACATAAATTCTGCAAGAAACATAACGTAAAGCCACGTTTATAGCAATTTATCCTTGTAAATGGATGTAGCAGGCGTTTGAACACATGTAGAATGAGAAAAAAAAGATGTATTAAATCATCATCAACTTGTTCTAAGAAGCTGGTGATACATTACTGTACAATGTTAAGCGAGTTCTTAATTATTTCATGGAGCTTATAAAACATTTAACCTTGAAACCCAATGTTTTCACGTTTATAGTGACTGTACTGTAGGTGTAGAAAAATGTTGTCGCCGTGAAATACAACTATTATTTTAGTAACGCAGATCGTCTTTGACTGATAAGCCCATATGAAGGATTAGTTACACATTAGATTATACGGATGTGCATGGTAATCGGGGTTATAAAACCAAACGTTTCTTTTTCGTATAGCGAGGTTAAATTTGCTATAACTTTATAGGCAGACCGGCTTTTCCTTCAATTTACGTAAGACCAATTGACTGACCAATATGGAATTTGAAATGCCAAAACTGATTTTGCTTTTAAAGACTCAGCATTCGCACGACTAAACGACTTACAGAATATGCGTTTTAACAATATAGAATACTTGTGTGTCCATATTATGTAAGTTCTTTTTTTCTCTAGGGCTAAGGAGTTTAATGATAGGGCGGGTCATTGCTTATGAAATGAAATATCAACATTAGGTAAATAAGCTTCATGACAGGTAATGAATGTTGTTATTATTTGATGTCACATTGTTTTGACATACTGATAACTTTACAAGGTACCCGAGGCAAAACAAACTGTCATAGCCATCTTTCTCAAATGATAATTATCTTTTAGACTATTTGTTTCAATAATTCACAACAGCAACGAATTATATATATTAATGAAATCATGTCTCCTTCATAACGAAGAATAATTTTTACTTTTCTGCTCTTAAACTAGTCTTACCTACCATTTGACTCATCTAAACTGTAAGCCGCTTATTAGCACGTATTACAGGAATAAACAAACTTATTGCTGCTGTTCGCTGACGCTCCCTTGTATTAGATTTGCTTATTCCTGTACTATAAACCCAAAACCTATACTTCTCAATACCCCTTGTCTGAGGCAGCATTTTGTATGGCAACTTCCCTTAAAGTAAAAGGGAACAATCACTTTACAATTTTAAACTACTCAGATTTATAAACATAATTAATATATGAGCTGTATGGGCAGAGACTCAGCAGGTTCAAAAAAGTGGTGCCAAACATGAATTATCTTGGATTTTCTTAATTATCGAAATTGAGAAAAATCCAAATGCTTTATCAGTTGTGCCATTCAAAATGGCTGCCAATTCAGAACAAGGGAGGTAAATATTGTGGATGTGGGAACTATGTATACTTATTTTTACGCTTTGAACCAGCTATATCGATTTTATAACACAACTTTAGAACACAACTTTTAGAACACAACTTTTAGAACACTTTTAATTGCGAAACTGACTGCTTTTGAAAAATCGGAATATTACTTGAGTCGCGACTGGTGCAGTTCAACACAAACCCCGCTGTATTTCAGGTTGTGTCCGCTCTTTCGGTTGAGACAGTACCAAAAAGGTTTATTGTATACATGGATATTCAGTTAATTTTTTATAGACTGATCATGATCGACACAGAAGTTGAAAAAGGAATCATTGCAGCCACCAAAATAAAGCTTAAATTCTATCTTTCTTCTTATCGCATCCATGACTTCTTACTCCGGGAAAACTTAAGTTATATCTATAGAAAAAAACATCTGAATGCTCACTACCCCAAACGACTAAATTTATTACAGATTAGTTTAACAAATGATAGGAACACCTTTTCTCGATTTTAAGCGTCTTCGAAGTGATTGCATGACTGACTGGACACAAATCCACTGTCCATCCCCTTAAGTGAGCACGCCATGTGGTGATAGTATTGAAAACGTAAACTTATCTTACACAATTTTTACATAATTCTGAAAATGTAAAACGAACGTTTTATTATGGCATGCTTTTTGGACAGTAACCAATTTTTTTTAATTATTTTATTATCGTAAGGCCAATAAATACAACGTAAACCGTGTTTTCAAGTTTCAGTCATAGCGACGGCCACTTATATGACAATGCAATATTCCAGGGAGAGGTTAGCTATTTATAGATTCCGAGGACATACTGTCCAAGTTCTGGAGACCATATACGTTATTCTATTTGCCTCCGATCCGTAAAATATAAGTTATCTCAGCAGTGGACCGGGTGATTGAACCTTAGATCACGGACTAGATATAACGCATGGTATGGTATATTAGGGTTTTATCGTTGGTACCGGTTTCCCATATGACCAACGCCCCCAGAAGAGTTTAGTTATTTTAGGTTTCTGGGGATGGTGCAAGACAGAAAGCGTCCCAATTCCAGAGACACCCCTGGTTCTTTATCATGCCAGGTTTTCACCCATACATGGGACCTCGGTTTTTAAGTCTCACCCGAAAGACTGTTAGTAATTTTAGTTGGTCAGCCCTGGGAATCGAACCCACAACCCCGAGATTACAAGTCTCGTGCTCTACCTATTGAGCAATCCGAGCTGAAAGAAGTCAGACAGTTTATATACGTTGCAATATGCAATAATATATCTATCTGCAGACGATCTGACCTCGGCAATGTTTATTTCCTCCACAACGTTCATTAAACACGTTATAAAAGCTTTATGACGACATAAATCACGTAAAGAAGTTAAGGTTAAGTTATTAATTGCTGGACTTAACAGACCACTCGGTTAAAACATTGTACATGTATAATAGTGAGAATTTATTGTTTCTTTTTTAGTTTGAGATAAATGTGTTTTTTTTCTGTAAGCTGTAATGTATTTTAGGCAGAACAAAAAGAAATGCGTATTTCAGGTCTACTGACCAACTGTAACTTTTTACTGCTCACCTCAAACGTTTTTATAAGCAAATTATATTTTAAAAAAGGTCCAATTTTTAAGTGTTTCCGGCAAAAAAGGCAAAATGAATACAAAAAAAATACCTGTCGAGCAACCGACCTTGATTTTGGGGGCATGACTATCCGAAACACACATATTATATTGTTTGGCCCTTATTTACATTTGCAATTGTAAAGAATCGGAAGAGTTTTTTCACGTTCCTTTCTTCATTGAATTTATAAAAGAAACGGAACAAGATCATCATATTTTGTTCTATTTTTCTCTTGACGTGTTTCTTTCTTTCTTCTTTTCTTTCTTGATAAGATAAAATAGCAAAATAGTTTTCAAGATTAAAAGTCCAATACTAACGAAAGCGAAAATTCAAATATACTTTAAAAAACACAGAAATAAGTTATTTTCAATAAAAAATGAAAGTTGGTATGTAGAAATTCTAAATAAACCACAGTTCATGTACAATTATTTTTCTATGCATTATGAACAAAGTTAAAAAGACCTGGGTAGTCATTTTGTCGAATCACTGAGATTTCAACATAAAACACATACTTTTCTTCGTGTTCAAAACACTTTCTGTAAATTTTAACCTGCAAATCTTCATTATTTGGTGTCTTGCATAAGGTAATGTACTTGCCATTGAAATAACTGTCACTTAAATTTCGCTTAGTAGTGGACTTTTAAATAGAAATGATCTGATTAAACGTCAAAGTAAAAACTTTCGTTTGATGGCTATTTATAACGGTAAATTATTTTCAGGCTTAATTGTCATTATGTTACAATGTTAATTTTCAAATAACAATATTCGTTAATTAACGTATAAGCCAAAAAACTTTTATGCACTGAATTATTGAAGGCTACTTGATAAATAACTTGAAATGAATCATGATCACAATGTATAGCAACACTATTTTATGTTGAAAATACGAACAGCTAAAACAACAAAACGAAACAAAAAAAATATATTTCATACTAAAATCACACAATGTTATAGTTTGATCAATACTTAATATTATGTATAAAAAAGTGCGAAACTTAAGAAAATAAAATAGTAAAATAAAATCGACCTTACCAAATCACCAGCAAAAGTTCTAAATCCGATCTATGTCACTGTGAAGTACTTTTTCTAAACTGTTTGCAGCCTTGACCGTCTGCGAATACGGCTTGAAAGACACAATTATAAAAGAAAACTGTGCCAAAAGTCTTGCCTATTTATACTGAGCTGCACATGTTTGATGGTCTGCAGATTTACTCCGGCATGTAACACCACGTCTTCTGAACTCTATAGAGTATTCCTCGCCTTAACGGACTAATTAAAGCTGTCAAAAAATCTCGTCAAAGTGTCTTCGTTAATTGTTTCGATGACAAACTGTATTCATTATTCACACTTACAAGCAAAAATGCATTTTAAGCAAATAATCTATCTTTGACTCCACCTCCCTGTGTTTGACTGACAGAATGGTTGGTGTTAAGAGTAAGTTTTGTTCATTCGTTACTTTGTCTCGACTAGTTTGTTTCTATCGTAATGTTTAATGTCTGTGTGTTTCGCGATAACGCTGTACCAGAACATCTGTTTAACATAAACTTTTATAACAGTTGATCTAAAATAGATAAAACCGCAGTCTATGCTTTGGACATACTGAAAACAAATTGAGATAAACAAAATCAAGATAAACAAAGTGGACTGTTTTCACGGGCTACATGTTGTCAACACAGTTCTGCAAATACACGTCATTCATTTTATACATAAAATGTTTACTTAATTTTGCTTAAGAAAATTCATAATAGAAAACAAGAGTTCAGACCCAAAATTCCGTAAAACATTAGTGTACAATTTGACAACGGATTTAAATGTCCTGTCGGCATTCTTTATTTGTCGTGCCATCATTTTTCCGACCCTAGAATCAAAACTGACAACAACAAAAAAATCTTTCAAATATTTCTAGCAACTTTTCACGGTTTGTGAAATTGTAAGCAGCTGGTTCCCTGCGGCACTCTTTAACACTGCATATCCCTCGCTACTTAATGGTATAGCGATGTGATATATGGACACTGACTATGGAAGCCTTGGAGGGCCACTTTTGAGTTTCGACTTACGGGTGTTTTTGACTTTTAAGTTATGACTTTCAACTTTTGACTTTGACTTATGACGCACTTTCAGACACTTTAAGAGGAATGGTACTGCATAAAAAGCATAAGATCTGCTGTGACAATATAAACTGGGATTCGAACCTGTATTAAGGTTTTAAAATATGTTTGTGCTAGCACTGTAAACTTGTTTGCTGTAAATAAATGAACTAAGTTACTTTTGTCTTTGTCATTTATTTTAGTATCAATGAGCCGTGACGGCGCGTCAGGAGGCGACCTTGGGAGCCTCCGCAGTGAGCGGCGACGCAACTCTCGGCTCGGGAGGCCTTGTGGGTGTCCTCTTTCTTTAATAATAATAATAATAATAATAATAATAATAATAATCTCTTTATTTAAAAGAAGCTAGCTCATTAAGCATAATGTACATAAACAACATATTTCTTATCTACCATGAGACCTTCTTTTAACAATGATAATATACAATTGAGAATTTTCTTTGGGGGTGGGGGGGGGTTGGGGGACTTGCCCCGGGGGGGGGCGAGCGGGGGTGGGGGGGCCGGCTATAAAGCAGGGACTGTGAAGTGTAAAAAAATTGATTTTTTTGTTGCTATGGTAACATTTTTAAAAATTACTTTTATGTTTTTATGTATCTATATGTTAATATCACAAAGGTATACCGAAGGAAATTAAAAGTGCTGTAATAGTATAAGTATATTGTTATATTGTTGGGTCCTCAGTAGCAGGTTCCTAGTATTACCTGAACCTGCCGCTGGAGGTCCTCAGTGAGGACCGTGTATAGGGTTAGGGTTAGGGTTAGGGTTAGGATTAGGGTTTCTTTTTCATAAGTGATAAGTAATAAGTCAAAAGTCAAAAGTGATAAGTAATAAGTCAAAAGTCAAAAGTGATAAGTAATAAGTCAAAAGTCAAAAGTAATAAGTCAAAAGTAATAAGTCAAAAGTCAAAACAAAAAGCGTGTTAAAACACGTTTTATTTTGTTACTATTGACGCAAAGATGTAACTTTTATATATATGTAATTGATTTTATTAAAAATCTTTTAAATAGAAATTGTATTTATTGAGTGTTGACGTGTTTATATTGTTTTAATAAAAACGCCAAAGAGGCAATACAGTAGTTCTAGTCATAAGTCAAAAGTACGGCGTACAAAAGTCATAAGTCAAAAGTAAAAAAACACCCGCAAGTCGAAACTCAAAAGTGGCCCTCCAAGGCTTCCATACACTGACAATGGTCATGATGCATTTATACATAGCTTATTTGTTTGGATATCCCATAGATTTATGACATCATTATATCACGAGAAAAAATTATTTGAAGAATGATGCTCTATGAAAAATGGCCTACCTGTTTTTTATAAATCTATTTTATCGGTGGTAGGGGCAAGTCGCTTAATGAGACACGTTGAAATTCGAAAACTTGCATTTTTGCACAAAATCATAACACTTCCCGCAGGCACCGCGTTACGTTAAATACTTACCAGAAGGTATCTTTCATATCTACATTTGTATGTATAAACAGGCCGCGTCATATGATACGATATATACCCGATATTTGCAACTTGTCAAAAAACCATGTATGACTTTACTGCGCATGACGTAAAAATCAGTGAATATTGTTGGAAGTCGGTTTGCCGAAAGAACATGATCTCTGAAATCACAGAATGAACACTGATCGAAACTGGACAGTGTAAATATTTACATAATAGAATTGAGCCAACAATAGTCTGGTAACATCCCTCAAACCGCACAGAGCTTTCTATATCTTTCTATATCTCATTTCATAGCACATATCTCCACCAGGGATCTCCAAACTGACTTTCGATAGTTCAGTATGTCCGCTTTGTGAATCAGTATTTACAGACAAAGTTAAGCACATTCTGTCAATCTGCTTATGCACACAGCCATTAAGAGAAACTTTTTTTAAAAAGATATGTAATGTGATATTTGAAACGGATATAGTGAATCTACCACGTTCATGAGTTGTGGATTGGAAATCCCACCCGAGGGTGAGATACGTTCAAAAACGAGGCTCTGCCGAGTTTTTTTGGTCGTATCTCAACCCGAGGGTGGGGTTTCCTTATCCACAACTCAATGGACATGGTAGATTTATTTTCTCACCGTTTTAATCACATTTTCACACAAGTAAGAAGAAATGTGTAAATACAGGATGGGGATGAAAAAACGAATTTTACTTAAAAACTGCTATAGATGTATAGAAAATGATGTAACTAAGAAAATGAATATCCACAACCCTATGTTAATTTCAAAAATAAATAAATTACTGTCATCTTTTTTTATTTTATTTGATGTGCTGGCTGCTTATAATTAACGTAAAAATAGTCCGATAAGCGGTAAAGGATAAGGTCTATCTATAATCTATCACCGGTAAATGCGCTGAAATATGTATTTCATATGTGAGAAAAACAGATCACGTACTGTGAATAAATGCATAACCTATCTATGTATCATTGAATGTTCGAGGCATGTACATTGTACGTATGAAATATAAATATTCACACATGTACGTCTGTATGCAATTATCTATGCAAGATTATTTGTAAGCCATAAATCTATTGTGGTTTATTTATGAACTATTTGTTATTGGTCAATATGTTACTATCTCACAAGAGGAGGAAATAAAGAAATAAAGTAAAGTAATGCCCCTATTATGAAAAAACTTTATAATAGTTATAAAAGTTAAATTCAAATATTGCTTTTACAGTTACTTATTACTGTTACGCTCACTTTTTGGTGTAACTATTACATATACAGCTATATGATTCTTCAACATCTAGATGTATGTCGAGAAGACAATCGGGCCGCATTTAATCGAAATAATTGTTCGAAACCGTTCGAAACGCACAAAACTACTTATACATTAAGCACTTTTTGAATGTCTTCAACACTGAAAACCAGCGAAAGCTAGATATGGCAGTTACAATCAGGCTTAGATGTTTTCAAGACTGCTTTTTTGGCAGGATTGTCTATATATCATTCACATATGGTCCTTTCTTTCCCATATATATTTGAATGCAATAGGTAAGCGGCTTTATATTTACTTGAAGCTTACATTCCAAATGATATTACAATTTTCGTAATTAGTTCATATCCGATGCATGTATACAATATACTAGATGGGTGTTCAGTAGAACACTTGTGTCGCCCTCTTATGCTTTGTCAGAATAACCAACAATTTTGTGACAAAATCTAAGTGTAAAAAGGGGCAAAACTCTGTCAAATATGACCTTGACCAACAAACTTTGGCGGCATCATGACCCTTATGTCATAAGCAATACAATTTGAAAGTTTGATGAAGAAATCTTAAGAAATGGCAAAGTTATAGCCAACATTAAGTTTTCGTGACAAAATCTAAGTACAAAAAGGGGCATAACTCTGTCAAATAAGACCTTGACCTACAAAATTTGGCGGCATCACAACCCTTTTGACATAAGCAATATAATTTGAAAGTTTGATGAAGAAATCTTAAGAAATGGCACAGTTATAGCCAATGTTAAGTTTTCATGACAAAATCTAAGTACAAAAAGGGGCATAACTTTGTCAAATATGACTTTGACGTACAAAATTTGGTGGCATCATGACCCTATTGTCATAAGCAATATAATTGTAAAGTTTGACGAAGAAATCTTAAGAGATGGCAAAGTTATAGCCAACGTTAAGTTTGTGTGACGGACGGACCGACGGACCGACGGACCGACGGACGGACAAAGCAATCCCTATGTATCGCCTTTTCTCCGAAAGGGCGACACAAAAACTAGACACAGCAGATCATTCATACGGTTTGAGATGGTAGCTGGAATCACATAACTCTGTGAATATTTTTCTGATAATTATGCCCCTTTATTGACTAATATGGATAAATTCTACTTATTGACTTATTGAGAGTACACCTTTTGACTAAACTGTTCGAGATATCAGTTTGAAAGTTGGAATCATGATCCCCAAACATAGGGAGGAAACGGTAACTCTGTCAATGATTTCATTTGAACTTAGGCCCTTTTCGACTTAAAAACTCAGTAAATTTTTTCATTCTTTTCCCGTTGTTGACTTTATCTTTTTAAGATATTACTTTGAAAGTTTGAATACTTATGCACCGTTATGACACCTATCTGTAAACAAGAGAAGATGACTCTGTGAAAATGTTTCTTGATTTGTACTTGAAATTCATAGTTAAAACCTTGTGTACACCTGACACTGTCATATGCACACTTATCATTAACAAATTGAAGTATTAATTTAAAACTTTGCTGTAGTATTAAGGGGTATCCAACAACTAATTTTGTAAACTCTTGACTTAATTTATAGCTACTTGTGGCTATTGTTTATACAGATCCTTGGGGTTTTGTTCTGAAAGAAAGTTTTACCAAGCAATGTCCTACTGACAACTTTTGTTTGTTAAACAGTGGTGTTCATCATCTAACAAACCTAATAAAGAACTGAATGACTCTTAAATGTATGTTATCTTGGAACGTTTGTACAACTTGTTGGATATGTATTAATATATTGAAAAACCAATTATACGGATTTTCAAACTCAATCAAAGTATTGTTTAAATATACAAAAAGGTAAAGTGTTTGTTTATTACAGTGTCACCCCTATTTATAGGGCCAGCCATTTCTGACTTATGAGACACCTTCTTTTTGAGCACATTTACCTCCCGAATCCTATCCTTTTAATGCCAGGCACCAGGCAGGTAGGCAAACGGTAACCATTATTTAACTAGCGGGCGGCTCACCAACCGGCCATATCAGAACGGACCCCTGCTGGGATTCGAACCTTCGACCTCCCGCTCCCAAGGCGGATGCCTATACCACTAGACCAAGGGAGACTGTGTAAGTGTAAGATTCAATCTGATCTTTTTATCGTTGTAAAAATACATCTTTGCCTGTATGTTCTGACAGTAATCAATTAGAAAAATGTTAATTCCTTCTCGCTAACTTATCAATAATATCACTAGTGAAAAAAACGTTTGTCATAGCGTATAATTTTGTTTTTGGAATGTTATTTGTCGACTATGAATTGGATGTTACAATTTAATGTCGAATAAACTATATGTTATGTTATGTTATGTTATGTTATGTTATGTTATGTTATGTATAATATTGATTGTTGAAAAGTAGACAAAATTGAAAATAGTTTTTTAAGGCTTCTATTTCACAAATAATTTTAAACTATTCTGCCTGAAAAAATCAATTTGCTGTATAATTCAAATGAAAATTACTACTCAACAATGTCTTTTACATGACTGTATTGATTTTTTTCTTTTCATGAAATTACACACACGTTAGTGACGTTACCACTTTATCAGACCGTATCTCTATTTACCCAAAGAAAACTGAAAACATTTCAATTAACTGCATTTTTAACATCCCAAAAGTCTGTCTGTCAAATGCTGTTTCCATAACCACTCATAGCCAGAATTCCTGACTTTCTGTATAGGTTAGTGTTCATATTGATGCATTAACGAAAATAGATTGGCCGCGCGGCATGCGATTATGGTAAATATATTAAAATGACCATTTATCTACTTAGTGTTTGGAATAATTTTATGTAAATCAGCATTATTTCCCTATTTATTATTCAACTTTACAATATTACACACTTTATTAGATTGATTGCGCACATGATATGAAACAGTTAGAGCTAATACAAAGCATAATTGAGCCAATATTAGAAAACAGGGCCAATATGGAATTCAAGCATTCTGATTGGTTTAAAAGAGAGGGCCAATACGGAGAAGTCACTTCCGTTAGATTTTTAAACGACGCCATTTTGTATCACGCTGATATCTTATTGTACTAAGTTAAATACAAATATAATTGTTATTGTTACAAGAACATTTATATTCTTGTTTTTAGCCAATATTGTAAGTTGAATAAATTAAATTATCATTAATCAAGTGATTTCGTATTAGCCCTGCTATTTGTCCTAGGGCAGTCGTATTGGCCATCGGACAAATAACAAGGCCAATATGAAATCAAACATTATACTACTGACTCTTTATATAATTATTGATTTACCAAAGTTAAAGTGCAGCCAGTACTGCGCTGCGATTGGAGAAACAAATAATTTATACACTAAGCTGTTTTTGCGCAGCCGTATAAAGCTCGCTTTTGACCGGAAGTTTGGAACTTTTCAACCTGCAATGTAATGACAAGTAGAATGTATAACATTTGTTGAATTGAGATATTTACGCCGTAAGACACCTTTTATTTGAGGAAGGCCAATAAAATACTCCTGAATGGATTTATAATTTTAGTACGTAAATAATCCAATCTATCAACATTAAAATAATTAATGTTGTGGCCACTAAACTAATGTTAATTATTAGTTTAGAGTAATTGTACTTTCCCGACCAGTGAATAAAGATCAATATTTTGAGTAATATATTTGATAAGATAAAGAGAAATTAATTTTGTTGTCATAATATGGATTTCATCACAATTCTTTGAAAACATCTAGCTACCAATCGCTTTCATATATTCAAAATTGCGCAGGCCTTTTTTTTTAAAAAGTGTTCTTGTCTAAATGATAAACTACTAGAAGTGACAAAGCGATAATTCTTTTTTTAATGGTCGACCTATTTCTGAATAGTGTTATACTATAATTAATGTGTAAATTTAAAGGGGACGTTACCAGCACTATTGCACTAGGCTAGAAATGTCTCCTGTCGGCTTGTAAAGTCTCGTTTTCAAATGAATTTGAAAATGAAAATTAAAATGAGCAAACTATTTAAGATTTAAAGTTGTTCGTACCTATACATGTACGATTCTTAAAATACTGATTACCTTCCCAACACAACATAGTCATTTAATAAAAAGCAAGCAATCTGGGTGTCATTCAGTGGTTAACAATTATTTGATATCACATTTAGAGTACAGGAAACTGTGCCTGATACACCACAATTATTGATAGTATTCTTTTATGACCGGTCCTAGATGACATTCACTAATCATATCACTAAACATTATGAACTATGAATTAATCTGTCACAGGGAAGTTTATGTGACATTCGCGCGACATTTTGATTTATGGCATTTGTCTATGTATAGGTTGACCAGATGTTCTTAATATTCAGCACCTGCCACTGTATCATTATGTCTTATCCCATTCATGATTTTTACCTGCTTTAAAGCGGGTCGCTAGTGGAGTTATATTTCCTTGTTATCAGAAGCTTAACATGGCGAACGAATATGCCTTATTGCGCAAGTCGAACGAGAATCCTATTAAAATACTTTAAAAAGACAAAATATAAATTATCCCTGAAAACCACCAACGACAACATTCGCCACTTGTCAAGAATGAATCCTTAAACTATAATAAGGTAGCAGGCAAGGTACAAACTGCATCTTTTATATTATTTTCCGGTATTAAAAGGCAATTATTTTGCTAAGTGTTAATCTTTGGATGGTGACCATTAATGTTACAGGTACTTACAGCAATATTTCTTCCTTCCTCATCAAAATGATCAGTGTATTTATGTTGGTGAAAAAGACAACAGCATATTTACTCTTTTCTGGTTGCACAATAACAAATTATTACATGTGATGCTTCATCTTCCTATGTCGCGCCGTTCTATAACATTTTATGCCCCTAAAGGGCGTCCGTCCGTCTGTCTGTACATGCCAAGTACACATTACGGGATTAGGGTTTGATTACAACTTAGCATTGTGAGGTTTTTTGAGTTCATTCCGTCATTATGGGGTTTCTAATAGTACTGTGGGGTTAAATAATTGTATTGTTGGATTAAAAAAGATCAAAGGGATAACCTAACAAAGTCCGTCTGGTGAGTACGTCCGTCCGTCTGTGCGTTCACCCACGCCATTTTCAGTTTCCGGGCTGTAACTTTGTTATGCAGGATTTTGACATCAACACAATGTTTCGCCAGTAAAACCCACGTCCCTACCTCAAAGGTCAATGTCACTCTTAGAGTTAATAGATAATGGATTCCTGTATTATGCATACATGTGTGTCGTGACTGTAGCTTTGTCATACATTGATTGATCTTAAAATAACTTGGCACAATGCCAAGCACATCAAGACAATGATTCTGTCGCGTGCAATAACTACCTCAAAGGTCAATGTCACACTTAACGTAATGGAATACTGTATGCATAATAATTTTGTAATGCATTGAAGGATTTTAAAATTGCATGGCACAATTATTGAGCACATGGAGAGGACACAGAATGTGAGACACCTCTCTCGGGGGCATTTGTCTCTTGTGCATTTTTTCCAGTCCATTTTTTTTATTTCTAAAGCACCAACTTCAAATACTTGTGCGGCATTATCATTAGTTTAACACATTTAAATGCTCAGCCACCGAAAATTGCTTTTATTAAAATGTCACCAAAAATACACTATGTGTAGTAAGATGCGCATAATGTCACTTTAATATAAATACGACCTGTGTGTACCTTTTACAAAAATATGCATAATTTTCACCATTTACAGTACCTTCAGACCTTTGATCAGTCGTCGTAAAAAGACTGTTATATCTAGGCAGTAATTGAGTCCTTTGAAGATGGACTTCTACGAAATGTTAGTCATCAAATGGTTTTATTGTGCAATTTTCTCTCTGAAACCAGACAGAATTATGCATTAATCATATTACATTTGTATTTAAGCTTTCAAGCGTGTGCAAAAATTACGTATTGACATTTTGCAGAAAGTGAACAAGTGAGTGATCACTTATCAAAATGACAGTTTTTTTTCTACTGTTTTGTCCTTATTGATATGAGCCTTTTGTGGTAATATGCAAGTGAATATATCACCGTGCACTCTGCTACTCGCTTAATTAAATCACATATATTATATGTGTGTCATTTTTATGCATAAACGTACCAAATATGAAGCACATTTGCACCGTGGAAGCTATTCGTTTTAGTAATAAACTTTTATACTGAATGCTCTCCCGACTCTTGTCAATAGTTTCCGTAATAGTAATTAAATATTTATTGCGTCATGTGTACCAGGAAAACAAACTTAATCCTTGCTTTTCTTTTCAAACATGCTACTAGAAATATTGATCGTTATTCACTGGCCGAGAAAGTAGAAATACTCTACACTGTCTTATGATTAATATTAATTTGAGTGTAACAACATATTGTGTTGATAGATATGAATTATTTACGTACTTAGATTATAAGCCCATTCAAGAAATACTGAAAACGCAAGAGTATTTTATTGTTTATTCTCATTCGGTTTTATCCAATAAGAAGGTGCCTTAATGCGTAAATTTCTCATTTCAATTTTTGTGATACATTCTACTTGTCAATTCATTGGCGCTTGAAGAGTTCTTAACTACCGGTCAAAAATCAGTGACAGCTAAAGCATATACTCAGTTGCAAAAGAAAGTGTGCACTTTTCTTATTTCTCCATTTTGATAAAACATATCGGTCTCTTATTTCGAACACTACCCTTATACATGTACCCAATTTTGCTATCGATTGAATGTGCTGTCAATGCACATGCAAATGAGCATGAATTGCTCTAAATTTTGATGCCAAACATCATATACTACTTCTTTTAAAGTAATGAAATTAACACACTTAAACGCACACTTTCTTTTGCAACAGAGTATATTTGAAAGATTTTACCTTGTATGTTTACTACTTTTTATATTTTTTAAAATTTTATTTCACATTTTAAATTGAAACATTTGTTCAATATTGACTCAGTAATTAACTCAGAAGCATATACTATAGGAATAACTGTTTTGTAATTTTGATATTTGCGACTGTATATACGATATCGCAAATGTCAAAATCACTAAATCGTTAACCCTTTTCTAACGCACAATATGTTTAAATGCGATAATTAAAACGCCGTTCGATGTTTGCGACTATATTATACGAACTTATTTAATAGTACGCTAATTAAATTTAAATGACGTAAACAAACAATCAGAAACGAACGTTACGCGTACGACTAGTGGAGTGCGTTAGATGACGTCAACGCATTCATTTTCTCCCTCTAACTTTTGCCTTTATTTTTAAGCATGTATTAATGCAGATAATAAGGACAACAATATTTTGTTAAATTTCGGTTTACTCTTTTATGGACGCATATTAACAAATTATCACATTTGGTGTTTCTGTGGCGACGTTCATCTTCCCTCTTTTATAGCTTTTAATTTTCTTATTCTGGACGTTTTAAAAGACAAATACACACATAAACAATAAAGTAAACAGAAAAAAACGCGTACTGCAAATATTTGTGGCATTAGCTGTGAAATTGGCCTGGTAGCAAATTGCTGTCTTCAACTCATAACTTTAGAAGAGGTACGTACAATTGTATAAAAGCAAAGGCAAAAGAGATTTATCTTTCATAAAAATTTGTCGGAGCGATATGGTCCTAAGATTTATGTCGCTTTTTTATGTCTTTTTTTGTTCTCAGAGGTGGTAATTTAGCTTAAGTATTTGTAACCCTGTAAGTCATTTTAAATGAAGTGTTTCACTGCATGTTTTTTTCTACAAACGCTTTAATGTTTAACTTTAACGGTCCCAACATTTTAATTACCTAATAAGAATAGTGATAAATGCCATGTATTTATGGGAGAAATAATATTGAAGTCAACGGTCTCCAACTTAGGTCGTTGTACACAACTGCTCAACTCACTTGACAAGGGACATAATGAACTACTCATTTATGTATCTGGTTACCATTAGGTGGCCCTTGTAGACACCTATATTCAAATAAATGCTTAATAGGACATGAAACCGAGTGTGGGGTACAACATTTCGAATAAAGTTGAACTGTTTACTTTTTTTATAAAGAATTTGAAAGATTTAATACTGGCAGTTACTTGAAATTTTTTATGAATATTTATTAACTCGATGTTCAAAAATATCAGCATTGCTCTATTTTTAAAACAATGTGGTGAATGTCACACCGTCGTCATACAAACCCCTCATTTTTTATCTATTTAAATCATGTGGGGATGTCAACCACAATATAGTTCTGTTCTCATTCCATTTAACCACACCTCAGATGAACTAGATATGCTAAAGCTTTTCCTTTCAATGAGATGAAAGCAATAAGGAAATTTATTTCCTCATAAAAAGGTGCAAAATTTGTATATTTTTGGTAGAAGTGTTGAAAGGTTATTTTTACAGACCTTTGTCTTGTAACGTGCTGTATCAAACGCTTCCTTTTAGAGTTATTTAAAAGCACTACTCTGAAAGATTTCTTGCTTCACATACTTGTGTTGTATCAGGCTTATTTCCACAGAGTGCAATTAATTATCAATTAAGTACTTAATTATATGTTGACAAGTGGCACTTCATTGAAAAAAGAATCACATACTATCGCACTTTAATACTCGTGATATATAAGGCTCGCGTTCGAACTCGACCGCTAGTGCATTAGTATGCAACCTGCCAGGAAACTTCTGAAATGATCAATTGTTCACGAATCTTTACTAATTATCAGTTTGAAATTTTTTTGTTTGAGTAAAATGAAAGATATTTAACATAGCGTCTATACGCGATGAATTTGTAAAAAATATATCAGTTTTCCAATTCATCTTAAAAGTACAGACTTTCGGATGTACGTGAAGTTGGCAGTAGAAGTAGCTGGCAGTAGCAGTAGCAAAAACGTGAAGTTGGCAGTAGCAGTAGCTGACAGTAGCAGTAGCAAAAACGTGAAGTTGGCAGTAGCAGTAGCTGGCACTAGCAGTAGCAAAAACATGAAGTTGGCAGTAGCAGTAGCAGTAGCAGTAGCTGGCAGTAGCAGTAGCAAAAACGTGAAGTTGGCAGTAGCAGTAGCTGGCAGTAGTAGTAGCAAAAACGTGAAGTTGGCAGTAGCAGTGGTTGGCAGTAGTAGTAGCAAAAACGTGAAGTTGGCAGTAGCAGTAGCTGGCAGTAGCAGTAGCAAAATCGTGAAGTTGGCAGTAGCAGTAGCAGTAGCTGGCAGTAGCAGTAGCAAAAACGTGAAGTTGGCAGTAGCAGTAGTAAGATCGTAAAGTTGGCAGTAGCAGTAGCTGGCAGTAGCAGTAGCAAAAACGCGAAGTTGGCAGTAGCAGTAGTTGGCTGTAGCAGTAGCAAAAACGTGAAGCTGGCAGTAGCAAAAACAAACAAAACATGCAAATTCAGTGAACTTATATCCCCGATGAAGCTATTAACTGAAAAAGAACAACTGGAAAGTGTATTGGTTAGCCTGTTTTTTTTCCTCTAATTTAAAGGCATAAACAAATTAATTATTGTAAATTAAATTAAAACAGTACTACTTGTTTCAGACACCCTTAAGTTTGTATATAGAGTAATTATGTAAGTAAAGCACTATTTAAAGTTCACCTGCCCATGTCTGAGGGGTAATTATTTTTCTGCATCTTACAAAGCTCAATAGTTGCTAGTTGAATTAAGGCAACACCATTAGTTTAAGATAACAATCTCAGATTTATATATAGAATCTTTTTTGAAAAGCGCTACACCCCTTAAGCGCCTCATTTCTAAATAAAATCATTTTCAAAATGTTCAATTGTTTCAAACTACAAGTTGATTACTTTTGTCAATTATAATCAATCTGTTACAAGCCTTTCAAGAAAACAGAAGCATTTTAAAACAATATTTGGCCCCATCTCCCACGAGGTGTGGTTCGATGGGGACCGGGGATGTACGGTGTGCATATTAGAAAAAGTGATCATTAAATTATTTGTGCGAGCACCGCGGTATTATGCTATTGTATACTAAGAACACCTAAAGGTGTCATGAAATCAGTTGTTTCCTTAGTTTTGGCTTCGGGCGGACGAACGTACGGACAGACGGACAACGCCAAAGCAATATCCCTACTCCTTTTGCGGATGATTAAAATGATCTTATGACCGTACGTTATTCAAATTATATATCTGTATATACTACAAAATGGTATTTTCTACATTTCAAGCTTCTGCAAGATTAACAATTAAACCTGCCGTTATTTACACAATAGCTTTATAAACTGGTAGAAAAATTAAACTGCTTGTGATTATGTAAAGGGTTTTTAGGCCTTAACGTGTTATATGAATACAATTTCAGACGCCTACATGTATGTTCCGTAATAAAAAGGCAGCAAACAAATATCACGAAGATAAAGCTTCCATCTATTTGAAAGTGTGAGTATTTATCAATGTCGTAAATTGCTAAAACTCGTGCTATGTAGCAATCTGCTTCTCGTAAATGGTACGTTGATTAGTTATTTTTAATTCTTAAACATTGTTATTCTTGCGAAAGCATACCAATTTTAAAGTAAAGGCCATGTGAATCAGACGCACTGCAACAATTTCTCAACGCCAATTTTTGTCTAGAAGCAATATATTTTAAGTCTGATCAGCAATTTTAATGTAAAATAACTTCTGGCTCTTTTATTACCAATAATGCATATGTCTTACATGCAAACTGACCGTTGTTTGTCCACAAAGATTCTAGACGTTGCTTTTAAAATCGAAAGTATGCGCTATTTAAAACTGTATTGCAACCAATAAGAAACAGTGTCTCGCAATACAAATTCTGGAAGAATCGAAAAAGTATTGAAATGTATTCAAATACGACAACAGAAAATACATATAATGAAATATGTCATAAAACATTATGATTTGCAATCTATGGTTTCTCAAATATCTAGCAAACATAGATTGCTTTATAAAGGTATATAGAAATCTATAAAAAGACCAGGGTACAGTTATTGTGACTTACCTGAAAACAGACAAAAGTTTAGTGGTAATATCTATGTAGTCTTGCGAATGTGGAATTTCATTTTTGTAAAAGTCCGAATAACATAACATGCTAAGACCTATTATTGAATATAATAAGAAAATACTTGCTGCAAAGTAATTGTCATTAGGGGCGTACTCTTGTCCCTTTAAAGTCCCAGGATCTTTTTCAATTTACTAAGTTTGTAAAATAGATAAACTGATACGATTATGATAGAACCATGTTCTATTCACTCTAAAACAATGTTGACTTCTTCTTTTTCGTTTGTATTTAAGTCACTTTTTCCCAGGAGGCCTTTTTATTTTTTGCAATATCATTTAAAAAATACTGCTCTATATTTCTAACATGTACATCGATTTTAAAAGAAAAGTTGTTAATGTTTTTGGTTCAAGTAAATGTCATTTCCACTGGTAAGACATCTTTCTTTGTAAAATGAGGGCTACTTGTCAATGTGGTCATGAGGCTATAAAGACTTAATAAATCACAATTCTATCATTATTCTAATCGTTAGTTTATGATCTATTTATGAGTGACTTAAATGTAAATAGGACTTTAATTCTACGTCGTAAACCTCAAAACTGGTATTTGCAAACTAAACCTGGCTTTCTATTAGCATAAAAACCTTTTTGTTGCTTGTTTTATCATCTATTGCAGGTAAAGGAAATAATACTTAATTTCAATACTTTCACACTAAAAGGTAATGCTATTTTCGTACATGCATCACTCACAGTGCTTTTAGCAACTTTATCCCGTAAAAGGGCTATAGAAAAGTGCGTGTCTTTATATTTTATGTTAATATCACCTGCTATCTTAACCTAGTATATGAAAAGAACAATAAATATCAAAATAAAGCTACTCATCAAGCCTGATTTACAAGGAAATACGAAAAACTGTGCTTAAATGAGCGTTCCTAATGTTAAAAGACAAGCGTTGAACATAATGTGCATATTTTGTAATGCAACAATAATATTTTGTCAGATTTACTGAAGTTAGCTGCATTTTAGCAATAAATTTTGAAGCATATCATTTTCCCTCGAGTTGCCACAAGAATTTCGATACATTAAATTATTCATATTTAACTTTGATCGCACCTTGTTTGTCATGTTTAATATAGCTTTTTTACTTTCTGTTACATAACTCATGTATTAATAATCAGTGAATCAGCATATTGTACCAACATGTTTACCGTCAAAAGTCTGATGTTCAGTTTCTCCGTTATATAGCCAAAGTCTGTTGATGGAACTTTAAAGTATTTAGTTGACACTGGCGCATTTTTCCGGGCACCAACACTTTGGGTATTTTTCCCCAATGGCACGTTTTCTTCAACAACAAACACTGCATGTTCGATTGTTTTGCTTTGAATGCTACAGCAGCTTCAGTATAGTGGTATCTTGTTTTGATACTTTTCATAACAATTTCTTTTTCGTCAGTGTCAGTACCAAGATTTAAATAGAATTACATGTAACACTTCTTTGATCTTTCTTGATCCAGCAACGCGGCATTCTTTCAACAATTTTGCTTAAACTGGTACGGGGTGGTAATTGTTTTGGTTTAGACTTTTGAAACCAAAAAACAAATCTCAAAGTTCAAATTCCAACTATGAAAGGAAATATATAGTGCTAAGTTTATATTTCTACTTTTCTAGACCCTAAAAATGTATGCAGGTATAAGGACCCCTATCAATCGTAAACAATACCTTTTAAATGCAAGGCAAATGAAAAGGCTTGTGAAAAATATGAAGCAATAGTGGATCACGTAACCGCATATAAAGACATTCTATAATCAGTCAGTAAGATAAGTGTTGCCTTAGAATAGCATGACATAGATGAATCGTGTTAAAAATATAGAGGAAATACAAAAAAAAATGCCAAACCGAGAAAGCACTTTTTCAACAGCAAATATTAGGTTGACATATGAGGTCATTTGTCTAGCTCACATTGCTGCAAAAGCATATGACAAGCATATTTTATATCATGTTAGTGTAATGCATTTAACATGTCAATTTTCACAGCAGTCACGTCGTATGTGCTTCTCTCTTTTACCTTTTAATTACATAAAAAATATTCACAAAATACAACATATTAAGACGGTGCAACTTTTCATTTGTTTCTACTCAAACCCATTTCAACATGCTTAAACTATTTAACCTAAAGTTGGGATATTTTATATGTCAAAGTTAGTTTAACAGAATGCATTTTTACTACTTGCATAGCTCCTGTTTGTAATTGTGCTTATTAGGTCCACCATCCTCGTTTGAGGTATAATCGGTACGACCCGACTTGCATAGCTCCTGTTACCATCTATCATTCATATAGTTCCAAAACAAACAGTAATTTCGTAGATGCATCTTTCTCCAATAAAACTTTTGAGTGTCCTTCAAAAGCATGCCATTTTGACCTTTAACTTTTGATAAGACTTCTAGTTTGAAATATCACTTGAAATGACACGTGAAGCAGGAACTAATACTCCATGAACGTTACACAGAACTTTCTTCTTGTCAAACTCAGATTTATTACTGAATACTCTCTTCATAAATATCAATTTGTTCCATGTAAGACAACAACTTTAATTGCCTGTTAGCAATGTGTTCGCGTATGCAAATTCTGTTATTAATTTCCTTTTACCACGCCCAGATACATGGGACTGTGTTCTCCGTTCAAATACGTCACACAATAAAGCAATCAAAGAGATATTATATATATATATAGAGAGAGAAATGTACTTTTTAATTCCTACGCTCAGGGAAATGTGTCGAACCGTTAGATAATTCGATGACTTTCACAATTTGGATGCGATGAAGCTTGGCTTGGGACGATAGTACATTATCAAACAGTTCAAATTGTGTTGAATATTGCTGGATATTTTTAATCTCAAATTAGTTTAAACTTGAACAGATATCCTGTAAGTGCAGTACTTTGAAAATCATGGTAGCGTATTTAATCACAAAAACGTATACAATGTACTAAGTTTTTCCTTGATTTTGCGCCGCAAGTTTTCTATATGTCAAGTAACGTAAAACAGGTTGGACTAGGTAGACAAACCAAAGCACGTCCAAGAGCATTAGATGGAAATACAACATTAAAAACATGATGACCAAATCCAATAGGGTTATTAGTATAGTAATGGTTTCTAACGCAAAAGAATGCACCCTTACTTTACCTTCAGGTACGGTCTGTAGGGTCTATCTCTACTGCACACTGTTATAAGGCCCTTACCGTATTGACTTTACTGTTAGAAGTGGCTTCTATTTGCTCTAACGTATGTTAACGCTTGACGTACGCTTTCTTCTCGCATCGACTTTTTTCCTCCAGAAAACTTTGTTGTTTTGAAACGCTTCTTTTTTATTGCACTATCATTGAATAAAATACTTTGTTCTAATTGTGTAGTTCAAGCGATTTTTTGTGAACCTCGTTCATACGCAATACCTGTGTACATGTCAGTCCAATCAAGCTCAATCAAAATCATTACATAACTAATTCAGACGGTTATATAATGCAAATGCGCTATTTCCAGTGCACATTCACTTTTTCGATAGCAAAATAGTCAAATTTAGAAAGTTTTTCTGGCAGAAATAAGGACTAATCCGTCGGAAAGAGTCATTAATTGGTCATATACGTGCCATATGATATGAAAACCGAAATGAAACGGACGCTTTACGATCATAATGCCTTAATTCAGTTTTATTAATAGCATCCGTTTTCACTGTCCGCTTTCTATACGACAAGTACAATAAACATCAAAATGAATTAATTCATTAACGCAGTTTTACAAGGAAATATGAAAAACTGTGCTTAAATTAGCATACTTAATGTAAAAAGACAAGTGTTGTACATAGTGTGCATATTTTATTAGGCAACATTAACATTTTGTCATATTAATTGCATGTTACTGCATTTTAAGTTACAAACTCTAATACACATTTCTATATGAATTGGTCTAAGCCTTCAGGCTCATTAAATTAAAACAGATTTAACTTTGATAACACCTACCTTGTCATGTTTAATGTATTTTTTCTTTTGTTACATAACTCATGGATATACAGGGTCGTGAGATAGCGTTTGTTGAAGTGCAGCTGCATAGAAAAACTACCATGGTCTAAAATGTTAATTAACATGTTTGTTAAGATAAGTTCCCTATCACTTGGTCTGAGTCTTCCTTTTTGATATTCCTTTTTTCTCAATGGCGTTGTAGAATAACCAGATCCTATAAATACGAGTTTATTCCGCTTTTGCGAGAGTATAATATGTTATTTAAACATCTAAAAATGATTCTTTTGTAGACAGAGTGATACATTGAAATTAATACAAATATCGGCAGACAATATGTGTGTTGTATCAGCTGCATGTCGGAAAATAGCAATATCGTAATATCACCCCTTCAATGTAAAAAAATTGCTTGATGGACGGCAAGTTCTTTTGGGTGAAGAAAACTTAATTATCTTCTCTAAAGCTCAAACATTCGCACAGGACAAATTAGCGTATCGTGTTTCACTTTATATATAGTTTTTTGCGATAACGCACGTGGAACGAGAAAATACAAAGAAGCGCACACGGAGTCAGGTGGCAAATTGTTTCTAGCCTTTTTGTAACTAAAATTGTAGGTTGTTTTGAATGATACTATATGTAATTGTTCTTTAGCCATAATATACTTCTATAAGTGTATTGTATTGGGGATGACCATCTTATAAGAGGCAAGCACTTGTGACTTAAACCATTTGCTGACTATCTGGCAATACACTTTAAGTTTAAACTGCAGCAGCTGTAATATTGTGCAGATATAATCAGCAAAATCAATGTAATGTCTTATCTTACAAATCAGACAAATTTGAACAATGCAAATAGAAACTAATTGACATCATTCAATGTTGTGACTGCAGTAGTTGTTGATAAATTCAATTCACTTAACACCTCTTAATGTTTTCCCTGCATTGATTTGCTTTGGTGTAATTTAGATATCATATTCGTTTTATTCTTTTATGCTTTTTGATAAGACAAATTAACAAAATACAAAATGTTTGGCTATTTGTTATAACTCTATATTGTACCTCTCTGTATCCCAGGGAAAACAAAATATCTTGTTTGGCAATTTATTACAAATGTATGTGCACAGTGTTCTAAAAAGCAATGTGCTTAACTTATGGTGCAGCCAATAATATCAGTGTTAACAGATCAATGATAATATAGAAAATAAGATTTATAAAGATTAAGATGGAATGAAGAGTACCATTTTAGAATACATAATAGTAAATAAGAATACTAAATTAGCAGGTAAAGCAATTAACTTTAATAAATGAGAGGCAACAGACCAGTATAGAGTGGTATGTCACAAATGAATGTTTCATTTTCTATTTCGTACTCTATTAATTAAAGGTGTAAAGGTTAAGAAATTAACAATTTGTAAAAATGCCTGAGTAAATTAACAAAAAAACATTTGAAGAAAATAAATGGTGATGTAAGTAATTTATTTGACAGTTGTTGTTCTCTGTTGTTTTGTTTTTTTAAAGAAAATACTTTTCATCAAATATCGAGATATAAATTATTGTGATGCATATGCTGGAGAGAAGGTTTAGATACAAACTTTCCCTTTGGCTGAAACACGTGTGGTAATTTAACAGATAAATATAGTGATCAAAATGATTGTCACATGAAATAAGTTATTGACCTTAAGATAAAAACTCGAGCTATCACTGATGTACATGATAATAGACACATTCACTTCCTATATTGTTTAGATACAAACTTTCCCTTTGGCTGAAACACGTGTGGTAATTTAACAGATAAATAAAGAGATCAAAATGATTGTCACATGAAATAAGTTATTGACCTTAAGATAAAAACTCGAGCTATCAATGATGTACATGATGATGGACACATTCACTTTCCTATATTGTATAATCTATATTTACACTTATATTGCAACACATGTAACAGAAATAATAACAGAAGCATTGCGTTATGTAGCCATTTAAAAAAAGTTGTTCAATTTGTTTTTTGATTATAGAAATAAATGTAATTGTTATTTATAATGCGGCCGTGGTGCCGTTAACGGCTCCCGGCGCTACGACACGAAAAGTGAAAAAGTCCGATTACTATCCGCAATGACCTATAATGTCCTATAATTGTCTGAACGCAGTCGTATGCGTTCGTAACAGAGTCCTACGAATCGGGAATGGTCCGGAGAGGTCGGCTAAGCACTCCCTACAGTTTGGAAACTCAGCAGATTTTTTCTAGTCGGATTACAATCGTAGATTCTGCTGTATCGGATCAAAATCGTAACAATATCCAGTGTTTTCTGCACGGTGTCCAGTGGAACGGGCATGATCTAGAGATATTTTCTTTGCCTTTTCTTGCTGATTGAGTCCAGAATGCGTTCAAATCTTGCCGAATGTCTTCCGTCAGCATCGGTTCACTGTCTTCTCCCTTTCTGATCACTGTCGGATCGCATTCGGGAGAATCGGTAAGCTGCCGGGACAGATTCGGTCGTTTCTACCATGCGAAAGCTACACATTGGGTCAGATTCGGTTTGAGAACGGGACAACTTCTAAGCAGGAATAGTCCTATCAATGACGGCAGTAAAAATCCTATGTGTGACTGAGGCTTAAACGCCATGTTAAACATATTCAAGCGTTTAAAATAATATATGTTTAAGGCTTTTGATTTTGCAAACAACTGAAAATAAATATTGTCATTCAAAAATGATTTCTAAATTAACGTTTAATGTTATTTACAGAACGAATCATATCAATTTAATATTATATTTATTCAATTATATCAATTATATCAATTTTAGAATTTTTGTATCAATGGGGATTTAGCATTACAACGGTAAACTTGTAAATGGTACATTTGTAACATGAGCTGGTGTAAAGTTCATGACTACGTTAACTAGATTCAGTCACTTTGTCATAAACCTAAGGCCAATCTACATATCTTTCTTAGTTGTACGATTGCGTGTCTTGCATTTGAATTGGGATAGCCACTTCCAATTCGGTCTGAGCAGTACACGAGGAAATTGTAACTGTGACATACTGGAAAGAACATAAGGGCTAAAGTTAACTGCATGACATGAATAAATATAGCTACTGTGAGGAAATTAATTAGACCAAGGTAGCACTTTTTCAGCTCAAATTCTAGGTTGGCATATGAAAACATCGTATTTAATCTAATTCGCTTGGTAATGTAGACATCTGACAAGAAACTAATTTTCGTATTTGACTGTAATGCAATTCGGATGTCATTTTTCATAGCATTCACGTTCCTTTAATGTAATTTCCTTTACGTTTGTATGACGAGATATGCATAATGTTATGAGTGTACAATTGTTAATATGTATCTGCTTTATACCATTGTGATATGTATTAAAGTTTTTCTTCTACAAAAGTTTTAAGTTATGTCGACGTTTAATAATAAAAGAAATTAATTACTTTGTGCTTTATCATTTTTTGAGTGTGTACACTAATAAAAAATAGTAGTATTTCATAAATAAAAGTTATAGAATTTACAAACATCACTGTTTAACGGCCGTTTTGTTTGAGATATTGCTAAGCAACGTAAACAAATGTCTCACTGATAATGTACATGCTTCTTGAGATCGACTGTGAGATACTAGTAATCGTCAGAAGTTGTTCATCAATATCTGTTAACTGTTCAATTGTGCATGATTGTTATTATTACATGGGTCATTATACCAGGATTCCATAGTTATACTGTGCTCTCCGATTATTTTGCAATCATATTTTACTCTATCGGATTGCAAAATGTCTACTGATACCTTTACAATAAAAAAAACAATAAAAATGCATCAGAATTGTAAAAGAACAATACACATTTCTTCTAATGATTAACCGTATGGACCGAAATGACATCGCATGCTTTTAACCTTCTTTTATTTCAAATCCATTATTTGAAATAGATTTTTATGAAATAAGTCTTTATTTACTTTTATATTTGTTTATCTGCAATCGTTACAGTGAAAAATAAATGTACTAGTTCTTTAAGTTACAAAACCAGTAAGCACGTGTATAGCCTAATGAAATTTACGACGTTTTAAACCTGACACGGTGATATTACCTATGTTTCAAAACATATGTCAGCGGATGCCCATCTTGTTTCTTTTGTTTAACATAGCGTTAACTTAAAGGTGTCAACCTCTTGCATCATGTTATATAAACTATTTTAGATCATCGCCTACAAATAAACGCGACAATACGTCTCAATAAGCTCGCAGAACATTGCTCAAAACATATAGCAATACAAGTTTCATTCTTTAAAACAAGTGTATCTTTATTTGTTTTTATCCATTACATGTTTTGTTCTGGAGCACGTACAGCACAGTGTCTATAAATCGGTAACTTACCGTAACTAGCCCAAAAAGAAGTGAATGCTGTAAGAATCCAACAGCGCAAACGTATTAGAAGCTATTTTTTTAACTTTTGTTTTTAAACTTGCGGTGTTTTGTTCAAACTTTCGGTCATATAATATACAAACAATTGTACGTACCAAACACTTCAGACAAGATATAAAACATTTAACGTGACACCAAAACACGGGGTATGTAAAATTATACCATTATAAACCTGTGCTGTATGATGTAGACAGACTTTCTCTCGAATTCATGTTTTTGATTACGAAAACATGTTGCCAGAAAGCGTGTCTAATTTTTACAATATCTGCCGATACCTCGCTTGAGCAACAACCTCCCTAAAAAGACACATTTTGGACTTGGCCTCTCCAGAACAATGTATCTATACACCAAACACCGTGATTCCTGTGTGGTTACACTTTATTTTATTTATATCCTGTATTTTCAATACACCACTTAAGGCGATTTAGTGGGAACCATATTATTTGACAACCTTACACCGAGGACACAATGTTGTTTTCGGTTGAAAAGCCGCAAGTGAGCTTAAGCTATCTTTTTGTTTGCAAAGTTCCCAAAAGTGGGAATATTACTAAATTTAAGTTTTTATAGTTTATACATACTGGGGTTGTACGAAAAGTTCGTGGACTAATGTACTGATATAAGGAAAACCAACGTACATGTCATTAAGTTATAAATAAAAAAGATCGTAGGTTTAATTCAGTTAATAAAGACACGGTACAATTGTCACGAGCTTTAAATCAAACAAGACAAAGTCAATTTATTTCTTTGGATATGTTCAAGTTGTAGAATAACTAATTGTTGGTGGAGTAGGTCATACAGCTTTCATTTAATTAATTAACCTATATTAATACCGCTGTAATGACTTGCGTACTTCCATTTGGACAGGTTAAACCATCATCGCCGTGGAAAATGACGTATTTTGCGAGAGTAATTATGCCTACTATGACATTTGTTTAGATAAACGAAAAATTTAGGCTATAAATTATAACTGCACGTCTGTCATATCAAAACATGTAGCCAGACATTTTCATAAATTGCTGCATCACATTAGCCTATCGTAAAGGAAATGAGTGACATAAAAGTGGCGTTTAGAAATGAGTCTTTTGACAAATACCAACATTTTCTGAATCTATAATGGAACTCAACTCTTAGAATAAATTAATAACTACAACCAAAGCGTCTAATACAATTAAACATGATAAATAATACCTTTTCACTTTGTAACATAAAATAATGATAATAAAGGAAATACATTGTAGAATGTTATATGGTCAGTGTTGCACTCCAACCCTCGGGAATTCAACGGCTTTTGTCAACAATGACAAATCAAATCATGGTAAATGAAGTCGTGTTTGAAATAACTTTATAATACTCCATCAGTCAGGGTATGTCATTACACTCCCACTCTTGAACTTTGAACAATGGACGGACCCCCATTAACAATAATCGAAATAGTCAAATTCAACTGTATTAGTTGCGAGATTTTAGAAAAATAAATAGTTGTAACGTTTTCTTTCTAAACTTTAAAATCTAGACTAGGCACAATCAAAACTCTAATGTGTATCAAAGCTCCACTTCACTAAGCGCAACAAAAACAAAGATATACAAAGCTCCGCTAGACTAGACCTAACACCATCTTTTAGGTGTATCGAAGCTCCGTTAGATTAAGCGCAACAACAACTTTAAGGTGTATCGAAGCTCCGTTAGATTAAGCGCAACAACAACTTTTAGGTGTATCGAATCTCCGCTAGACTAGGCAAAACAAAAAGTTCCGTATCGAAGCTCCGCTAGACGCAACAACAACTTAAAGGCGTATCTATTCTCTGCAAGACTAGGCGCAATTAGGAACTTTGCAATGCATTTTTATAAGTAAAGCTGCGTAAGAACAGGTGTAATATGAACTTAGAATGCATCATTTTTACGGGTAAGACTCCTGTGGACTATATACAGCAAGACTAGGTAAAACGAGAAGTCTAAGATTTAGGCTATAAATTATAACTGCACGTCTGTCATATCAAAACATGTAGCCAGACATTTTCATAAATTGCTGCATCACATTAGCCTATCGTAAAGGAAATGAGTGACATAAAAGTGGCGTTTAGAAATGAGTCTTTTGACAAATACCAACATTTTCTGAATCTATAATGGAACTCAACTCTTAGAATAAATTAATAACTACAACTAAAGCGTTTAATACAATTAACCGTGATAAATAATACCTTTTCACTTTGTAACATAAAATAATGATAATAAAGGAAATAGAATGTTATATGGTCAGTGTTGCACTCCAACCCTCGCGAATTCAACGGCTTTTGTCACCAATGACGAATCATATCATGTTAAATGAAGTCGTGTTTGAAATAACTTTATGATACTCCATCAGTCACGGTATGTCTTTACACTCCCACTCTTGAACTTTGAACAATGGACGGACCCCCATTAACAATAATCGAAATAGTCAAATTCAACTGTATTAGTTGCGAGATTTTAGAAAAATAAATAGTTGTAACGTTTTCTTTCTAAACTTTAAAATCTAGACTAGGCAGAATCAAAACTCTAATGTGTATCAAAGCTCCACTTCACTAAGCGCAACAAAAACAAAGATATACAAAGCTCCGCTAGACTAGACCTAACACCATCTTTTAGGTGTATCGAAGCTTCGTTAGATTAAGCGCAACAACAACTTTAAGGTGTATCGAAGCTCCGTTAGATTAAGCGCAACAACAACTTTAAGGTGTATCGAAGCTCCGTTAGATTAAGCGCAACAACAACTTTTAGGTGTATCGAATCTCCGCTAGACTAGGCACAACAAAAAGTTCCGTATCGAAGCTCCGCTAGACGGAACAACAACTTAAAGGCGTATCTATTCTCTGCAAGACTAGGCGCAATTAGGAACTTTGCAATGCATTTTCATAAGTAAAGCTACGTAAGAACAGGTGTAATATGAACTTAGAATGCATCATTTTTACAGGTAAGACTCCTGTGGACTATGTACAGCAAGACTAGGTAAAACGAGAAGTCTAAGGTGCATCATTTCATATGTAAAGCTCTACAAATAATTTTAAGATGCACCATTTGCATTTGTAAATCTTTGTTTAAGTAGGCACAATAAAAGCTTAAAGGTGTTTTCCAGATGTAAAAATCCCGCTGCACTATGAACAACAGATCTTTTTAAGTCGATCCTTTGTAATTGATTAGCTCCGCTAGAGCAGATGCAACACGTACTTTAAGGTACACATTTCCATGTGTGAAGCTTCGCTAGGCTAGATGCAGAACGGACATAAAGACATATCCTTTTCATGTGTAGAGATTCGCGTGATTTGTCGCGAAACTGAGGACAATGAATTGTCTAGTCGCAAAATAACGGGTTTAGCTTCTAAAGATTACTTGGCATTTCAAGGTTCAGACCAGGAGCAGTTACTTTTCATTAGAAATTAATTTCTGACATTTAGCAGCTACTGGTAATTGGCAACTTAAATAATGTTGTCATATCTTAAGCAGCATCGGTATGATTTAAGTCCTTGTGAAACAAGTAGTGAAGCCAATTCAATTTTATATATCCAAACGAGGTTGAAAAGACATGTCCATCTTTGACATAGGGCTTATGTAACTAATGGGTGACAACGTTATTAAGAGCAGTGAATAATTAGTTTGCTTACATAAGCGCTTGTCTGGACAATGACCTTAGTAGAGCGCAGAACGATATTAGTTCTCACTTTGTAATATTTGAGTAACGCTTGTGTTTGTACACTCACTCCGATCATAAAATGATTTTTTTACTGTTTATAGTTTTGAAAAATTTGAATAAATAATGTCATGTTTTGAGCATGACCCTTATGAAACTACATAACATTTGAAAAAAACCAGTATCCTTACCAATTCAAAATACCCCGACAATAAACTTAAACTTTTTAACAAAAGTAAAGGCGGCACTCACAACCCATTGATTTCAAAATAAATAAGAATGACCCCTTATCTTACAGGTATGTAACAAAGTGGTTCCCAAATGAAATTTAAAGCTGTATTCCTTCTGTTAAACGGGTCATGCTTCTCTCTAAATGAGTAGAAGATCGAAAATTTTAATACTAATTTAGACGTTAATACATATATAGATTTAAAGGAAAAAAAGAAATGTGTACGAAAAGTACGAAATGTGTAAAGAAAAGTACGACCATCCTTTGTAGACAGAAGGAACTATTCCGCACTGTACACGGACATTCTCCGAACAAATATTGATCGAATGTGCTTAAAGGAACAACATATACATCTTATCATAAAGACAGGAAAGCCCAGTTCTGAAGCAACATAAATTGTAAGTGTAAATTGCAAGTGTAAATTGCATCTGTTTGTATTCAATGTTAAAGATTAGTACATAAGAGAGCATTGGGAAAAGGCAGGCTTTATCCTAACTAACAAGTTATTTTTAAGTTCTCAATTTTAAAATACACATGAGTTGTTCATTGAGACAGAAAAATGTAAACGTAACTACACTTAACCGATTTACAAACGCAAAGATTTCCCCTGTTGAACATTTTTATTTGAATGACGCTATTGTTTTTATTTCTATTTAAGTCATTTTTGGCGATGAATTATTGAAACTTTTACAAGAATTCAATTTTGTGTATGAAATTTGAATCAATTTGTAACACGATAACAGTGTTAAAATAAATATTTTGCCTCTTTTTCGTTCTTTAGCCGGTTGAGTGTATGTTGCATTTACATTATATAATTATATTTAGTGATTTATCTGACAACAGACATTTATCTAAAAGAAACATTATTCACGCGAGAGTGCACAAACGACGAACTACCCTTATATATATTAAATCTATAGGCCACGTGACCTATACTTAGAGGCGCAGATGAGCTACAACATGTAACAAGATAATTTTGCATCGTCGAAATATTTGTTTAATTCTAAAAGATATTGATAAACTTGGTCATCACAATTTAAATAATTTTTATTTCAAAATATCAAATGACAATTTTCTGTTATACTACCAAATTTTTGATACCACCTAAAGTTGTTTGAAATTCATTTCACTTTTTAGATGCAAACATTACTATAAAAGGAACTTTGTTGAGCATTAAAGGCGAAGTCATTGCATACAATATCACTTTATGGAGCATCTGCCCCTTTACTTTTTGTTTTAGTCTTTTTTTTTCAAAATGAGATCACGTGTTTTTCCATTGTAGTTTTTAATGTTGTCATTCTTTTTGTCATGAACTCCGTAGTAGATAAATTATTTTTGTATGAATAAAAACTGTCAAAGAGGCAGTTGGACGTTTATTTGCATTTAGATAAGTGTATAATTCTGCTATAAACATTCCTCTGTCAAAATGAAAACATTGCATATTTAAAACTATGACAGCACAATGACACAATTAAAGAAAATATCAAATGACCATTTTTGTTTAAAAATACACTGACGGCAATATGTCATTTATACTTTACAACATTTAGCAGTGTCCTGTGCACACTGCTTTATGTCTTTTATGAAAATGCAGGTCAAACGCTGGCATGTCTTTTCAAAAGTCACAAAAAAACAAGTAAGACGGATTTGATATGTAATAGAAATGGGAAAAGGAAACTGTCTTGATATGAAAGAAGATAATACAAAATGTAACAACAAAAAGGTGCCCTGAAATGACACTGTAACATAGCCATAGAACGTGACGCATAGAATGTTAGCCAACTTGTGTTATTGAAACTCTTAAATCAGACAAACATTTCTGAAAAAAGAATGTAAAAAAAATCTTTCGAAACGAAATTTTACTTCAGAAAAGTAATTCTTGTCTACCAAATTACAACCAAATCTCCGTTATGTTATTAATTAATTTAAATTCAATGTACCCAAAAATGTTACCTCAAACCTAACCCACTAACACAGTCCTTATGGGTACAACAAATCACGTGATGATTTTGTGAACACTTTTGTTTAGTTTAGTTTATAAGTAACAATAGTTCTTTTTTTGAATGCCTAAAACGTCTTCGACATTGACCTGTTAAGTAGTATAATAGTGTTAACCAATATGTTATGTTATGATAATTGGTAGGGGTTTCCTTACAACAACCAAACAACAACTTGTGTAAAATGACGAAATACGTATTTGATTAAATTTAATGGTTTATTATACGGAAGAAGCCGAGTGTAACGTATCTGAGACATTCGCCTGCCGATCCCCAAACCAATTTTCTGTCATAGTGAAGTTTGAGGTCAGTTGGAATGTACGCTCAGGCAAAATAAGAGAAAACTTTTTAAATTTTGAAGTCCGATCGTCTTTAACTTTGATCCGCTAATTAAAATGGCAAGATTGACTTGCCGCAAACCACTGTTGACACATTTTACCTACTTTGCAGCGTTTTGTTATGTTTATTATGTTCTGTGATATATGCTTTAAGTCCATTGAAATATGGGACGCACGGGAAAATCGAGCTGAAGCAAACAATCTTTGAAAAAGCGTTTTTAAAAAAATATTTTTCGAAACTAACATAATCTTGTACTTATTTACAGTTAGTTGAGGCGAATACGTTGTAAATCAACATATATATGACCATTTAAAATCACTATACAAATAATGAACATGACTTCATAAACACCATAAGAAATTATTTGACCTTTGCTGATATTCTGAACGTGGCACTTTCTTTTAGAGGAAGAAAAAAGAGGCGCAATTGTATTCACAAAATTGAACGTTTTAAAGTTGACTTATGAAGATTTTGCAGATATCAGTTTTTCTTTAACAATATGAGACCGATGATTCACTCACGATCATATTAAAACATTTCAGAAAGTTCTCAAAATATGCATGGCAATATACCATGACATGTTCAACTACCTTTGTCAAGATTTTAAGCATTGAAGTGATATTAGTCAGGTCATGAAAAGATCAGACCATGAAAAAAGTATAATTTTTGTTTATTTTCAATATTAAGACCTCAGAAGCTGTACTTTCTTCCCAAGTCTAGTTTTATCACGTCATTCCTCAGCAATGTATGTCACATGCTGTATTTGGTAAAAGCGTGGTCATGTAATGTGTTCTTTATTTGCTGCATTGTTTCTAAAGTTTGTAAGTCTCAGTGCGTGTCGGTATGCCATACTCTAGTTACCTTCGTACTGCAAATAGATATCACTTTAGTTCTAGGTAAACTACAAGACAAATTTTGATGCAAAGCATCAAAGGCGCTGCGCATGTTTTTGAAACATGATTTAAAGGAATCAGAGTCATTTTAGAATATCAGTAAACAACCTATCAACGGGAAAAATCAAATACATTATGTTATTTGTAACTGTTATCATAATAAGTAAAAAAACACATTTACTACAGTTTAACAAAAAAATAAACGAATCATAAAACAACCTTCCGTATAATGGTACGATGACGCCCATTAAACAAGGCTACAGCTCGTGGTCAGTAGACGCTTTTCGACGCAGACGAAACCCACGTGATTAATTTTGTCTTTACTATTGGTCAGTTGTTAGGGATGCTTTACATAACTTTCATTGAGACCCCATGTATCGCATAGTTAGGTGAACGGTCTTATTTATAATGCCTACATTTTACTTTAGTATGTAGTAATTGAAATAGGTTTTCATTAATTATTCACGTTGACAACATATGTATTTAAACTTCAAAATGTTTAGAGTTAGCAAAACAACTACTGAGACGTTTTTTCTGAACTTTGATGAATCTGGCCGTAGGGTCCGTAAACAAAGCAATAAAAAAACCGTAACCTTCAAGTTTGTGGAAAAGTTATTAAATATCCTATGAATATGTCAAAAGTTTTGAATTAACGGTCGAAGACGTATGCATCTGGTATAGTATTGTTTGTAATCAGTTAATACTATTTATTTATTCATTATAGGGAGTTTGTTCACACATAATACATAGTTTTTAATTACAATAATAATGTTGGCTACTCCCTATTCGATTATGCAACCCCATGGTACAAAATTAAAACCTATTCAATACTGGCACTGTGCTTCCGCACAGCGCCAATAATCCAGTCTATGTGTGCTCCTTTGTTTACCTGTGAATTGTTCATTGTTTTCTTGGGGGATACTTTGTTGTATGAATTAACATAATTTTATAAGATTCTATTGTCTTGTGACGACAAGTGTTATTTTTTGTGCATACAAGTGAATGTGTTGTCATATTCATTACAGAAGACGGCCATGTATAAATATTATGAATGCCTATTCTTTTAACGTTCTCTTTATGATAATACTTTTGGACATAATAATGAAGTTTCATAACAATGTGATGTGACGTCATTTCAAGTATAAAATATGAAGGCTTTATCTACGTTTAGCGTATCTATCTTAGTCAGTCACTGTCCTGAAAGAATAATCTATATACAATGTATAGCCATTTAGTTTTAAATATCTTAGTCTCGACTTATAAAAATTTCAAGTATTTAACTAACTCTCCAATATTATAAATCCAATGTTTAATCGATTAAATATAACAAACAGTTGTATATGATATGTGGTGTTGCAATGTTATAATAGACAACGTTTATACCTGAATATCTACCCACTGACCCCCACTCCCTCCACACTCACCTACTTTCTACTTACTAACTGGCATATTTATTGTAATATTCATAATTAAAACAAATCTTCAAATCATTTTAATGATAGTGTCACATGTTGACAAAAAGCCGTTTCGGTAGACCAAATGTGGATATAAAATAAAAAGGAAATGTATGCCAAAGTACCTTGTTAGAATATGTATGTTAATTTTGTTGGTTAAAATTAGATTTAGATAAAACTCATTATACAAAATAACACAAATTACCATAATTAATTTCATTATTCATTGATATTTTGGTTATAAAACATACAGTTTTGACTGATAATACATTTATTACATATTGTTTAATACATTCCAGTCATAAATAGTTTCCACCATATATCATACATTAATTAATTACCACTTGTCTATTAAATATGACAAAGTATACAACTTTTTGTCATAAATAATAATATTTTCGCTAAATATAAATCATTATAACATTTTATGTGGCTGAAATTGACATAAAGGTTGTTATTTTCATACGAAATATGATTTTGACAAATTGTGCCAGTTTATATTCAAAAGGACAGCAAAAAAGATCTAACAGTAGTCGTAATTCTGTTGGTAAGAATGCAAAGTTGCTGTGCATGGCCTAAGTTAATATTTACCAACATACAGAGAACAATGCTAATAAATTTGCTTTATTAGTTAAGTATAAGTGATTATGTCCAGAGGGGTCTGGACTAATTTTGAAGATACCGCTTTGCGTGTCAAAGGTGGAGCAGGATTTTTCTTAGTGGTAAAAGGGGGCATGACTTTATAAATCAAATGTCATGAGTTATGACACGTGCTTCTCACACGCCACATATTTAATCATGTCAAAGAATTGTGTATTGTTTCTATCTAGTTTCTACAGTGGGTTTTGGAAAATATCTTGTAAACTTTAATTTCAAAGAGAAAAAGAGGTATATAATTGTTTCAAAGAGCTGTCAGAGTTAACGGGACCTCTCCCAGCACATTTTATCATGTCAAACCTTTGCGTCAATTTTCAATCACGTATCTTATCTGCAGAAGTTTTTGAAGAAGCAGCTTGTATCAAAATTTAAACCAAGTGCAGAAAGGAACATAATACTTCCAAACATATAAATGAGGTGATGTGTGCAAAGACGTGTATCATGTCTCTATCATTGTCGGTATGAATCTTGGAAGTTGATTTACTGGCAAAACTTCAATTAGGGTAAGCTAAGTCCAGACAGATATATAATTTCTAAAATTCATCCCAGATAAATGAGACACAATGCTCTGAATTAGTTTATTAGTTTAAAACTCCGAAAGACCGGTGCAAAAGCATCAAACCCAATAACTGTATTAATTTTATAGATAAGACGTTGCATGCAAAACCTTATCAAGATGTTCTTAGTCCAAGGGGTACACACTTTAGCTGATATTCTTTACTTTTAACACTTTTTCTTGTCGGATATTCCTAAAATTCGTGAGCGTGTTCCTATCAAATAGCAACACATTAAAGTACATACATCGTAGACTGCCTATGCAAAATATGACCGTTTTCTGAGGAGGTTGAAAAATTCAGACGTAAGGTGTGGACCTACCTTAATTACTATCCAAAGCTGCATCATAGCTATATATATTTTTTGTTGAGTAATAATGCAATATAAAACATGGCTCAGTAAATATTAGTTTAACTCGGCCAGCAATTACAGAACAGTATCAGAAGCATGAAGATCCCTTTATTTTTTGTCTGTGACTACATTGTTAAACAATTTGAGATTCAAGTGAAGAAGAAAAGTCTATTAGTAATGTTAACGCTCATAAAGAATAAACACCAATACAAGTGAGAGAACAAGCTTAGCCTATCATTTACAAAAGAATTGAAAATTTCGAGAGACTTGTTATACCAACAAGCTTAAAACTGAAGTAATCAAATATGTCCAGAAATAATTATTTCCTGTGACTATGATTTCACAAAATAGTTCGGCTGTAAATCAAATATATATTACAATATGCATTACGTCTGTTTTGAAAATCTTTACATATTTTCAACGATAAGTTTGATTTCCCTATTCCTATAAACACCGTGATTGCTGTGCTTTGCCTGACACTTTCTGTGCCCGTAAAGGGAAGACAATATCAGATAACTTCAGTTGTGACAGGTACTCCGGTATCAGTTGTAGCAACATACTAGTATAAATAAAGCCCTTTCTCTTTACCTTTTATCATTTTATAAAGGTCAAGCATCAATTTATCGGATCGGTAACAGTTCGTGACTTTTAGGTTCAAAACATATGGTAGAGAATTTTAATTTAACGGTTAAACCTTCGTAGACTTAACATGAGTTATTGCCTTGATGCACTTCCTTAGGAAACCAACTCTTAAATTCTCTTCCGTACGAAATTCGTATCACTCAATCATTTTGAAATTCATGTAACGGAAATAAATGCAAGACATGATAGCTTTCGTGCACAGATAGCTAAAAATAAGCTTGCCGGTATTGGCAGGGTTGATAATTAAATAGAGAAGGAATAAGGCAGCTGGTGCGTTAGAAGTTTCGTTTAGTACATATTGATATATCATTGTCTCGTTTTAAAAAAGAAAGCTATTTGTACAATGTTTAAAGTCGTTATTATAAATATAGAATCATTTAAGACATGTTCTTAGCAGACTTCAACACTAGAATAAGCTAATGGACGTACGAGATACGAAGAAACTATATTAAGAGGGAGGAAATAAGGAAATTGTATTGAAACATGATCAAGTCAGTTACCTCCCTTCAAAAAGGATGGGATACCTTACGAAATAACTTTCCAGCAATTATCAAAACAAAAATACTGTAGCAAAGAAAATCGTATACCATGGAAAAAAATTATCTACGTTTAACAAGAAATATAGAAGATAAAGACAAATATTTCTGATTTGTAAACAACATAAAACAACAACACTTTTTGTGTAGATTTTGACTCGGATAGGGATTATAACGAAATAAATTAATAATATGTACAATGAATAATTATAGTTATCTTTCCATGCAAAATGGTACGTGAGCATAACAGACAGACAGACAGACAATATCGTTTATTCACTCAAGGTACATATAATACTACATGAGGATTTTCTTATATATAGGCAAGAGCAAGTCACGTGCTTCCAATTGTTATCATGCAATTATAGATACTCTCAGGTGGAATGGTTTGATTACAATATATTTGATAACAAGTCTCTCGCTATTTGCGAAAAACGAATTATGACAAATCTTGGGTGTAATCCTCACGAACGAATATATGTTAGAATGATCACTTTTTTATTGATAACTCATTGACATATTATAAGACCATACTTATTTTTTAATTAAAAATCAATATATATATATATATATATATATATATATATATATATATATATATATATATATAATATAATACAGTGCACTGAACACAGTGTGTCAAAATCCTGTATTTTTCCGGTTGTCAGTAAGAGAAGAAGATGTAAATATCGTAATATTTTTGTTTATGATATGACATCTTTTCAGAATACATATAAGAACATTCAAGTTCTTCTCCAGTACTTTTGCTGACCTTTAAACATAATTATTAAATAACTATTGTTTACTAGCTCTTATATTCTTTAACTACCCGACGTAATAAAATAGGAAGAGGTATCATAAAATTGAAAGACAGTGCCAATAACAAAAAACCAGGGCCAATATCACTTACTGGACCGGTCGAGTAACCAGGGCCAATATCGCTTATTGGACCGGTCCAATAAAAGAATGCTGACAAATGAGTGGCCGTTGAGAAATCTGAGATTCTGATTGGCTGACACTTTCAGATGTTTAGTTTCTTGTTAACGAAGACGGCCGCCATCCTTAATTCTGTTGAAATCAGCATTGAAGATTGAATGGCAAAAATGAACATTGACTTTTAATCAATTTCTGTCTGAAAATGATCCAATTAAGAGAACCCACACCAATATATTTATTTCAAAAATGAATATTTTAGAGGTATTTACATTTACAGCCCGTTTCTGACGAGTTACTGCCAGTGAAGATGATGGTCAATAAACAATGAATAATTTATATTTTGATTAGTTATTTAATAAAATTGTCATTAAATGGGTGCGAGCCCGGAGGACGAGGGCCAATGCGAGTGCCAGAGGACAAATAACAGGGCCAATATCAAATCACTCATTCAATAGCATTTAATATTGCATCCGTAAGTCCGTCAAGGTACTACTCCGGTATAGTCCACAGCACAATAATTATTAAACGGCACGCTTTTTTCGTGTGCACCCAATTTTCAATAAATCGCCACGCCTTTATAGCGCAAACAGACCACGTGGATTGGATAACATCTTTTATATCCGCTGTACAGGACAATGAAGATAAGTTGTTTTTCGTTATTTTCCTATTTTGCAGGATATTTAGCTTGTAAGTTTGCGAGTTGTATGCACTACATTGTGTTATGTCAGCTTTGAATATCTGTATGTTACTTGATTAGCACATAAACAAATCGCGTTCTTCTAGAGCAATATGTGCTTACATCATCCGCAATCAAGTAGTTTTGTAAATTTTTTCCAAAGAAAGAAAACCCACTTTAGAGAATTGGTAGGTTAAGGCAACCGCAGATTTCCTTATATTCGAGTTAACAGGGCTCTGCGTCCCTTTAACCGTTAGAGAGGACATTGACCATACCGTTTGGTCGTTTTGTCCTTGAATCGACTGTGTCTTATATGTTCAGGGTTAATATACAATTTGTCGAAATGTTTCAAGATTTGCTAAAATATGATAGCCGTATTGGAGTTGATTGTGCCACATGTATGTGTAAGGCCGTAATAATACCGAGAATTGAGATGGTCACACCGTCCGTTTGTATGTCAACCGGCCTATCCGTAATGCAATGTCACAGCATAAATCTATAAACTTTTCTTAAGTATACATGCTAAGATTAAACGCTGGTAGTTCACTGCTATTCTGCGTTTCAAGAAGAGTGAGAATATGATGGTCACACATTCCGTTAATTCGTATGTCCGCCGGTCCGTCAGCATAGATGTAAAAATATATCTTACCACAGTCATTACACGGGTGGTTAACTCTCCCCACTACCACAAAATGAGGTGCAAAGAAATTGTGGGGAGCACTCTTCCGAGGTTCTACAAAATAAATAAGAAATGTGAGTGAGACTTTTGTAAATTTTGTTTTAAATTATTTTGTTAAAGAACTTTCAAAATTCGGACAAAGTAGTTACCAGTAGAAATGTTGATACGACCGTTTGCACGAATTGTGGAAACAAAATTCCATATACGTCTCTAGAACGTTTATAAGTTGGCGGAAATCTCGATTTTCAGTAACCAAAGTTAAACTATCCTTATTTTTTTGTCCCAAATCCCGTTTTTCCAATTAAATTTTACATGCAACATACGAGTACATATAAAAAAAGTATTTATTGTCACTAGACGATCCGGTGAGTAAATAAATTGAAAGTACAGCCAATTTCTCAAATGAGGTGGTGGGGTGGAGTACGAGGCGGTGGGGATTTGGAGGTGGTGGGGTGGTGGTGCTATACATGAAACCAAACGTTTTATCTGGTTTCGTGATAGTTTCTCGGTTATCATGAAATCCTCTTACCTGTAAAATAATTGTTTGCGCATTTATGCTTCCTTAATGGATATTCGTTAACATTATAAAACATTTAATACAGGTCATTATTTGATAATGATATCCTACCAGAATTTACGAAAGAAAACGAAAAGTAGCATTCATTTTTAAAATATATTGTCAGCGTCGAGCACTGTCAATTCGCATTGAAGATATACATGAGATTATAAAATAAATACACTGACACTTTTAATAGGAATTTACATGTCAAGAGACTTGCAGTATGTGTAGCACCACCCCACCACCTCCAAATCCCCACCGCCTCGTACTCCACCCCATCATCTCATTTGAGAAATTGGCTGTACTTTCAATTTATTTACTCACCGGATCGTCTAGTGACAATAAATACTTATTTTGTACATGTACTCGTATGTTGCATGTAAAATTTATTCGGAAAAACGGGATTTGGGACAAAAAAAATAAGGATAGTTTAACTTTGGTTACTGAAAATCGAGATTTTCGCCAACTTATAAACGTTCTAGAGACTACAATTTATGGAATTTTGTTTCCACAATTCGTGCAAACGGTCGTATCAACATTTCTACTGGTAACTACTTTGCCCGAATTTTGAAAGTTCTTCAACAAAATAATTTAAAACAAAATTTACAAAAATCATACTCACATTTCTTGTTTATTTTGCTACAACCCCACCACCTCGGAAGAGTGCTCCCCACAATTTCTTTGCACCTCATTTTGTGGTGGTGGGGAGAGTTAACCACATGTGCATTAGCGACTGTTTAAATCTGTTAACTTTTACACTGTTTTGATGCGTAACTAACCCAATTCATTTAATCGTTTGCGAATGGAAATAGACTAAGCTACTGTAAACCAACTAATTTTCGTTTCCAATTTGTTTTCGCTATATTCGTGGGGCCAATGTTTCTGCGAATTGTAGCATACGTGAATAATCTTTACTTCATATTTTACATTTTCTTTTTTTAACCGCGAACTTAAATATATGTGATTCAGGAACCATGGTATATATAATGCAAAATGAATAATCCTACTGGCGTAAGTAGAAGTGAAGCCGGTTCAGGTAAAACATTTCTTTTATAATATCTATCACAACTGGTCAAAACTTAGCTGACAAAGGTTTCAGGTAAAACGCCCAGGTAAAATGTCTGGCATGCTTGGCTCATTATGGGAAGACATTGAAAAGTCTGATACTTATCTTGCATGAACTAAGAACGATACCGAGAATGACCATGTACAGTGTGGAGTAATTCCTCCTATCTGCAATGGACGTTTGAACTTGGTATGTTTCAGGTTCTGCAAGTGCTTTTGCCTATTAGATAAGTTTTCTGCTTTCTGCATACTCACAGTGCTAATTCATTGCCATGCATCTTAGCTGCAACGCTTCTTCCAACTTAATTTTCTCATTATGCGCATTATATGTCATGGTGAATTGTAATCAACAAAAGAAATAATAAAGTCACGGCCTTTTCCCAAACACACTGTTTTTGTTATATATGTATATCATGGTAGCAAGTCCTCCTTACAATAAATGGATACGTCATATGGTTTCCTACTTCTGCAGCTAAAAGAAGTGCCTTTCCTTAAGTAAGGTAATCGTTGCTGCTTCTTATGATTAAGCTATTCTGCCCGCTAATACAATAATCACACATGCATTTAATGAAAACTTCAGTAAATGTACGTGTTTCGACATAATATGAAAATATAAAAACATACGATGTTATCGTTCATACACCTTAATACTGTTACATGTATACATGTAAATAGGGTGCTTGTAAATTTCAATTTCTGGATTATTTTACTAATGTTTACAGTTAATTGTTTATTTTGAGAAAATGTGAAAAAAATATCGCCATCGCCAGACCACATAGATACGGTGTTATCATTGAGCACTGACTTAAACTGTACCATTGTCAACCCGCGCCAAAACGATGTAACGCTTTAAACTTTTAAACTTTCAAATCTCGTCATTCCTTACTTTTAATTGTATATTCCGACAAAACTAATCTTACACATAGAAAGAAACTGTGTACATATGATCGCTACACATGTTGGAAGATTAATGTATATCTTAATGCTTTAGACAGTAAATGATGCAACAATTGTCACTAAAGGGAGGTAATCTTTAAATCTTATGCTGGTTGGCCCAGTTTTCATGGTAATTAGAACCCTTTATATCACTATGGAGTACGATAAATTAAACAAAGAAATAACCAAGGTCAAAAATAACCAAGACCATCTAACATAACATACGACTTTCTTTATTTATGCTGATTGTCAAATTGTTTACACAGCTTCCAAAATATAAAAGTGTGTTACCTTTGACGTCACAGGAAATGTGCACCAGAATTCGGGGTCGACCAAAAGACATTGCAACAGAAGGTCCCATTTGATATTTCAGAATCTTGTTTAAAATTATATTTTTATATCTGTGAATCAAATCAGTGATTATATATAAACAAACAGCAACTATTCCCAGTAACAGTTTTAAAAAGAATCATTTCAAAAGATAAAAATCTTCAGATTCGCTTTGGGAGTACCTGAAGCAACACTTATAGGGTAAGAACACCAAATTGTGTAACGGACATTAACGGAAAACATCAACTGGAACATATTTACAGTTTCGTTTACTTCAGCGTCTTTATTTAATGTGAGCAATGTGGACATAAAAAACTGTCTAAATACCACGAATTCTGGACATACCACGAATACTTGGCCCAACACCATACGTATCAAAATGCCTTCTTCAATATGTCTCTTTGATATCGCTATTTCGATATACTTATAGTGAAGACACAATTCACTTTCACATACTTAAAATATATTGGCCTTATATCAGACGTGTAGTAGACAATTTTTCATGTAGAGAGTAAAGTAACAGGAATATAGGAATGTTATTTTTTCTTTTTATGCTCATACGTTTGAAAACTTTAATGTTTACAAATTTCCGTTATTGGTAAAATATATCGAATATTCAGATGCGTAGCACTAATGTTACAGCATGAGATGATTCTTTAATGAATAATTGCCTTTCAGTAAGTATACTATCATAACATTCAAACGCAGTATTTATTTGACTTTAATCCAGCACCACAGCTTTGTCGTGTCGCCTTTGCAACGAAAAGTTCAAGAACTTCATCAAGACACGAACTTATGATCCGTTTAATACTATTTACCTTGATAGGTTTGTGAGCACTATATTCCTGGTTTTTTTTCTTTTGTGGTAAGTCGATTCTCAAGTAAAATGGCATCGAAAATGATAGCATACAAGCAATTTTTGGTTTAACTGTAATAACTTTTTTTTATTCGCGGGATTAAAACATATGCGATTGTCGCTAAATCAAATCTCGTTTAAAGGTATTGTTACATCATATATTCAAGCACTTAGGCGTGTTTTTGTCAGTGTAAGTTTGTAGTTTAATGTGTTCGTAAAATACTGAAAAAAAAAGAAAACATATTCCTACGTGGCAGCTTTTAGTTTTAAGGAATGAAAGGGTGTTTCAGTTGCAATTTAATGTTATATTTATAAACAGATTCGGGTTTTTGTCTACAAGCACTAGCATATCTGATAAGATCTTTTGGGTCAACGTCACCAGGGCCCGAGATTGTATTTAAACTTGTTGACGCTAAATCTCCAAAACCACTGGTCAGAATTTAACACTACTTCACAGAAGTTATAAGTACAATGCTTAGTTGTACATGGTCTGTGTTTCGGTCACTATGTCAAAGGTCAAGGTTACAGGGTCTCGAGATAGTAAAATAGTGCGCGCTTTTAATATCCAAAACCCCTGGTTACAATTTAATGATATTTTACTGAAGTGATAAGTACCATGCCTAGCTGTGCATGGTCCATGTTTCGGATCACTAGATCAAAGGTCAAGGTTACAGGGGCTCGAAATAGTAAATTCTTGTAAGTTTTTAATCTTCTAAATCTCTGGTCAGAATTAATAATGATATTTCACAGAAGTCATAAGTACCATGCATAGTTGTGCATGTTCAATGTTTCGGATCACTATGTCAAGGTCACAGGGGCTCGATATAATAAAATTTTGTGCGTTGTAAATCTCGTAGGCCCAATGTCAGAATTTAATGATACTTCACAGAAGGGATAAATACCATGCCTAGTTGTGCATGGTCCAATGATTAAAGCATCAATTGTTGCATAGATTTTATATACTGTGTAAGTACGGTGTTCAGTGGGTATTAATCACCTTCAGTTCTAGATCAAAAATGAAGTTCTCTAAATATTATTACAAGTAATAATATCCGTTATCTATTATGCATGCATATTTACACTTATACGTATAATTTAGTAAACGTTCAGTATGTTAACAGCCTCACTTTTTGGTCTGTTCATTCAGCACTGACATAATAATTGTTGTTTCAGGGGAAGATCAAGGTTTTCGCTTATTATTTTGATGTAGGGGATAATAAGGGCCTGTAACAAAATATCGACAGACAAAACACGGCAAAACACCGACATGAAAAAACAACGACGCAGCAAAAACATTGAACGATAAAAGACCAACTTGTCGTGTTGGCCTCCTGTCATATCTTAATACCTAAGATGATAAAAACGTTTAAGGGGAAGCAACTTGAAGATGCTTGGGCACTACAGTACTGCTCAAGATCAAGCGCTTGTACAGGTTAGTAAAACTTACAATATTTTCTATATCTCTGCAATGTGTTGAATATATTGTGTACATTTTATGTACATTGTTTCATATCTTTGATTGATTCCATAGGCAAGAAAATGCTTCAACAGACTAAAGGTTGCTGTACAAAGTGACGGGAAAACATCTGCCATTTTGAACCAGGAGATCTCACAAAAGAGCCCAGCATCCACTCAAAGTTCACTTCCTTAAAGAAGCGTCTCTTAGACGTCGTGTACAGCTAGAGAGACGGGGAATTTTCCTGCTTTACCTGTTGCTCCCGAGGATATAAAAGTTAGTGGAAATGGTAGTCAGACTAAACATAATTAAGAATGGCTCATATTTGATAGCATGAAAGGAGGAGGGCGAATGTTGATATTTGCTACCAGTTAAATCTTAATTACAGACACTAACATTGTCTTAAAGGTGGTATAGAGATGAAACATTTAACGTCACTTTGCAAATAACAAATAGAAGAAAATCATTAGAGCGGGTTTCTCGAGGGAGAGTACCATGATGGCAATAACCTATGTTAAATCTAGGGAGGTTGAAACGTTTAATTAAAATTCTCTGCTAAATGGTTTGTACCTCTCAATCATTTTTGAAATTCATGTAACAGAAGTATCTAAGCTTCATAAATGCAAGGCATGATAACTTTTTTGCATAGATAACTAAAAAAACTCGTAGATGGAAGGGTTGATAATTAAATAATGAAGGAAACTGGCAGGTGGTGCGTTAGAAGTTTCGTTTAGTATAATATAGGTTTATATCGGGATTTCAAGCGTTTACATATTTACAAAGAAGACAATTCAATCTACATAGATAGATTAAATTTAATGTTTTAGTTTAATATATAAAATTATATATTTATATTATGACAACAAAGCATTATTCTGAAAAGTAGCAGTAAATATTGTAAATAAGTGGTCTACTGTTGTCGTGTTTAGAATTTAATTAGTATGTTGTCAGAGTATCACTTCTCTGTCACATTGTATTGGTAGTTGCGATACTTTGCCAGTTATGCTCTTGTTATTGTTGTTATAAGTTAAGTTTCAACTCTCTGGTGTAGCTGTGTGCCGTCGGCACCATTGAGGAACGCACACGGTGACCATGATTCAACTAGCTGGCGACTCCACTCCCGCTCCCGACTCCCGCTCCCGCTCCCCCCGAGTGGATGCCTAAACCACTGGACCAAGTGAGACAGAGTTATACAGACCATTTATGTCAGTATTCATCTTAATGAAGTAGGTCAATAATTTTTTTAGTTGTAGATTACATGTACAGCGAGTTGGTCAACAAAACCTTTATTAGGTATTACAAAGGCTTATATAGGAAGCTAGGTAAATAACATTGTCTAGTTCGTTGCACCAGGCAAGTAGACTTGTACAGCAAGTTGGTCAACAAAATTGGCCCTCTTATTCTAATACGGCTGATTATAAAAATCGAACGAAAACATTGTTGTAGCAGTTTTATTTCCCCTTCGATGAAGAGGGGTATATTTGTTTTAGGATGTATGGCGGTCGGTCGGTATGTCAGTATGTCCGTCCGTCTACCAACTGGTTTCCGGATTATGTCTCGAGAACGCTTAGGCCTAGGGTCTTGAAGCCTGAAGTGGAGGTTGGTTATGACCAGCAGATTGATAGTGAGGTCAGTAGATCGAAGGTTAAGGTTACTGGGGCTTTTTCTTTCTTTTAAGGCCAAATTTCTTTGCTAGAGGAACCCTATCGTTTTTGAGGTTAGTAGGTCAAAGGTCTGGAATAATAAAACTGTTTCCAGACGATAACTTGAGAAAGATTGGGCCAAGGATCTTGAAACATGATTTGGAGGTTGGCCATCACCAGCAAAGGAACCCTATTGTTTTTGAGTTCAGTAAGTCAATGGTCAATAACAGTGACCCAGAATAGTGAAACGGTTTCCGGACGATAAGTGAAAAACGGATGGGCCTAGGATCTTTAAACTTGATGTAAAGGTTCGTCATGACCAGCAGATGACCCCTATTGATATTGTGGTCAGTAGGTCGAAGGTCAAGGTCACTGGGACTTTTTCTTTCTTTTAAGGCGGCATTAATTTATTTTTTTAAGGCCAAAATTTGTTTTTGCTATAGGGCAACACACTTATTTATCTGTTTTTTTTTAAGCCTTATATTTTTTCTTTATTTTCAGGCCAAATTTTTAAATCGTTTAAAGGCCAACACATTTTTTTAAGGCCAACAATTTTCTTATTTGTTTGGCCAAAGTAAAATAACTTTTTCAGGCCTCATTATTTTTTTAAAGGTCATATGCATTTTTTTATTGAGGCGCGTTAAAAAAAATTAAGGCCCTATGAAAACAATACATAGAATTTGTTTTTCAAAAGTAATTTGTCATTACCATTGGATGACCCCCTATTCATTTTTAGGTTATTACGTCTTATGCGAATTTCACAGTGACTTTTGCAAAGTAAGACTTTTGCATCAAAGGGGGCATACGTGTTTAACAAACAACTCTTGTCTTATTTACAAATCTTCCTTTAACCGTATGGAAAGAAGTACCCTTTTCGTGTCGCCCTTTCGGAGAAAAGGCAGCATATAGGGGTCGCTTTGACCGCCCGTCATTCCGTCCGTCACACGAACTTAACGTTTGCTATAACTTTGCCATTTCTTAAAATTTCTTTATCAAACCTTCAAATTACATTGCTTATGACAAAAGGTTCGTGATTTTGTAGGTCAAAGAAAGAGTTATGCCTCTTTTTTACTTAGATTTTAATCAATTTAAATTTTCATTTTATTTCGCCACAGGTTAAGCTACATATTCCGCGTTTTGTTCGTCCGTCGAGTTCGCGAACAACAGTTACCGGAGGTGACGAACATTTCCATCTAAACTAAATGTCTCATGATAGAAACGTTTTCTTGCATACCATATTGCACTTAAGAATAAATTTATGAATGCAAACTTATCGAAAAAATGCGTTATGATATAGAAACAAACGGTATTCAGATGCATTATTTGGGGAAGTGACGTCTCAATGTTTATAACGTTACGTCACAAGTAATACACGAGAATTATATGAAATGGGGTTTAAGATGAGACTTTTCCAGCACTGCTAAAAACTGCAGATATCCCGATCAGGTACGCAAGAATAAGTCCTCTAACGTTCTTATACGTAAATATGCCTTATAACAGAATATCTTAATTGCATGTTTTATCCATTTCAAATGTTAATCTATTTTAACGTAATAAGATGGTCTTCGTTATGCATACATTTTACTGACTTAGATCTATATCAACTAGTATGTAAGATACATGAAAAAATTCATAAATACTTTAATTTCTTTGTGTGTACATTGTAAACGTGACTTGACCGGTTCAACAACAAGATGGTCATTTCTTAATAACTGGGGTCAACATTCATTCATGGAATGACTTTAGACAAAACATATGACATCAAAAAACTTGTTAAATACTTTAAAAGTATCCAAAAAAATAAAAAGATAGTATATTTAGAGTTTCTATATACCACCTTACCGTCAGTTGGTTATTATAGCATGTTTAACTTATTAAAACATCGTTTTCATCGTTGAATTGTTCCTGTCTTAGCGCTTGCAACAGACCGGATCTGGACTGACCTTTACATACCACCTCGTGTTTTACAGGATTTGAAACGGTGACCCTACGGTCACTTACTTGAGAAACATGTCATAAAAATCATGTTAACATGGCAATAAAATTCCCGCTACATGTCTTAAAAAATACTTTTGTTTCATACATGTTACACCATTTGCTTCCTTTTTATTTCGGTTGAAGGAAACGTAAATTTAAAAATATTATGGTACGGTAGTTGAAACACCTTCTAAATATAACCATGGAAGCTACATGTAACTATAAAATGTTTTATTTTAATTTCTGGTATTTTAGTCAAAACCAGGGTATATTTTTGTGTTGCAGTATACTAATTGTCATTTGGTCACTTGCCTCAAACATACAATACGGTCGTCAAAAGAAAGGGCACTTTGTTTTCGGATTTTCATCGACTACTTTTCTGAAAGCCTATTTATTGTACAAAAAGAGATCGTTTACGTAGAATATGGCGCACATTTTAGATATGCAACGATCGATGACAAATACACATGAGATATAGTGTGCGAAAATTGAAGCCGATACGTCTGCTAAATATTGAAATATTTAAAATTAAGAAGTGCACACTTTCTTTTGGAACTGAGTGTATGGTAACATCTGCGAAATGTTTACAATACAAAAATAGAAATTTTGGAATTTGTCAGAACAGATATAAGTTAGCGGGGACTTCGACAATAATGCAAAGAAGACAATGTTATTTATTATATGAATAGTGTACATTTATAGGTTATAACCTGGTGGGTAGTTTGCTGTACATCGTCCATTCTCAACATTTTCACTCAAAGCTTTTGTTCTTAGAACTACATGTCGGACTTTTACGAAACTTGTTCTGTAGCGAACTTACATTTACTTCTTTCAAAAGAAAAGGAATAAGTTCCGGTCCGCTGCACATAGGGGCAGGTGTTACTAAAAATAGAAAAATCATTGAAACGGCTTCTTCTCGTGGGACAATGGATGATATGTCATTAAACTTGCTTAGTCTTACAATGTCTCTTTTAAAAATAAAACACTGTCACGTACCAGTGTATACACAGAAGTTACACGCTGTTACTAAAATATGTTAAAAACAATAAATAGTTTCTTCTAATGCATTGTTCCGTACAGAAAATGGTTCCGGTCAAGTGCACACAGGAGCCGCAATTCCTAAAACTAGAAAAAAAACTTTAAATGGTTTCACTAGAGTACTACACAATACTATAAAGTACTAATATGTACTACTTTAACAGTACTAACATGGTGGCAACACTATTTCTTGGTGGCATTAATTCCAGCTGCTGATCATGTCAAATACAATTTGCTCAGATTAGGGACTTGGGGCCAACTTGGCCCTCTTGTTAATTGAGATATGCATTATTTTTTCATCAGTAATGTATTTTAAAAATACAAAAGCAATTAATTTAAAAATCAATTCAATTAGCACTCTTGTATTTAGCAACTCATTTCAGCCAAATGTTTCAAATCCTTGCCCATCACGGTGACTAACAGTATTGTTGATATTCGTTGTAGGTCATTAATGTAGTTCAAATTAAACTTTCCTGAAATATGTAAATGAAATACAGTTTGAAAGCAATTGATTTAAAAATCTTTTAGCAATAAGCACTCCCTTTTAATATTGCAAAATATTTAAAGCAAATATTTTCGAATTTCCTTAGGTGGATCACTGGGACGTTACTTTATTGTCCTAATATTCCTTTAATGGCCATGTACTAAGAGCCAAATAAAATATTCGTTGTGAAATTGTTTAACTGTGAATACATTTGCATGCTTATTCTATACAAACTATTTACAGCCTCGTCTGTGAGTATTTCCTGGAAAATTTGAAAGATACTGCTTGAAACAGGAAAAACATAATCGTTTTTGAAAATGCATTTATTGCAATTTGGTAATTCTTTTGTTCAACTCAAATTTTCAACACAATACGGTCAATTATGCAGTATGCCATGTTTTCCTTCTGAAAAGACGCCCGTTACAATTCCAGATCTAAAAGAAAATTTGATTTGGTCTTGGTAATGGACCTTTAATGTCAATTAAATCTTTTAGGGAAGGCAAAAACAATGACATTTGAATAAAAACCGGAGAATAAGTGTAATAAAATATAACGGAAATATTATTGAAAGTTTACAGTTCACGTAAAATTTACGCTTTCGTTTTATGCATGTTAGCAATAAATAAAAGGAATAACACGCAATAAAATGCAAATGCATAAGTAACACGCGTGCATAGCATCCTGTAGTTCAATTTGACCTTTATTCTTCTCTGTAACATATTGTCGGAAAAAAGTAATTAATTACCGAAAGAGTTTGTGTATAGTTGAACAGGAAACAAAACGCTAGTACAAATTTGCGTATATGTTGTCTTCTGTAGATGCAGACGTCTGCTAAAGCACCTCGGTTAAATTTTGTTTTATCTCGAAGTCAGTTTTTCCACTTTTGCCAAACGCTTCCTGAAAGTGATTGTCCTTAAGAAGTCTTATGTATAGTTATGAGCATACGAGCTTTAAAAAAAACGTGAAAGATAAAATCGACAAATGATTACAATAGAAGTTTGAAGATAATTAGTCTCTGAAAAAAAGAATTTAAGTATAGAAAATAAAATAACTAAAATGTTTTTACTCTGTTACTTTACAATCATGTGCTTAGATCATATTTTTATGTGACACACGATATAAACAAATTTTTACACTCCCGACAGGGCGAATTCATGACAGATTGGGCAATATGGACAATACTAGTCAAAAATGGAGGTAATATTCATTGGGGAAACAAGAGTGTTACATAGGCATCTAAAATCGTGAATGTCTTTTCATAGGTAGCCATATCGATCTGGCACTTAACGAATTAAGTCCCCCCCCTAAAAGCAAAATCTATGTACAAAAATATGTACATGTAGTGTTTACAGATTTGTTTAAAAAGCTTTTAACGATTTATTTTCTATCTACTCTAGACTTCCTCTTAGAAACAGATATATACTTTTCTGCTCTGCCTAGACAAAATGCATTTCTTGCAAGGACAACGCCGTATTTTACCTAAACGAAATGCCATGCCATGGTAAAATCCATTCCATGGCAAAATTCTATATATCATATAATATGTCATGGAAATTATTTCTAATTGTTCGGAATCACGTTTGCTGTTTTCATTGTTCTGAATGGTTGTTATTGTTGTTTTTATTTCAAAGATTATATCTCTTTGGTGTGTTGCATTTACCCATGTGTTCCTTCACTAAACACTTCTTTGTGGTTCAAATTCAATTCAAACAAGTGCATCAAGTAGTTTTCCCTTTAAAATATTAATTTAATTTCGATTCTTAATTTTGGAAAACATAAAGAAGAGTGTTAACTTAAAGTACGATTGAAGCAGACATGAAAACGATTGGATATAGAGAACCAGTATGTCAAGAAAAACTGAACCGCACAAAGAGTACGTCAGGCCAATAGAATCATACTACACTAGTTTAATGATCTTCTTAAATTTATTTTGAAATTACAATTATTATAACTTAAGTATTAGGTTGAATTTATATAATTTTATTACTGTTTTCCTATTATTATACTTACTTCTTCGGTCATGATAATTGTTAAGATCATTATTATTAGAAGATGCAATAATAATTATAACATATGTAATAATAGGTGGTGCAGTGGTCGAGTGGTTACCAATCCGAAGGTCCCCGGTTCGATTCTCGGCCGGGGCACTGGGAATTTCAGAAACGTGTTTTCAGTGTTTCCCATCTATCTGAGATGAAACTAATTAGAAACCCAGTCTCGTGAGTATACACCGGGAATATAAAAGAACGTAAGGGTCCATTCGTAAAAGAGCGAGGGTCTTGTACCCGGCTGCCCTTATATTATCTGCTTCTGTCTTTACAAAAAGGACCACAATGGAAATAAGAGCTTGCTCATTATTGTGTTATCCCTGGTACTTGGTACAAAAAATACATATAAAATAAGTTGTGATAATAAAATACCAACACAAAAAATTATCATCATGATGTTGTATTGCGCTGTTTTCTACTTATGTTTATTGTTTCTATTTATAATTCTCACTACAACTGAATTTTATATCACTTTTATTACTCTTCTTTGCAAGAAACAAATCAGTTGAAAAGATCCACCGAAAATGTTTCTAAATAGAGACATTCGAGTCCTTTAAATATCCCCTACATATACAAAAAGTGTCGTCACCTAACATGTAAAACAAAATTAACATATTCAATTACCAAAGGAATCTAATGTTAAAAACGTAGAAAAATCTGTAGAAATCTTGTAATTGTCACAGTGTGTTAAAGAGATGTTGAACACTGTATTGTTAACAAGAACTAAACAAGAGTTTTCGTAAAACTCATTCAAAAAGATAGACGGTCGGCACTTAGGTCGGATGTTTCTCAGTTTAAGACATGAATTTCTCGTGATTAGGTGCACTGTGATAGAATAATGAAAAACATGTAAGTCTTTTCTTTGTTTAGATTTTCTCAAAGGCTTTGTGCTGTTTTGTTGTTTGTTGTTTTTTTTTTTTATTTTGCTTTTTAGTTTGTTAAATCCGAGCCGAACATAAATTGTTTAGATGGAAATCAAACGATTGTGAAAAGTACATTTTCGTTCATGCTTCAGAACATATTTGCCATGCTATATGATGTATTGTTTGATATATTGTAGTTGAGAAGATAAAGTGAAATTGGAATGAACAAAAAAATATGAAAAATGATTTATTAACTTTTCCATTTTATTTCTCACTGTGAATGTTTTATAAAATTGAAAACACTGCGAATTTAATTTCAGGAGGTGGTTAAGTTTGTTGTTCCTGTTAGTTGGTGGGGTGCAGTCGAGCACATTGTACCAATGGATTGTGGATAGCAAAACTAGATTTAACTACGACCCAAATCCGAACAATATGTTAGGTAATGAATATATTCTCGTAATTTTGTAATTTCCTAAATTTACACAGTTAAAGGATACTTTTAAATTGATACATTAAAAAAATAATTCTTGACATTCTTGTTATTTCTAAGGCTTGTTTGATAATAACAAAACACATTTTATATGTTTCGCCTGCATATATCTTAAAAATAGTGTTGTCATATATTTATTATCCCCCACCAAAGGCGAAGGGATATTGTTTTGGCATTGTCCGTCCGTCTGTCCGTCCAGTCATAACTCAAGAACCACTGAATATAATTTCATGAAACTTAAGATAAGTGTACAATAGCATAATGCCGCGGTGCAAACACAACTTTCGTCAATATTGGATTAGTATTACGTTATTACCCTTTAATTGTTATTTTCTTCTTTATTCAATATAAAAATATTAAAATTCTATTTCTTTGAAACCAGTTATCAAAATTAGATTGTAATTGACTCAAATGATTAAATGACCACTATTTCTAATATCCATCCCCTACACTTCTTGATTTGTTTTTAGAGATGAGGCCCCTCAAGGGGATGTAGCGCTTTTTCTTACATATTCTATTTAGAAACTTAGACATTTTTGTTTTCTGGAACTAATAGTACAGATTTTATTAGCTCACCTGGCTTTGCCAGGGTGAGCTTTACTAATGGACAATTGTCCGTCGTCCGTCAACATTTTGATTCAAACGACATCTCTGAAATTACTGATTCAATGTTGATGAAACTTGGCAAGGATGTTCCTTGCATAACGCTCTACCAAAATTGTTCAAAGAATTCCATTCCATGCAGAACTGTAGTTGATATGGCAAAAAATAGGAAACACTTTTAAAAATCTTCCTCTGAAACCACAAGGCCTAGAGCTTAGATATTTGGCATGTAGTATTGTCAGGTGTACCTTTACCAATGTTGTTCAAATTATGACCCCCCCCCCCCGCAGATCATAATAGGCCACGCCCGGGGGGTATACTTGGTTTCACATAGGCTATATAGGAAAAACTTCAAAAATCTTGTTCTCTGAAACAACATGGCCAAGAGCTTAGATATTTGGCATGTAGCATTGTCTAGTGGACCTCTACCAAGAATTGTAGATTATGACCCCTAGGTCAAAACTGACCCCTACCGAGGGTCGCTTGGTTTAACATAGGCTTATATTGGGAAAATATAAAAAATATTCTTCTCTGAAACCACAAGGCCTAGAGCTGAGATATTTGGCATGTAGCATTGCCTAGTGGACCTCTACCAAGTTTGTTTAAATCATGACCCCTGGGTTTAAACTGACCCAGCCCGGATGGTCTCTTGATTTTACATAGAATTTTTTTTTTTAAAGTCTTCTTCTCTAAAAGCACAAGGCCTAGAACTTAGATATTTAGCATGTAGCATTGCCTTGTGGACCTATACCAAGATTGTTCAAATCATGACCATGGGTGAAAATTTACCCTTCCTGAGAGAAAGTGGGAGATCACTTGATTTCACATAGGTTTATATAGGGAAAACTTCAAAAACTTACAAGGCCCACAGGCAGGGCTTAAATATTTGGAATGTTACTAAGCATTGTGTAGTGAACCTCTACGAATTATGATAAAATCATGACCCCTTGTATTATTGGCAATTTATATACAGGTGAGCGATATAGGGTCATCTTGGACCTCTTGTTAAATTTACAATATCTGAGTCTTGTTTCACTGTAAGATGCAGAAAAAAAATTACACCGCAGAGATGAGGCCTCAATGGGGTGGTGAAAATTTTAAAATGTTTATATTTTTTGAAAAGCCTACTTAGAATTTGATTTTGTTTGGCACAAATAATCAACTTTGTATTCTCTGACAATGGAAAATTTAGGGACTGAAGTTTAACAGAAATGAGGCCCTTAAGGGGGGGTGTTTTTTTGTGGGGGGGGGGGGTTTTTTTTTTTTTTTTTTTTTGGTGGTTTTTTTTTTTTTTTTTTTTTTTTTTTTTTTTTTTTTTTTTTTTTTTTTTGGGGGTTTTTTTTTTGGGGGGGGGGGGGGGGGGGGGGGTTTTTTTTTTTTTTTTTTTTTTTTTTTTTTTAAAAAAAAAAAATTTTTTTTTTTTTTTTTTTTTTTTTTTTTTTTTTTTTTTTTTTTTGGGGGGTTTTTTTTTTGATTTTTTTGTTTAAACCATCATTCGGGAAAATGAAAGATGCCTATAAATAACAAAGCCGACCTATATCATTTTATCGTATAACATATACTCTGCACATCATAATAAATAACTCTTATATGGACTGATTTTAGCATTAACCTTACTTTTACATTGACTGCAGTGGGCTATTAACGTTGATATGTTTTTATTTTGCGTTTTTTTTTAAGAGCTATTTTTAAGTGACTGTTTGTTGACATATTTTTACATTGACATTCATTTTTATTGACTGTATTTCACGTTGCCATGTTGGGTAGTTTTTTAGTTGTTTAGTTTTACTTGTAATTGTCAAAAGATATATTTTGGAAAAGCCATGCTCAATGTTTTATTTTTGCATTTAAGGTGTTTACAACTGGCCCAGGACATACGGTGAGGATTGCGGAGGAATACACCAATCACCAGTTGATATTCAGACAAGTTTTGTTCGTTACGGAATCTCATGTCAGTGCCCTAGGATGATCTATCCGAGCAATATTCTTCGTGGGAAGTTCAAAAATAATGGTGAGTAGGAGTAGTTCAGCTCGAGTGGCCGGTTTCTTGTAGGGTCAAGCTTCAACCGACGACGAGTCCATATCGCGTTTCGATCAAAAAGAAAAACGTATCTTTTGCAGCAATCATTGACATTTTGCAAATGATTACGTAAGCTGGCTTTGGATCAAATAACACATAAAGTATACCATGAGAATTCACAGCACAGTGGTCTGTGACACTGAATAAGAATCGTTGCTAATGGTATCAAGTAAATGAATAATAATATACATATTATACAAAAACAGAATTTGCAGAAAATAAAGAATGTGTAATTATATCAATATTTATATAATTCATTTATCTCTGTATACGCCTCCAAAACTTATAAATAACTTAAAGGTTCTAATTACGCCTGTGACCACAGGTAGTCATCTCCTTCTCTTAGTTTCTCTGAATTTGACGACAAAATATTTCCCTTCATTTTAAGGTCATTCTGCCGAGTTTGAACCCGAAGACGAAATGATGTTACAGCTAACAAGTGTACCATACAGATCAGGAATGTACAAGCTACATGACTTCCATCTCCATTATGGTGGGGTAACTGGTAGAGACTTCGAATTACAGGTGAGATATTAATTTAGTTCATTAATCAAACTTTTATCTAGTTCACTTCTTGTAAAATATTATTGTGTCAGTGGCAAAACTGAACAAATATTTTTTTTATCAAATGTAATGGGCGAAAATGGAAGATATTCTCTCTTTTAAACGCTTTTATTTACATTTTGTTACAAGTCTTGCAACTGTTCGCGCAAATGCAGTTTTAGACAAAGGAAATACACGTAATTAAAGATACAATATCAATGAAAAAGAAGTGTCAAATTTTTACAACAGTCAAGATGTATCTTAAAATATGTCATAAAATATGATTGGCAAGTAATGTTTTTCTCAAATGTAGACTATTTTACAAAGGTATACAGAAACTTAAAAAGACCTAGGTTGTCTTTTTGCTGTTCTGCTGAAAATGTCAAAAGTTTAATGTTAACATCTATGCAGTCTTGTAGAAGTGTCACGTCATTCTTGCCAAAGTTTGAATTATATAACATGCTTAAGCCAATTATAAGACACAATACGGAAATACTTGATGAAAAATTATACGCATCAGGGGCTTAGTACTGGACCTTTTAATTACTGTTCCAAATAAGTGGCTATAATTATTTCGCGACAAGACGGAGACCATCTTGGTCTTATCCCGCTAAGCTGCCATGCATGTAAACAGTACTAGTATACTAGTTGATTTTTACAGTTTCCACGACAGTTTATAAGGAGTTATGGTCCAAGACTTTTTGGTAATATCTATAAATGTTACAAGGACCTTTTTAAATTTTTCCATTATAGCCACATACGAAATGTACTCTGTCTCCTTGCAGACAAGTATTAGGAATGCATGTTAATCTAAAGGTATCTGGTCAAGGATAATCCAAGGAATATTACTGAACACATAATTTTAGAATAGACAAGTAATTTCTGACAAGCATGGCTATATTTGAAAATTTACCTCGGTCCATACAACCATTGCACTGCTAGTACAATATTAAGATTAAGTTCTTCAGTTCACGGTAAATAACTGACAAAATCTTGTAACATTTGAATCGGATGGGAGATATATTAGTTAGCCGATTGAAGATTGTAGTTTTAAATATTTATTGCATTGTTTCCATGACTGATGACAGGTATATGTAGCTGAACCTTAAAGTCAGTTCGGATGCTATAGTTACACTAAGCACTTATATTATCGAGAAAGATGTCTTACCGGCATAATTATTATGCTGTTATTTTTACCAAAACAAACAACAACAACAATCATAACGATTTATTTTTATTGAAAGTACATGTTATGCATAAAGCTTAGTTTTTTTTCAATGGTATTGCCAAAAAAATAAGAACAGCTTTTTAAGAACACTTTTCCATAAAGAAATGACATAATGGCGGTTAACATTATACTTAAATTTTCTTTAAAAGTATATTGTGCACAGTTCTATGGTTTTTCTATCAGTCAAATTGACATGGTATATATGAGTTTTAAAGCAATCCTGTAATTTCGGTATATTTTTTTTTAATTTCACAGGGTCTGAGATTCCGTGGAAGCGGTATCATGTCTGCAGGATCCGAACACACAATCGACGGTCTGCGGTTTGAAGGAGAGGTAATTGTTGTTATAACAAAAAACATGCTTTTATAAATTGTATAGATTTAAACCTTTGTCTTACAAGAACGTTTATTCCAAAGCAGCGCTTGTTGCTTCGATTGGTAAATGGATTTTCAGTTGTGATGTAGGCAAGGATGCGAAATGAGGTCAACCAAAAATGAAATCCAAAAATGCCAAAATTATTGTCACTGCCCTTAAAATGACATTTAGGAAACCACATGTTGAAGATGAAGACCTAGGTAGATCTAAACTCTAATTTTACCTTCCGCGAATTACGTAATGGATATTTCATATTGTATCAGAATGTAGTTGATTAAGCTAACTGGTTACAAAAAGTTCGTACAATGCAATATCTTTTCTTTGCGGTATCAACTAAAAAGTATTCGTTTGCAAAACTAATGCTTAGATCAGAAAACTGAGAGAGAATATGATGCAATTGAAAACAATCACAAATTAAAGCGGTGTAATACAAAGGTATAATCGATTTATTCTGAAAAAGTATTCAAGAACAATCTCTTGCTTATACCACTAAAAAAATTTGTTACTTTTCTACTTTCAGCTTCATTTTGTGTTTTACAATAGTAAATACAAAGATCTTGAAGAAGCTGACAATAAAACCGATGGTGTCGTTGTGATTTGCATTATGATCCAGGTGAGACAAGATTAACTATGCGCATGCGTGTAACATCCCTCTTAGTCAAGGTCATCATTGGGCGCTCAACCCTTCTTTCAAATACTTTATGTCCATGGAGCTTTTTAAACACTCATAAAAAGAAAAATGAACTGAGGATAGAGAAAGGATAGAACTGTGTTCTATTTAATACAAAACAGAAATGACAGATTCCTTTCTTTAATATTTAAGTTGCTTTTTCACTGAAAGCTTTGTTAGAAAATGCTTGTCATTGTTTGCATTATCATTGAAAAAAAATACTGCACATTATGTACATACATTTTAGCGTACTTATGATATAAGTGGCAACGTTAGGACTGTTTTTGGTACATGTAACGGTTAATTACGCCAGTAAGACATCTTTTCAGGTAATATAGGAGCTACAAGTAACTTTATACCAAAATTGCTCCTTGGACTTTAATATATCAATTATGGAAAGTCAGTCAGCAAACTGACCTCCGCTAAGGATACATGCACCTTTTTTTAAAGCTGCTTTTCTCTGTATTTTAAATAAATAGATTAACTGAGTTAAAACAATGTATAAAAACAGCATGTTTCGTTAATACATCAGAAATGAGGCCGGTTTGGCAGGTAAATCATCACAAAACTAGGCTCTATGATTCACACGGTATACATTATTGCACACTTCAAAGCAAATGGCATGTGCTGAAACATACATCAAATCACACTTCAAAGCCAGGTTAAACATGATGACATACAATATGCAGACAGCTGCTTGCTTTGAAGCTGTGGTCATGACCCGTGCAGCTTTTCCGTTTGCGTTGATGTTAAAATAAGGTTTTGTTGTTGTTTACAACAATAAAAATTGAAAAACATCTATAAGGTAACAATAAATGTGTTAATTTTAACTGTTCGTGCATGTTAAATACACAGTTATTCTAACTTAGGTATTTTATTTAATATGACTGTCCACATTTTATTTTTCTATTTAAAGTAACAAAACATGAGATTCTATATTTCTTGGCTTAGTTTATCCAAACTGAGTTACTCAGCTATTTACAGCTGGTCATAATTCAATAACCCTAATCCAAGTAACACGTATACCCGTTAACCAATATTCCTATGAGTAAATAATAATTTTAGAAATTGTACGATGTACTGATACATTCGTGATATTTCTCAAAGGTATGCAACGTCAATACTAATATGCACACTTAACTAGTGTATACTACTGACTATATTTCTTGTCACACGTATTTTATTCTTGTATTCTAAATTTCAGAAACTTCAAGGGATTATGTCCGACAGCACAGAAACATCTCGCTTTTCAGAATTCCTCGAAATGAATATTCCAAGAATATTTCCATACCGTAAGTTACATACATACTGTCTTCCAAAGCCATACTGTGTGTTTTTTACCTTTCGTATATCCGTAATTGTGAATACATATTCTATATACAATGTTTTCACAAAAAGGATTATTTTTTATCGCAGTGTTAATGTTTAAAATGATGTGTTTTTTGTTTTTTTAAATAGTTTGTTGTGCTGCCTTAGAATACAGTATTCCCAGTTATTTGCAGAAATTGTATATAAAAATGTGTTTGTATATTATTTGCTCTTTATGTACAAAGAATACTTAGCTTTTACAGAAACGGATGTAAGAATTGTAGTAATTTTGCATAAAAACTGTAACTTATAATATTTGCAGAATCGAATGCAAAAATCGGAGTAGATTTTAATAAGAATATTATCTTGTAGGCACTGTTTTACAATTGATACTTTATTTTCTTGCAGAATTGAATAAAAAAAGTAAATTTGTTTGAAAACAATCAATTATTTCTTACAGAGGCCAATGCCAGCATAGAAGCCGATTTAAGCATATTTTTTAATCGTGACTGCGAGTTCTACACATACCCAGGCAGCACAACAACTCCAACATGTCACGAATCTGTTCGATGGATTATTCTAAAAGACCCAATCATGGTTACAGAACGAGCGGTAAGGTTATTGTCTGATTGGTGGTTTGTAGAAAACGAATGTTAATCCCCCTTTAAGTTGTGTAATGTTTGCTGTGCCACAAATTAGTTACACTGAAGTCCTTATCTAGAGAATGTCGTAAAAACTAGCGTGTTTGAAGAGAAAAGTAGATTAGTACATGTATGACTTTTTTAATTGAATTCGCCATCTCTCGCGGGTTCGTATATACCATTGACTGATATAACTAAATGTGAAAGTGTCTACATATTTCCTGTATTGAAGCGACTAATTTCTTTTGAAAATTGCAATAAAGGCGTCCCTAATTTTCATTAAGGTTGTAACTCTTATAAAAAGAAGTATATAGAAGTACATTATTGTAGCAAATTTGAAAAATTATTAATCATCTAAATTGTCTTCAATACAAAACAAAATGGGTGACTTCCTAGTGTAATAATGTTAATGTCAATTTTGTTGTGTTTCAGTGGTTTACGTTAACTGGCCTTCAGTCTAGAGGTGATTTCAATTCTAGATTTGGTAACTACAGAACGACACAGCCCTTAAACGACCGCATTATCGAGGCAAATTTTGATCGGCCAAATGGTCCTATTCTCCCATCACCTAATGGCGAGGCATTGATGATGATGATGATGGACGTGATGAATATGACAATGGAAATGATGACTCCAGATTCAAATATGCCTAATATGAACGCAAATGCACAAGACATACCAATGATGTTAATGCAAAGGACTGCCTCGTCGCCTGTAGGAAATGTTCGAGATATGCCGTTGATGATGATGTCTATGATGAGAAATGCTAATGTGCCGAATCTTAACGAAAATGTCCGACAAATGCCAATGATGATGATGCCAATGCAACAGGATGGAAATGTACCAAGTCTAAACGGAAATTTACAAGAAATGTCAATGATGACCATGCCAATGCAAAAAGATGCAAGTGTACCTAGCTTAAATGGAAATGTACGACAAATGCCAAAGATGATGAGGCCAATGCAACAGGATGGAAATATACCAAATCTGAATGGAAATGTACGGCAAATGCCAACGATGACGTTGCCAATGCAACAGGATGGAAATGTACCACAACTAAAGGGAAATTTACAAGAAATGTCAATGATGACCATGCCAATGCAAAAAGATGCAAGTGTACCTAGCTTAAATGGAAATGTACGGCAAATGCCAAAGATGATGATGCCAATGCAACAGGATGGAAATATACCAAATCTGAATGGAAATGTACGGCAAATGCCAACGATGACGTTGCCAAACCAACAGGATGGAAATGTACCACAACTAAAGGGAAATTTACAAGAAATGTCAATGATGACCATGCCAATGCAAAAAGATGCAAGTGTACCAAATCTGAATGGAAATGTTCGACAAACACCAATGCAAATGCAAAAAGATGCAAATGTGCCAAATTTAAACGGAAATGTCCGACAAATGCCGATGATGATGATGCCAGTGCAACAGGATGGTAATGTTCTTAATCTAAACGGAAATGTTCGACTAATGCCAAGTATGATGATGTCACGGCTAGATAACCCTAATATACCAAATCTTATGGAGACTGTTCCGGATATTACAAATATGTTGCCGATACCAGCTGATATAATGATGATGATGCCTCCAGAAATGATTGCTCAGAATATGCCTGGAATGCGTATGTCGGGGATAGGACAACCAAGAGGCGTAGATGTACCAAATCTTGGCGGAAGTCTTCGCGGACTAGCCAATTTACGCATGCCGAGTGCTCCACTATTTGATAGAAATGTACTGAGAATGGCTTCAAGAGGAATGGGTGCACCTAGAAGCAATCCAAATTTGAACAGAAACCCACGGATGCAGATACCCATAAACCCCTCTCAAAATATTTTTGCTCGTCAAACCTCGGGAGCAGGAAATAGAAATCGGAACAATATGAACAACGAAAATAATAATAACAATAATAACAGAAACAATAACAACAACAGAAATGTAAACAATAACAACAGAAATGTTAATATGAATGTTGGTCGAAGTGTCAGTATGATGAATAATATGCCGAGCCTTCAGCCTTTGCTGTGGAACTTATGGGCTTAATGCAACCGCACGTCTCAAAAGAAATTGTATTAAATTATTTGGTTGGTTCCTAAATAGTTGGAATTATAAACTTATTATTCGGAATATTGCTTGTAACTATGAAAAATGACGCACAAATAAGCGTTACTGTAAATGTTGAAAAAATGTGACTTCTTTAAACCGAGGATAATTATATAGGGAACTTTTCGATTTTCGATGCCTTAATCGGTATTTTCTTGCCGTATTGACATGTAGTCAAAATTTCTTTTGATAAATCACCACGCAAATACCTCTTGATATTATAATGCAATCAGTTGAAATACCATATACATGTACATCATTTATTTAATTCACATAGTCAACTACATCATTACATTTAAATTCACGTGTGCGCACTTCGTACGAAACATTTGTTCGTTTTCCTTTTCTCTATTTGGCTGTTCATGAGCAAGAAGTAAATGGATGATTTCTCATATGAAGACTAAAATTACATGCAGTAAATGGAAGAAAAGACATATATGTTTCTGGTGCATGAAGTGATCGGAAAATCACCCTTTATTCATATTATCTATTTTAATGCGTCATTATGCGTAAAGAAAACGGAGGGAATAATTATTCACTTCCCTTTTCCAGGATTCTGGCTTGAATGAAGTAAATGAAGCAACAATGTTTGCCTTTCTCTTTAAAAATGTCTTTATGCATAAAGTAAATGGAATGGAAAAGTTTGAAAGTTGGATCGAGCATACATGTATCATGTTTCATAATCTGCACCGTAACACTGCGCTGAGGTTGAATAAGTATGGTGGTGGGATATGAATAATCCTGACTTCCACAGATATTCCTGCATAAAAAACATACTCTGTATAGGTTGCAAGCACCTTTTCTAAAACCAGATAACTGGAGTTGCAAACACACAAAATACAAACAAATATATAAATATGGAAGTGATTATGTAAGTGATAATGTTATGGTAGCAAATATTGCAGGCACGATTCTATTTTTTCTCATCCGGTTGTAAAACCTCTAAAACAAAGACACGTTGATGTAAAACGGAGTGATAAGGCACACGGTTTTTACCCTAATTACTAACACGATATTTTGATAAAAAAAATAGTTCTTTCTTTTTGTGCAACAAAGTTGTTACTCCTATTTATCTTAATTAGAAATTAGAGTAACAACCTTATGCTTTGAATGGATAATTACAAATACACATATCTCTATTTCATTATGAAGTTTGCTTCCAGGCATTAGTTCTCAATGCAAAACAGCTGTATCAAACATTTTATTAACAATACTCGAAATCAATAAAGATTCTCACAGAAAGATTATCGTTTTATGACGTGTTCTTCATTCTTTAATCCTTCACACCAGAGACAGTTAGAGATGATAAAATGCTGATAAAAATGATGATAAATATACGGAACGATATGATAAAAACACGGAACGGTGTAATAAAAACATGTAACAAGATTAAAAAGCGCGGAACGAAATTATTGTTAGCGTCACATTGTTGATGTCCGTTCTCTTGTGAACACACTGAAACGGCGTTTTAAAGTGGCACGAATTATTTTTGGAGAACCTAAAGGGTTTTGTGAAAGTCTTCTCGGAGATCTGGAAGCCGATTCCCGTCTTTCTAAAATCTGCAAAGCAAATAAAGAAATTTGGTAACATTTTATCTTATATACAATTGATGGCATAAACAGTTTGTGCTGTTAATATCTTACATTAATTATTCTTAGTTTTCTCGAAGTTGATAGGCTAAATGGTATATTTAGAATACAAATAACGACCGCAATCAAACGTTGCACATCCAGACACTACGGGATACACAGCAGTTTCTTCGTAAACAATACGTTTTCCGGAGAGAGATTATCTATACTTACAATATTGCATTTGTAGATAAATACACAATCGCAAAGCGTTAGCAGACTTTTGATACAAAGATATGGATTAAGATCTTTACTTTGAAGACAAACAAATATGAAATAAATCATGCAATTGTGATAAGCATTTTATTTATATAAATATACCACGGGAATATGCCAATGCGTAATTTAGGCTAGTTTTATTAGGGTTGGCTATCTCCTTTTCGTGTAAAACTTGCATCTTATAAAATGGGTTTGCTATTTGCGTACTGGCAAGCAAGGAAAAGTTATAGAGGCATGCAACGGTAAAACTAAAAAACCGCCGACAATTCCTTGCCATCGGCTTTTCCTTGCTTGCCAGTAGTGTCCGAACCTACACTTTTCGACATGGTACTAGTTGAACTATGAACTCTGAAAACCATGACGAAATTGAGAAACGCAATGGCATCAGTGACCACACTTGTACGAAATGGAAAAGCCCCTTTTCTTGCAAGTGAATATAATTTATGTGATAACTTCATCAATGGTTAACTTTTGAAGTAGACACATCTATAGACTAAGAGTCTTTTGATCAGTAATGAATGAAGTCCATTGAAGTATAACCCTTCTTCTAGTACATGTACATATACAATTATCAGGCTAAATGAGGAACATGCATGCAACATTCTATTTTTGCGTGCAAGACCTATTCATAGAAAATCCAAGAACTATTTTCTTAAATTGTATTTTATGATAAAATCCAGTATCTTACTTTATTTATTAGTGTATTGAATACTTCGTTCACTTCAACCGTATCCGTAGACGCGGAACACTCTGTAACCAGGTAAGAATCATTCCGCCATTGCAGTTCATCCGCTTTCTTACAACTGACACATCTGTTAAAAAAGAAAGACTTGGTTACTTTTTTTATCACATATTATTACCATCTGTATCAAGATGAAAAGTTATTTATTAAGAAAATTATTTCAGGAACTATTTTTTTCTTTAAATGAAGGAATTTCCTCATTAAATCACTCAACAAAGACATATTTTACTTGAGAAGGCGGCAAAGAACAGATAAATAGCATTTAATATTTTAACTGACAACATCTGAACGCAGTATCAAAACTATATGTCTGTGCCAATAAGAGCATACGAGCACAGCACTGTGTTTACTTTTTTTCTACAGAACTATTGTTTACAAACGAAGGATGTTTATCAAGTTAAAGAATTAAAGTTTAACACTATGAGATACTTTGTTGTCAAACTGACAAAGTACTGTAAACAATGTTTTCATGCTCATGAATATACGTCAGTAATTTTTCGGTAGCTTTCTTAACTCAAATTTAGATTCATGCAAACAGCTTTTTCACTTAAAAATGAAACAGATTCTTGTTCAAGCCTGAAATTATATAGATTTAAGCGAATGGGTACAAATTGGCCATGGGCAAAAATGAAATTGTTTTGAAAAGTAACTGGTTTTACAGTATTGAAAATCACTGACATATCTTTTAACAAAGTGCGGGTGTGTAGCAGTAACAACATTTGAATTAACAAAATGATTATAGATTACGCAGAGAAGACGCTTGGATTCCATTTGTTTGAAAACCTGTTGCAAATTCAACAACATTTCAAAGAAACTGTCGACAACAGAGTGGCATGCTTTATCAAAATATTTACTCGTGATTTCTTTATCCGTTCAACGCATGTTATCTGACTTAAATTGATAAATGGTTGTACCTTAAAAGCAATGATAATTTAATTACTAGTGTATTGTTGATAACCATAAGGTAGATCTAAACATGCAGTCATTGTATTTAACAGAAATAATGGTTTCGGCTCCAGTAGCGAGATACAATTTGATAAATACATAAATCACACCAAAGGTTTTTGATATGTCTTAGCTTATGAAAGGTATTATCATTTATCTTCATTCATTAATTTAGTTTTACAACCAAACCTTACCGCGGTTCGATATTTTTTCAAGGGAAGTAAAGTTATTGATACTCTCCCCCTCCCCTAAAAATTAAATGTCATTGATCTTGAATTTAAACAGAAAAATGATGAGTTTGGGGACTAAATTTTCAGCGGTAAACAAATAAAATGGGGAATCGGTGGGTATGCATGTCGGACATCTCGTATGTCTTATCCTAATTAGTCCGAGTAGAAATGGTTCTGGTAACATGCAAAACAGAGCAAACGGTAGGAATGATTTTTTTTTTCAAAATTTATTTAGTTAAGGAACATTTCTCTACACAAGGCAAAGGGACTGATTTAGCTTTTATCTACCATACTTATAATTTAGAAGAGGGGCCAATAACTAGGTCAGATAGGGTTGTCAGAACCGCCAACATAATTTACTTGGACTTAACATCAGGCTCACAGTTGATCAAAAACCAGTTATTGTATATTTAGTATGTCTGGACGTAAAGTAACTCCTTTGTAAAAATTATATTAACAAATTATCACGAGACGCAAAAATATAGAACATCTTCCGCATTTAATTTTCACTTGTTTGCTAATTTGGTAGCATCTCAAAAAATTCTAAAAGTGCTTGAATCATCTCTTCAACCATAGATTTAATTTCAGGATATACCGACATAAAACACATCTTTCCAATAACCTTTGTTTTTCAGCAAAATCATGCATTTAGATGTAATAAAACAAGCAAGGTAAGTTGTAAGAAGCAAATTAAACAAGAGCTATATCAAATATGATGATAACTTATCATTACATATAACTTTGTTAAACTTTTAGTGTTTTCAAGTACTAAATTTTCAATCACAAATTGGCTTCTTATTGTATCCATTCTTTTCACACATACATTTAAAAACATGTTGATATTTAACTACATGCGATGTAAGAGTTAGGCAAGCCTACAGAGATATGGACATAGCAGGCCAGACTTGGAGGAGCATCTAAATTGAAAATTCTTGTGCCCTTTGTTGTCACATTATGTCCGCTTGTTCCCCGACGGTTGTTTTTGCGACAAGTAAATATCAGTAAACACATATTATCAGGATCTATGTTGTTCGGAAATATAAAGACAAACGTTTATGCACGGTGCAGCGCATCTCGTGTCAGATTTTATTTTCTACACACTTCTCAGGTGAATGTATTTTAACCTACAAAATCATTAGTTGGATAAAAGTGTCGTGTATGTCTTCATGATGTTTTAAAGACATTTTACATGTATTACAATGTTTGATTGTCGAATAATTTCACAAATGCTTCAACGAATAACTTGAATTGTAAGTTATGAGCATTTACAAGTCTTTATCAAAAGTTAGCGCTATCTTATACCTGTGTGAGGCCATGAACACGAGATAGACCATCGTCTTGTTGTGCAGTTAATATTTATCGCTATTTTGAATAAAAAAGATTTCCTTGCCGGCGCTTATCTCATTATAACAGACGCTTATGTTGCCCGATATAAACATTGTGTAATTACATTTATTCCCGTTTAACAAGGCAGAACAGAGCAGTTCTGAACAAAAATGACATAACTAATATTTACGTGAAAAAAACAAGCTATTAAAGACCCAAAATAGAGACGATTGTAAAACTGGCTGTGTTGTTTTTGTATTATGAACTCAAATATAAGCAGGAAAGTGGCAAACGTCTGTGAAAATGATTATAAAAATAGATTTTGTCTTACACTTTTCCATCATGAAGTGATTAGAATTAGAGTAAATTTCATACATATAGGATAATGAATGTCAGATTTAATTTTCAAATGGGTTTAAAGAAACTTCTACGGCAAACAAATATTTAAGGGAGACGCACCTGATATGACTCAAGTCTGCTTTGTTCCCTAGCAATACAACTGGCACGTGTATTGGTGTTTTCTTCTCCTTTCTTATCCAATCACAAATACCCTCCGCAAATTCGAAACTGTGTCTGTCGTTTATTGCATACACCACAACTACACCATCTACTTTGCTTAGGAATTCCTTGTTACCCGATTTTAGTTCAATATGCTGAAAATGTAAACATTTTAAACTGAAAAGTTTTCGTAAACACGTTTTTTTCCCCCGTCCATTTGTAGGAATGTACTTAAAAATGTTTATACGAAGACTTTTTGTGGGCGAATAATCACATTCCACCTTATGAAAATAGAAGTTATAGGTGCGAACATGGCTACAGTCTACAATGATCAAAATCAATATTTGGGCATCTGGTAATCCTCTTGCCCATACTGTACAAGCGTTTTATTTACTGAATTACCTTTTCTTTGAACTTGCACTTTCTAGCCTGTAATTGTCTTGTTTATAAGTCGGAGTGTTTTTCAATGGCTCACATTAGCCCATGCGCTTAACAGGTGTGTCAATGCCAGACAAGTCGACAATGTTAATGGGGTTGTTTTGTTGTTGTTGTTGTTTTAAAACAGTATAAGTACACTTGTCTTCAACGAATGTCCTCTTACTGAAGTGTGTCTTGCAGTTTCCCCTACTTTCCGATCCAATCAAATGCTCACATTTCATTCAAAAGAAGTAAAATTTATTTTCAGTATTGACCCAATATGTACAATGTGCAAAAAAATTATTTCACTTATATTTTTGTTTAGTATGACAGTGATATGCTCGACCTAATATTTTTCAGTGCAGATATTGTCTGCAGGTAGGAGAAACAGCAAGCCGGCTATCAGTCTATATTACAGGAGTAAACAAACTAACTGCTGCGGCTTACTAACACTCCCTTGCAATAAATTTGCTTATTCCGGTTATACGAACGAACAATTTAGACAGTTTATAGTCTCGACCATCTCATGAACCATCAGTCAAGACATGCCTGTAATTATGGACATATAACCTATCCATATTACACCAGCTAAATTTATAAAATGATATAGCTTTATTATTATTATTTGTTACACAGACGATCACAAACATAAGCATTTCGTAAAAATTAAATGAACAGCTTGCAAGGCAACAGTGAAAAATGTTTAACAAGGGCTTTACAAAGATTTGTGAACCGAGGGCGATAGTTTATAGACAGTTTACAGTTTCCCGTCTATTTTTATCGATTTTTATGAGTAAATGTTGCCGACTGCTTATCACTACGTATAACTTCTATGTCAAATTCCCGATATGTTGTCAGGTTTAACAACTGATCCAATTTTTGTGGTTAAATAACCTGTATCATTTTATTTCTATGAATTATTAGCGTACTCGAAATTCAAGATACGTAACTCTTAAATGCAATAGGCAAGCTTCGGATATCTGTGTTGTATATTCTCGAAAATGTGGTATTTGTTTCTACATTAAAGACAAAAATGTTCATTTTCCGCCGGAGAACTGGTAGAAATCCAGAAAACCTGTGTATGTTTCCTCCAAACAAAATTATGTTGGGTCACTTTAAATGTAAACAGTTTATGTAATTATAAGATAAAAATACCGCTGCAAAAGATGGAGTAACAAATGTTCACAGAGCATCTCACCTTTCTTGAAATGTCTGTTATTTTTAGTGGAACGTTTCTGCCATCGACAAGAACATTCCTCTCATACGTCATTTCCGGTGCGCGTGCGTATTCTGACAAGTAACGTCCAGTCAAATATCGCACAGTTATAGCTGCAATGATAAAATATAAATATTACATGTCTCCCAAAAAGCATTAAGACCAGCTCATGCACGTGCGTTCGCACAACGGTGAAAAAAAGAAAACATATTCTATCTTAACAATCCAATCAACTCTATGATAAGTTGATAACTCTACGAGATAATTAACTGATGAAAATGGCAACCGTTTATTTCGACACCGGTACATGGATATATCAGAACGCCATGATTGCTTTTTTCATAAAATGTTTATATGCATTTGCCTTCAAAGAAGATTTTAATGCATCTCTGCATGGAAGGTTTGACTTATGACATAATTAGCAGGGACATTTAGGCAAAACCTGCTGTATGCATTAATTGCTATATTTTTATCATTGCCTAAAATATTTGCACCTATACTTACCCACTATTTTCATCGCCTGATGATTTCTTTTTCAGATGAATAATTCCAAACATGTTTATGATTCATGTTTATGATTAGGAATGAAAACTATATAAAACGTATTTTCAGAGACGTCCGAAACTTTGGTGATAACAGGTTTAAACAGTTCTATTTCAGAATTGTTTGTTCTGAGATTGGACAAAAATGTATATTGTAAATGAAAAATTCAAAATTTATTTATAAGTTTATTCGTGCAGACTAAACTAATCTGTATGCATGCCACTTTGGCATTAGTGAGGTTTGAAAATTGCAAGACAATAAATAACTTGTCTACGTATGCTGTTTAAATAAATTTAGAATCAAGCTATCTCCCACGTGTTTGGAAATCTAGATGGTAGCTATAGTATCTCAAATATGTTTGAAAGTAAATTTAGATTGAAGCTATCTCCAATGTGTTTGGAAATAGATTTAGATTGCAGCTATCTCCAATGTGTTTCGAAGTAAATTCAGATTGAAGCTATCCCCAATGTGTTTAAAAGTAAATTTTGATTGAAGCTATCCCCAATGTCTTTGGAAGTAAATTTAGATTGAAGCTTTTGGAAGTAAATTTAGATTGAAGCTATCTCCAGTGTTTGGAAGTAAATTTAGATTGAAGCTATCTTCAGTGTTTGGAAGTAAATTTAGATTGAAGCTATCCCCAATGTGTTTGGAAGTAAATTTAGGTTGTAGCTATCCCCAATGTCTTTGGAAGTAAATTTAGATTTTAGCTATTTTCAATGTCTTTGGAAGTAAGTTTAGATTGTACACTGTAGCTATGTCTAATGTGTTTGGAAGTAAATATAGATTGTAGCTATCTGCAATGTGTTTGGAAGTAAATTTAGATTGTACATTGTAGCTATCCCCAATGTGTTTGGAAGTAAATTTAGATTGTAGCTATCTTCAATGTGTTTGGAAGTAAATGTAGGTTGTAGCTATCTCCAATGTGTTTGGAAATAAATGTAGATTGTAGCTATCTCCAATGAGAACGTTTCTTACCAATTTCTAAAAAAAAATATCTAAAATGTAAAGCCCCATGATGACGTTGAATTTGCAGAATCTACGGATAGAATAATTTAAGTACGGTGTGCTATTTACTCTGAACAACGTTGACGTATAACCACTTTTAATACACAGGCATATTGTCGGTAAGCATTTCGTATTAATATATGTGAGTATTAGGTGTTGTAGACGGTGTACTGTATTCTGGTGTTAATAAAATATCTATTCTGTTTTGTTCTCTTTTTTTCTGCAATTCAATATAATCGACCAAAAACTGCAGCGTTTGAATTTTTTCATAAATAAACGGCAATTTTGCTGGTTGTTCAACTTTCTTTGTAATGGTTGTGCTTCGAGATTGAACTGACGGGACGTGTTTTGTGCAGGGTCCATTGCATTATTGTGAAGTATTTGCTGAAAAATCGGCAACAGATCGAACAACTACGGAAAACGGAAAACTTTTGGCAATTATGCATCTGCTTTGTTCAATTATTGGAGCCATTTTACATATGTTTTTGAAAGTGGCTATATACAAGACCCTAAACAAATTGATTGTTATTCGTATGCATTGTTGAACGATCTATTTCATTGTGTTGTGAAGTTTTATTCATTAGCCATCTACTTACAAAACAAAAGTAATATACCGTTGAATTAAGTAAGTCTATTTAGAACTAAACAAATAATAATATTTTCCCGATTTTCTTCGCTTTTTGAGAATACCCCTATTTGCAAATGTCATGTCCGCCCCGACAGGTCAATCTGAACGCGCAATACACGTGCTATGAGTAATCCACACATCCAAAGTGCTCATAGGCCTTTAAGTTAATGGATTGTTAAGGAAAAATGCAGTTTTATTTATAGTTTAAATGTAAAACCATCTAAATGGTCCACTTCTTGTCAATCCAACTATCCACTAACCGTCTGCGATCTTTTTCACATAAAGAAAAGGCCTCCTTCCATTTCGTAAGCACCGACTGTAATGATGGATTCTGGCATTTTACTTTGCAAAGTGACTTTTGCATTTTGAGTAAAACTACTGCTAAATATTCTTATACTGACACATACATTAATTATTGAAAAAAACATGTTTCTATCCTAAAAAATAAATAAAAACATTAATTCAACATTTAAAAAGAGGATCTTAAAAAACAGCTTTAATAAGAATAAGGTTTTGTAAAGCAATTTCTTAAACTACAAATGTCTGCCACAATGAAGATCACGAAATCAAACTGACAAGTTACACCAGCGTGAATCCTAGCTAGCTTTGAAGTTAAGTGGATCCCCTAGAAGAGATGGAAAGGTTAGTTATTATCACAGACATTTTCAATGAAATAGATTTTCTTATCTTTCAACATAAAAGTTCCTCTGCTAATTCAATTATCTTTTCGAAATGAAAAAATCGGTAGAAATAAAACAAATTTACGTTTTCAGAAAATCTTCTTGAATGTTGACGACAAAGGGCAAGATTTTCGTTCTACCACATTCAAATAATCTAAGCAATCTCAATAAGTCAAGTTAAGATTAGCATCTTACCAATTAATCTTTATATTTTCTGAATATTAACATGTTTATTAAATCAGTTAAAGCTGATTTAGTGTACAACTTGAAAACTTCATTAAAAAATCCACTTCCGCAGCTTGATAAAATCTAACATTACCAACTGCCCTTACATCGGTCTATAACAGAAGTAACACATTATTTCAAATATATTTATAGTAAATACATTTATATTTAAGTTTTGTGCCAAAATGAAACAGCTTAAATTAATTAGTATTCTCGTAAAAAGATTGTTATGTGTTATCAAGGGTATTCGAGAACATTTTAAGTGTAGAAATATGCGAGTTTTTCAAATGACTGAATATAAGGAATCCTTAAAGGGCACTGACACTCACATGAGCAAACAAATGCAATACATCTGAGCCTAAGTCAAATGCTGTTTTAAAGAGACATTAATGAGTTTCAAAGACACATAAATGATGTGGAGAGCAAGATGTCGCTAAATGGTACAAATTGATATTAACTGTCAATCGGCGAAGTTTCATTGCTAAATCTCTGAAGATTAACTTTTCTGTAATTATTTACCATTTGAAAAAATCTGCTAAATGTTAGCGTTTGGGTCTTTTTTAAGTCAAAGATTCATGGAATGTTATTTTTTAATAAAAAGCACTTTTGTAATTATTTTGGGCAATATTTGATTAACTCCACGCATTTGCAAAATATGAACATTACAACAAAATAGCAGCTTCTTATAACATGAAGTCAACACAGGGCCTGATCTTTATATAGATATCGTACGGTACTTCCTAATTGAAGGGAAACCAAGATCACATTGGCAACCCTTGATTTTGGTCACTACTTTACAAAACAATGAGCTATTTGCAGTGAATCTAATATTTGCCTATTTTATGCTCTTTTGCCTGTCATGATTATCAACAAGCTAAACACAGTATGAAAAATAAAACAATTATATATTGTCAAATATATTATTTATGGATCTATTGTTTCTAGCTGACAATATGGAAAGTATAACCAGCCTTTAAAACAAGTAATGTGAAAAAGAAAAGTTTTAAAATGCGTTAAGCATTTTATTAAACAATTTCTTAGCAAGCGTTTGAAACTCGATAAATCTAACTGATAGGTTATGAAAACTTGAATATTAACTATCTTTGAAGTTAAGTGGAACCCCTAGAAGAGAATGAGAGATAAGTTAACACCATTGGCACCTTTAATTAAATATTCTTTCTGTTCAAAGCTTCAAAGTTTATTTATTTTCGAAATAATTGAATGGGTAAAAGTAATAAAGCTTTGACTGTTCAAGACATAGAGAATACACGTTTTTCTTCTATTACATTTGAAACAATTCGAACAACATCTATTTCCTTACGTTACAAGTCAAGATAAGATACTTTATCTATTGGTCTTTAGTTCTGATTTTTATAATGTTTATCAAAACAGGTACACCTGATTTATGTCAGAGTTTGCAGACTTTGCAAAAAATATATATTTCCGCCTCTTGATTAAAACAATATCAACAGTTGCCCGCTGTATAAAGTCTAGGACAGAATTTAAAACGAAATAATTTTTATTTCTATTAATGTACATGGAATTGTTCAGCTATGTATCAGAACTAAATAAATAATAATTAGGTTAAGTACATTTTGAGTTTTGAAATTATAGTTCTATAGTTAGCAACCATTCGAAATTTTGAAAAAGAGATGTTTTTCTAATGGAATTTGGTTTTACTAAATTTCATTCTTGCAGTTTTACACAACTATCTGTAGTCTTAATGTATATACCTGTGTCGAAATAGATAAAAAAAGGCTTAGATCACATCCCCAAAACTTGAAAGCATCGCAGACATATATAGACGCCATCTTCGATATATAAATTTCTAATAATATTACAAAATGACTCAATGGTACAATAAAACAAAAAATCTGCTTTTAAGTCTTTGCTTTATATACATTTTACAGTAATTCCTAATCAATGGGAAACCAAGATCATATTGGCATCGTGAGCAAAAAGCTCCCGTTATTATCTACAGAAACCATTCTTCTAAAGTTTGTCTACTTTGATGCTCTTTTGTGTGACAAGTTTATCAACATGTTAGAAAATGAAAGTAAACAGCGCCTGTGGCAGATATTAATTTCTATACATTTTTATTAATTCCTGTACTTCGAAGCATCTCAGTATTTTATCCGCCACTTTAAACTGATGCAAACAGTACAAGCTACAGGTGCTTAATGTATTTTTATTTCCTGTTAAACTCGTTTATGACTAACATTAAAGATTATCTAAAGAAAGATTTTCACCTAAATCGTTAAACAACACTTTTTTTTAAACACTGATTATTACACTTCAGTCCAGAAATATTTCGCCGTGCTTTAATCACAAAGCTATTTAAATTGTAGACGATGTTTGTTCTGAGATATTTATATTGTAAATTAGAAAAGATGTAATTTTAAATAGTATTTTCTATGGAAGTTTATGCAAGCAGATTAAACTGACGTGCATACTAATTTGGCATTGAGAGGGTACGAATTATACATAATAAACTTGTTCAAAGGCATACGCGTAGAAAACTAATCAAATAAATTAGTTATCTACTAATATGCCTTTGAACAAGTAAGGACTTGACATTATCATAGAAAACACGGATCCAACTCTCAAAAACAGAGCTGAGATAGAGTAAGAATATAAGATTAAGAATATATAGCAAAAACGTGTTAAAATTGATATGCAATTTACATTGCCTATTGAGGAAGCATTCCTTGAAGTTCCCTACATCGATGCACCGTACATTGACTATCAAAATTAATATCCTTAAACTAATGTTTAAGAAGAGATTTATTCATTGTTCCTACCTAAATGTATGTAAGATGCATTCAGCAATTTATTACAGATACCTTGAAAAATGATGTTTTCTTACCTATACACATGCAAAATGTATTTTTCATTTTGATAAACAGAGTCTTATAACATATTATGAAACATAGGAAATCTAACTGACAGATAAAACCAGTTTGAGGTCTGGTTTACTTTGAAAGTAAGTTGATCTCACTGAAGAGATGTGGCTATATAAAGATTACCATTTACTTATATTTTCTACTAAAAGATAAAAGTTTCAATGATAATTATAGAGATCTATACTATATAATAAGTAAAACAATACATTTTATACAAAGCTTATGTTTCAAGTTCACGATTGAACTTATTAGCTTGACTGAATCTATTAAAACAGTTCCCCTTAAAGTCTTCTTTGCAAACATTTTGATATGATTTTCCATAACATCCCTCTTACTCTAGTCTCTCTCTTATGTTCAGATGAGCTAAGACCAACGTCAGTCGTAGAAGTATTTCCAAATAATTCAAGCTAAAGTAAACTCCGTATAAACATTGTATGTTCTTTTCAATGACATGGCTTTTCCTTATCTTTCAACTTAAACGTTCCTGTGATGATTCAATCATTTTTAGAATGAAAAAATCGGTAAAAATAAACCAAATTTACGTTTTCAGAATATTTGCTTGAATGTTCAAGACAAAGGGTAAGTATTTCATTCTACCACATTCAAACAATCTAAGTAATCGCAGTAAGTCAAGATAAGATTGACATCTTACCCATTAATCTTTAAATTTTCTGAATATCACCATGTTAATTAAATCAATTAAATCTGAATGTTTGTACAACTTAAGAAATTCCCCCGCTTGGTAAAAAGAAATAACCAGTTGCCCTTGCATCAGTCTATGACAGAACTAAAACATGACTTAGATATATTTATAGTAAGATTATTTATATCTACGTTTTGTGCCAGAATAAAATAGCTTAAATTAATTAGTATTCTCGTTAAGAAATTATGTAAAGTGTTATCAGTGGTATTTAGGAATATTTTAAGTCTATAAATATGCAAGTTTTTCCCATACAAATGTAATTAAGTATTAGGATGGGATGTCTGAAAGGGCAGTGGAACTCACATGAGCTTACACATGCAATACATCTGAGCCAACAGCAAATGCTGTTTTAAAGAGACATTCAACGCTGCTTAGAACTAAGCTGCAGGTGCCTAATGTATGTTTATTTCTTGTTAAACCCGTTTATGACTCACATTAAAGAATATCTAAAGAAAGATTTTCACCTAAATCGTTAAACAACACTTTTAAAGATTAATAATTACGCTTCAGTCTAGAAATATTTCGCCGTGCTTTAATCAAAAAGCTATTTAAATTGTAGACGATGTTTCTTCTGAGACATTTATATTGTAAATTAGAAAAGAAGTGTTTTAATTTTTTCTACGGAAGTTTATGCGTGCAGACTAAACTGACGTGTGCACGCTCATTGGGCATTGAGAAGGTACGAAAATTCTACATAATCAACTTGTTCAAAGGCATTCTGTACTAGAAGAAAACTAATCAAATAAATTAGTTATCTACTAATATGCCTTTGAACAAATAAGAATTTGACCTTATCACAGAAAACACGGATCCAACTCTCAAAAACAGAGCTGAGATAGAGTAAGAATACAAGAGTAAGAATATAAAGCAAAAACGTGTTAAAACTGATATTCAATTTACATTGCCTATTGAGAAAGCATTCCTTGAAGTTCCCTACATCGATGCACCGTACAGTAACTATCAAATATCCTTAAACTCACATATAAGAATAGATTTATTCATTGTTCCTACCTAAATGTATGTAAGATGCATTCAGAAATTTATAACAGGTACCTTGAAAAATAATGTTTTCATACCTATACATGCAAAATGTATTTATCATTTTGATAAACAGAGTCTTATGTATGAAACCCAGGAAATTCTTACTGACTGGTAATACCAGCTTGATTTCTAGTTAACTTTGAAGTTAAGTGGATCCACTTGTTTAGATGCATTGATAAAGAGATTAGCATAGAGACTTATCTAATAGAGTAGTTCTTCTACTAAAAGATAAAAAGTTCCATTGATAATTATATAGATCTATAATATATAACAAGTAGCCACGCCAAACCTACTAATACATACTATCAGTTTGTTCTAGAGCCAGTCTACTATCCAGCGCCGATTTCAGGGCCTGGTAAAGGCGATTCAAAACACCTCAGAAAACTGAGGTGTCTTCAATCAATGCCAAATCTTGACCGTTCTCTCCCAGCAGGTGATTAAATTTTATTGCCTGGTGTTTATAATATACAGCCGATACAATCTCTTGTGGTAACTAGTGGTCAGTTGTCATTAGAACCTTGAAACTAGAAGATAGGATTTACATGATGAAAATCTTGAATGGAAACTATGTTTTATTTTGTTCACAGACTGGCAGTGATAAGAGTTTACTTTTTGAAATGACTCCATGGTTACATTTGTTGCCTTATGCATAAAGTGTGCCAGTATTTTTTATGAAGATGCACAGTAGAACACTTTTCACATGACTTAAAACTTGTGTTAACATATATGGGTCTTTGCACAAAACATCCTGATTACATTTTGAACTGCTAATGTTACTTTGGATATAGCTACCTTCTAACAAACCTGGCCTGTGGGATACTTTAACCATAGTTAAACTTCCTGATTTACATAGTAATATTTAAAGACATGCACATTTATCAAATCTATCAAAGTTTGTGCAAGAATTGTTTTGAGTATTGACAATAAGATGGCGTGTATTGCTGTACTAGGCAATAACCTGGTGAAGTGGGGAAGTTGCCCAGTTTCTATACAGATCATGCAGACTCCAAATAATATCATCAATTAAAGTTTTCTGAAAATCAAATGAAAAATAAAGCGTGGTAGAGTATTAATATATTTTGCTGAACATTTTTACAATAAACATAAATTGATAAAGTGGGAGCATTGTCAAAACTGCCCCAGTATACAAAGCAAAATCATATAAAATAGACTGGAAATAGTGCATGAAATATAATATATTGAAAAAACATAAATTTTATCAGACTAGTAACTAGTCTATATAACAAGTAAAACAATACATTTTGTAAAAAGCTTATGGTTCAAGTTCACGATTGAACGTAAAAGCTTGACTGGCATCGTTCTTCAAAATCTATTGAAACAGTTCTCCTTAAAGTATTCTTTGTAAACATTTTGATAGTGTTCTTTTTCAACTACCAAAAATGTTATATGGATATAACAAACTCTGGATATAAGGAACACATTTAAATGGTCCCAAGGAGTTCGTTATGAACGGAGTGTACTGTATATTCCCTTTAATGCTTTTATAGCATTTTCCTAGAATGTTCACCCCCATCGAGATGAAATTTGATAGAAACATTATTTCTTTTACAGAAAGATTTCCTCAGGTTTTGAGATGTTGTCAGAAGTCATCTCAACCTCGACAGACTCTGTAAATCTAAGATGAGGTTTCGATAGTAAGATAAATTCTGATAAAAAGGGTTTTTATGGACTTATATTTAAGAGCACAAATGTTTTTTTTAAAGTCTCTTCAATCTCAACAGACTTAATGAGTCTAAAGTTTTCGTAATTACGCATGAGGCATGGGTATACAACTTTTCTTCAACTATATTCTAAACAATCTAAACAAACCTGTATAAATTTTGGGTAAAAGTCAAGATAAGATTGGTATCTTACACATTAATCTTTATTTTTTCTGATTTTATAGTTCTTTTCATAAGAAAAACAGTTAATTTATAACCACAACCTGTAGACCTTAACATAAAATTCTATTTCCGCCGCTTGATAAACTCAAGTAAGTTTATGTACTCGTTAAGTCAGAAAGTAAAGCGGCTAAATTTCTTAAAAATGCGTTCAAGTTAAGAAATTCTTAAACCAAACACCTCGTATATACTCCACCTGTGATTTATACTAAGTAAATATAGAGATAATGTTGTCAAGTAATGGGCAAAATGTTTTAACGTCAATAAATTATGTTCAATACATCGTAGAACTTGCTATTGTATCAGTATTAAACAAAATATTTAAAACATCCTTTAAATTTGACCCTTTGTGTTTTGATCTCCTTTTTTTCTGAACGGGAACGGTTTTACAATGAGGAAAAAATAAATGCTGGCATCTCGAGGGTTAAAGGCACGAGCTTAGAGATTATAGCTGCCTTGTATTTTTATAAAGCTAGAAATAATGTAAAACAGTCTGCTATTCCAGCAGTTTTAACTGTTGCAAATTGCGGGCTTCAATCCGACCAAGTGGAGAGGAAGATCGAGATCCTTTGGTCATGCAAAATGTAGACGGAAACAGAACATGAAACTCCAGGGCAGACAGACGGGCGGACAGACGGGCGGACAGGCGACGAACCGATCACGGTCACATCCTTAATCTACATCAACTCTCTTCTCAAGAGAACTTTTACAAAAGACAGAATGTAAGTGCAATAAGAACATGTGGATTTTTGTATAGTTGAATAACAAAATTCATATGCTCGGTCTTTGTGTGTTTGTGCACACTTTCACAGGTATTTGAAGACGCTTAAAGGTATGGGTTATCTCATTGATAACGTTCTAAATTACAGACATCACTGACTGAAACAGATAACAGGATTAATGAAAATAACACGGTAGTTACAATAGCAAGTACATAAATCATGCCAGAAGTTAATAAAATTTCAAGATGTCTTTGATCACTTCAAGTTAATTAGTGAAAAAATCCTAGCTTCAGGTGTAAAGGTTACTTAGCATGTTATTGTAGAAATACAAACTGACAGAAGAGCTGATCAAGACAGTTGCACTCAGTAACCTCCAATTTCTAGGAAACTATCTGTTTTGTCGTTACGCGCCGATTCGTGGTTTCTAGAGAAGATAGCTAGCAAGGGTAACGTAGAAAGTCTTTGATAAAAATCAGGTTAAAATATGTTACTATTAATACAATTCAGTCTTCAAACGTATGTAACGCCCAATATGTTTACATATGGTGCACCATCACTTAATTTTCGATCTAGCAGACAAACTGTGTCAATGTACAATGTACCTACAATGTCGTTTGCTTCAATTACAATCGCCTTTAATGTGCTTTTTCAAAACCCATGATTTAGTTTAAATAACCAATCACCGATTGGATGAATCAATATCAAACTATTTTCTCTTACAACACTTCGTGTTGATAGTAGTGCTCGGGCTTATGATTCTCGAAATGAGGCGAATTAGAGGAGTTTAAAATTCAACAAACGTATGTCTTGCGACATTCTAGTATGGCTACCAACGAGAAAATTAACATGATACTTTCTACAAGGTCTAAATAACAGTTTATTTAAAAAGGCAAAATTTCATTCTTTCATTGGAAACGGAATGGACACAATCAGTAACGAAAGAGTATCTTTAAAATTCCATTTCAGATGCATAGCTTAACGCCAAAGATTAACATTTCACCAGTAACAAATTGGACACAATCTACACACATTGTTTACTTGTAAGATATATATTCAGACAAGAAATGGACGTCAGAGGTCAGCAAACATCTTATATGTTAGTATAAAACTGACGCTTTGTTTATTCTGATACAGAGGTGTTTATAATGAAACACGGAAAAGTGATTGCAAGTTCTAAGAACATACGGGAAACACTTGACTTCGTATGTTCCGAATACAATTGACAATTGCATACAAACAATACAAATGGTCACACAACATCGGAACATGCAACAATGATCACCTCGGAAATTAAAATGCTACATACAATGTACTTATTTGTTTATTGGGTTTTTTTTTTCAAAGAAACAGTTAAGAGACTATATCTAACAAGACTTAAAATAGTTGTAAGAAATACATACCACTTTTGCCGACGTTCTCCTTTCCTAGAATGACAATATGCACTGTCCCTTTCATTTTATAACACAGTATACAAGTTCAATTTTTTATCCCTTTTAAAATCTCAGAGTTACTGAACTGCCATTAATTCTTATCCGATTTTGTACGGTTAATCATTCAGAAGCTGTTAATATTCAATAAAATCTTCACTTCTAATAATGTTCGCAGTATATTTGTAAACAATAAACAGTGAACACTTTATCTGTAAACATAAAATGATTCGTAATTTACCTGGGACTTATCCAGCAACGTTTGCATTCAATAAAATACTTTTAATTACATAACATCGTTGAAACAAATGTACTTTTTAAACACCTTGTTGATTATCCCAATTAATATTTTATTTTTTTTAACTAATTCAACGTTTTTTTATTAACATTACATTTACACTAAGGTCTTGTAATATTCATTTCGAAATGATTTTCAAAAAGTAAACACTGCATTACTTCGTATTGGAACATACACTAATCACTTCAAACATTTCATTTAATATACCTCTGTTTGTTATTCCTTTACATAATGTTGAGATAACATAGTTTAAATTTATTACACCGCTTGATTCTAAACATAAGATCTGAATTAGTCAAGGGCTCAATTAAAGCTCTCTTATTCCTCTAATATATTACACTTCAATGCTATGGATTGGCAAACTCAAATTCATTTCTCTATTTCATTTGCGATTATAAAGGTATTTTAAACATCCGAAAAGCACTAGAAAACGGTTCGTTCATTAATAGCTAATCCCAACATTTCAATCATCTTCCGTAATCACGGACCATAAGCCTATGAAAAGCCATTGATAACTAGTTAACGAACACAGGTAAGCTATGAACATTTAAAATACCTCTGAAACTACGATGCCATCTGCCAATATATGAAAACATTCGGATTTTTTAAATTAACCGAGTAAACAGGAAATCAACCGATTAAAGGGACTGTTTGACAATGCTACAGAAACAAACGCATTACCAATAATTTTACTTTAATTTCATATAAAAGATAGAAATAGAAACTGTCAATTTATTACATCAAATAAAGTGATACTTTTGAGAATCAACTGAAATGTTATACTGCAATAACTTCCCGAAATTATTCAAAACTCAAAGACGGTTACGCCCCGTAACGAATAATAGATGTTGTTTTGGTTGTTGCACTATTTTTTATTCCAGTAAAGTTACTCATGCTGTTTATTTTCAAGCTAACATTTTTTTATATAACTATAAGCTCTGAATCGTGCCTAAGTACTCAGACTTTCTATCCACTTTAACTTCTTATGTAAACATAAAATCAACAATGGCGTAAAAAGGGAAGCCAAAAAGATAACATTTTGAATTATACTATATATATCAACAATGTGTCTGCAACATTTTACTTGTTTGAATATAACGATAACTGCAGAGGAGAACGTTTGAGTCACGCCTATCTTACTGTTGTTGAACTGTAAAACCATTACTTCACCGATAAAGCAGTATTTTCTCTATTTACTTGTTTAATTAGAACAGAATTTAACGTTATAGTTGCAAAATATGGTAACAGATATTTACTTTTTTGTTTAATTCAATAAAATCCATATTGCCTAGGTACCACTTATAGTTTTTTTTAAACCACCGGTGACACTTGATACACAAAATTAATTTAAATCTATATCCTAATGTAAATAAAACTGCCACATTTGAAAGATTCTAAAATCATTTATTTTTTCGCAAAAGCTTGTGAACAATATGCTTCAAAGTTAAGAAGAGTACAAATGTCAACAGCGTGACTCCGTGCACAGCAACTTATCACGTAAGTTTACAAAAGATATTTAGAAACTTCACTTTTTAATCAGTCATTTAGATAAACTTGTCCATAATGATAGCTTGGTGCGTGGCAACGCATGAAATAACACGATATTAATGAATTCCACCTGAAAGATGTTCGTTCTGTTATCAAAACTAGTGAACTATGCAATTAAATTTGAACGTCTAAAGTTAAAAGTTTGAACTTTTACAACAAATTGAACCCGTGCTGTTAGAGAACAAGCATTTGAGTTTATATTAATAGTCCAGTTACATACTAAGCTGTCATCCGAATAAGTTAATATAGATTCCTTTGTCGCTCCAGAGTAACATTTTAAAACGTGTTGTCAATGCTTTTTCCACGGTGATAAAGCTGTACTAAAATTTTGTTTATTTAAAAGGACCACAAAGCTTGATTATTTTACACTATCAAAACTTTTATACTACAAATGGGGGGTTGGGGGGGAGGCAGAATGCGGGGGGAAAAAATAAGTAAATCGACATTTTCACAAATATTTTTTCATTTCTAAAGTAAGCATTACAGACCTTGCATTTAACAGCATCAAATGTTGCGGGAGTACTCATTGGCAAAAACACACACAATAAAAGTCTAAACGTTCAGTTTCATGCATTTTATATAGAGAAGTCATAAAACATGGTAGAAAATGTAAAGTACAGTTATCAATAAGTAACTTTCACTAAAAAATCACACAAAATAAAAGGTAAAACTATGTAACTCATTTTTAGAAAATCAGTCAGTGTTCCAACTTTTGTTAGAAGCAGTAGCTTTGATTGCTTAAAAGTGAACCTAACATAAAACTTAAGAAAATGCTAACTATAGCTAATATTTGTTTCTAAAATATTAGGCGATATGAAAAACAAAACTTGTTATGAATATAGCTTTGTGAATAAGATGTAAGCATTTGTCCTCTGATCGACAGAATTATTTTTTGACCTGCAAACACATACCTGCTATGATACGATTCTAAACGATCTTATTGGTGTCTGTTGCTTTAACATTTCAAAGCAACAAAAAGATTTGGTCATCAGTTTTCAGAGTTCTTTTCACACATTTTGATCTGTTTACATTTCAGTTCATTGGTGTTCTCTTTCATATTTTATGTTCGTCGCTGTCCTTTTAACATTTTATTGTCCTTTTCACATCTCTCCGTCCTTTTCACAGGAGATTCTTCTCCGTTCAAGATCCAGTTGTTTCTCGTCGTGAATGTCACACGTCACATCGTTAAATTAGTGCGTCATAAACAGAAGTATCTAAACCAGTATTGCTTCAGATGCTAGCCAACGAGCGACTGTGGAAAAGAAGGAACTTACAGACGAATCTGACCCTGTATTACTAGTACTTTAGAAAATCTCTCACTTGTTCCATGTTGTTAAAATGTATGAACATGTGAATGAAATATATTTCAATAAAATAAAGAGATGTATTCCTGTTTTAGGTTTATCCGAAAGTGTAAAATGTGTCGTCCAATTTCAGAATGTGACAATAATTATCTATGTTTCTGATGTATGTTTGTTTTGAACAAGTAAAACATATCAAAAATGTTCTACAAATATTATAGTACTGTAACAGTTGAAGTACTTCTGGTGGAATTCATGTTCTTATATTATACTGAGCCATGTTCACTCGTTGTAAACATACAGATTACTAAATCAAACATAAATAAAATTGATAAAAATCATTAACATGTCACAACCAATGCCTGCTTTGTTTACAGCATTAACAATACAAAACAAATAACGAAGGCAAGTAAAACGTGCAAACCTGCATACAATTCGGGCTCTGTCAGAATTAAAAAGACGTTTTCTTTGATCTTTTCTATTTCCTCAATTAAAATCCTACTGAAATCATTAACTATTTCATTTCCGGAGAAATCTCTATTTCGGATATCATTAAAAGTATATAAACATCAGAGTTTAAATTCAAGTTAAGTGGCAATGCTGGAGAGAAAACAAGACAAACTGAATCACCGATTTCACGAATACTTGTCTCATTTAAAGAACATTCTAGATAAAAGTTATGTAGCCCCCCTGAATATGTCCGTCGTGCATGGCCATGCGTCGGCAACTACTTGTGATGTATGCAAACAATATGTTAAAAGCAATTATTGTTACAAGTCTTAACATTGCTAGAGCTTAGAGAAAATGACTGAAAAGTACATTTAAAGCTGTCATAAAACTCATTGTAGCATACCAAGGGGAGGTAGCTGCTGCAGGGACTTTACCAAATGAACCAAACAATCAAAGTTGTACAGCTTAAAATGTAAGGATTGTTTCCCTTTACATAGATACCGGTAGTTAAGAGGTTGTCGATGTACATTCGTATCTATGAAGGTATATGAAATATACACATTTTTGACATATGGACATCCTTTAGGCGAAAGGTCAGGATTGCACTGATATGGCCCTGTCTCGCAGTATTTAACCTTATCTCATAATTTTCAGTTCTTAGAATGCGTGAATCTGAAAACCTGAGACCTGCTTTGACGTGTTCACTCTCAGATGACTTTCCCATGGATTTAAAAATAACAACGTGTGTGTCTTCTGTAATCTGAGTGATTCAAAGTTCAAATTTGGAACTACATGTATTCTTTATTGTTTCAACATGGCATTTAGGTTTCTTATCATACGTCACAGTACAGTGTTATACATTCAGTGTAATGATCGGTGTTGCATATATACATTTTACACATGGTTATGGGTATTTGACACATCTATGACCACGCACTTTTCACATATTGTTCCTAGAGTTCAATAAAGTAGATAATATACATCCTCCAACTGTGAGAAAGCGCACTCGCTGCAGCTGGTATATTAACTACATGTATATACTGGCAACGCCTTTGCGTAGAGTATAAGTAAGGGACAACACATACATAATGCAGACACAACACAAAACACTAAACAAACACAGTCTTGGAATAAAAGTTAACCGAAATATCGCTCATCGGGGTTTAAACGTGTTTACAGTGTGCCAACCTCAAACGTTCCTGAACGTAACCTATGCGGAAAAGTGTTTAAATAAAATACAGCCTAAAGCTCAATTAGGCGAAAGGTCGGGAAGTTGACTTGTTACTAAATGGCCGATTATGTGCACGTCACGTAAATATTTAACCGCATCTCCATATAAACTTTTCAGGCATTATAGCGATTTCTTTTTAAATGAAATATATTCGTGATATCTAAATGGAAAGGAAAATATTAAGCGGGAACGAACCTGGGACCTGCAAATTTAAGAACGTGTTTTTACCATAATTTTATAGTCGGCACATGGAGCAGTTTAAAATGCTTGAAATGGTAACAAGGAAGACGGGAGTTCGAAACCCATCTAAATTTTTTTTTTTCTGTTTTACTTAAAATCTTAAGTGGTTCAAATGTTTTACAGCAAAATTTGGAAAACTTATTCATTTTTTTTTTTTTTTTTTTTTTATTAAATATTTTTTTTTTTTTTTTTTTTATTAAATTATATTTTTGTTAGTTGTTGTGTTGGGTTTTGTTTTTACAACCAAATTGTTTCGACATGGCATTTAGATTTCTTATCATCAACATCACCAATTTCTAGAATACAGTCAGTAATGATTTGGGCCCGCGGTGTTTTATCGTGTTCAGTTATTAATACATTTTTTCTTACGCCATGTTGTTATTGCCCCAAATTTGGGGTAGGAATTTATTTTGTATTATTGACACAAACACTACCTGGAACCCACGCATCATTTTAAAATTGTCATCTCTTTTGATATCAGGTACGATCACGTGTGGACTTTTGCTTTATTTTGTCCGTGGGAAGATGGGTTGGGGGGAAAGAGTCCATAAGTAAGGTCCGCATTCAGTTTTTGAAAACTGGAACACGTTTATTGCAATTTTATTCTTGGGATTTAGGGCCTGTCTTAACTATATACCAGTGAACAGATATGCAATTGAAATAACCATTGCTTCAGGAAAGGACTAGTACTATTCTTCCACTCTCCAACTTAAAACATGTGTACGCCACACTTGATTGAGGAGCGTGAAATCGTTTTACAATCTGCACGTGCAGTCTGCATTAATTCTATCTCTGAAAGTATTTGACGTATACTCAGAAATTCTATAATGATTTTTTATATTACACTCATATGAAGTTTTTAATTGGGTATTTATTTATTGCACTCAGAGCTGGCAGAGTTATACGGTTTTTTTCCTAGTAAAAAAGGCATTCTGTGTACGTTGTAATTCTTTTTTTCATATCCTTTCAAACCAACTGTCTCTGTTTACAAATGCCCTAATATACATTGTCATTTTTAGGGAAATCTGTTTTTACTTTTAAAAAACTGGAATGATGGGTTTGCAATGTCGTTTGTTCATATAAACATGCTTCTATTCATTAATACAATGAAAGATAAATAAAATACATAATAACTTTATTTTCTTTATTACTTGATAACGTGACAAGATAAGAGAGCTGAAACAGTTCTAACACATGAGTAATTCAGACAACTAGTATATTATGTAAATATAGCAGCACACGAGCCATTCATGCATTGTTCATTACTAGACTTATGTATAGCAGTTGCAAATCAAATACATCAATCCAATGTCTAGTACTACACATTTGTATAGCAGTTGCAAATCAAACACGTTCATACATTGAATTGACTTGTTTATAACGAGCGCAATTCAAACACACGAGTCTTTCATATATTGAATATACATGAACATAGCACGTGCAAATAAATATTAGACATGTCTTCTTCTTCTTAATTTAACAGCATAACATATTAAAGTGATAATACCGTTCAATATGATAATCACGATTTAATGTAATACATTCATTCACCAATCGTTTAATATAATTAAAAAACAAGCATTGCGAAAGTTATAGCTAAATACATAAATATATACAACAGTTTTATTCATATTGAACATAGTAGAAAAATGACAAAATCTTTTTGACCCGCCGGGTCATAAAATGCTTTTTCCAACAATTTGATACGATAAAATTTGTGTTTGCGTGTACGTACGAACGAAATGGTTGCACATAACTTATTTTCTTTTAATTTTCTAAACATGTTCATGTTTTAAGCACTTTTCTTTGCCGTTCTTTTTTCTGGTCATTTGGAGCAGTTTTATAGCTGTAAAGAATAGCATTTCGCTTTAAGGCACCTATCTTGTTAATGGTACAAGTGTAGCTATGTTTTAAGCACTACAGAAGAAAAAGTTAACAATATATTAAAAACAAGTTCGCTGTGCAATCGGATATATGCAGAAATATACATGGTGCAAATGTGAGAAGAGAATTCGAAAAAAAAAAAATTGAGGCACATTTCACCTTAAACTGCATTTCTGGCTTTATGAAAAACTTATATTCCTGTCATTGGTAAAACTAAACAATAAATTTGATTTTATTTAATCATTTAACATATTCATATGATACTACAATGTCTTAAATTAGCATTACCCTTGACATTTTTATGAATGGTGTAATTGATTGACTTATGGACCTAAAAAGTGAACAGTGCTCAATTTATAGCCAAAATGTATGAGTCTGTATAATAATTGAAAATACAGAAAATGTGTGAAACCTGTATTGACTATCGTAATAAAAATTTGAAATCGATCCTCTTTCAAATTATATATGTCAATAATAGAAATAACCCCGTATAACACAGTTCTTACATGACTGTTTTCAAAACATCTACTGTGTTTTCAGGATTATTCTTGAGATAAGAACATCATTTTTTTCTTGAACGCGTGATTTTCAAAATGTTATATAAGTTCAAAGTAAATCTGTTTTAGTAACATAAAAGTACGAGTTTGAGCTAACTGTTTGATTTGTTTTACATACAAATTAATGACCCTTTTTCAGTCTGGTTCTTGAACCACATACCTTTGGCAATTTGACTTTCATATTAATAAGCAAGTTAAAGGTTTTATTTATCAAGTGTTTTACAATCTCTCATATATTAAGTTAAGGAACCACAGGAGTAAAGCAAAATGAATTTCTAAAAACAGAAATGTTATTAATAATATCTGCTTTAATTAAAGAAACCGAAAAACCTTAACACTATTAAGGATGTGGTTGACTTAAAACATGTACACACTTACATGTAACATACATAAACATGAAAAATGCAAAGATCAAAAATCATGCACGCCAAATTTGCCAAGTTTCCGGACATATTTTCAGGAGATTTTGTAAAACTGAATTTTAAAGAAAAACAGGAATCATCATAAATCCAACTTTTTTAAAATCAACTCTAAGGAAGTTTGTTAGAATGACATCATGAAAGTCAGTAATGCAATGCAAATGAATACATGAATTTATTAAAATGGAATTATGCACATTTTTTTTCAAGTTAAAATCCAGCTGAAATAGGTGCGTGTACAACGTGTAAAGGAAATAATAGCTTTTAACCCAATACAACAAACTCTTCCTGCTACCAGTACGAAATAATAACTTTCCAAATATTACTTTTCCTATTTTGACTGGGAGAGTCATTTAAGAAATAAACAACCGCATGTAGGAGTTGCTTCCCTTCCACTGCCAAAATCTCTACCGGCAACAACACTAATAACACAAGAAAGATCACTGTCAAGAAAGGAATTATTATTTTATTAGTCCATTTTTTTTTATTTCTAAAGCACCAACTTCAAATACTAATGCGGCATTATCATTAGTTTAACACATTTAAATGCACAGCAACCAAAAATTGCTTTTATAAAACTGTCAATAAAAATACACTTTGTGCAGTATGATGCGCATAATGTCACTTTAACTTATAATTTATAAATGCATTTCAATATGTGCAGGTGAATTGAACGAAAAATGATTGAAACTGATAAATTGTTTCTAGTTTTATAAATGCCAAAATGCCTGACTCAGTTGACCTTTGACCTATTGTCACCAAAGTCAATAGGGGTCATTTACTTGTCATGATCAATCATGTCATCTGCAAATCAAAATACCCTTTCATCTTCGGTGGGGGCATAATAAACACTAGGCAAACGACTTGTTTTTTTCTAAAGCTAATTGCCAAACAAATTCATTTTCTTGACATGAACATCTGCACTTCAGTACCCAAAATTTGTTTGATATGAAGCTGTTTTGTACGACCCAAATTGTGCTTTATATAAGCACTCTCTGCACATTCTGCACAGCCAAACATTTATTTGACTCAGTTATTTTGACTTTGTCTTGGCTTAAAAAATGCTGCAGACATTTCAACTTACATGTACCTCGATATATTTTGTTGACAAGCATTGGTTAACAAAAAGCAGCAATACGCCGTCGACATTTCAACTTTGACATAACTTGTTTACAGTTTAACTTTGACATACATTAGTTAACACACAACTGCAAGACCTTCACGACATTTCAACTTTACTAAAATTAAAAGACATTGTAGACATTTCAACTTTGACATACATGAACCTTGATATACTTTGTTGACAAACATTGGTTAACAAAAAGCAGCAATACGCCGTCGACATTTCAACTTTGACATAACTTGTTTACAGTTTAACTTTTACATACATTAGTTAACACACAACTGCAAGACCTTCACGGCATTTCAACTTTACTAATATTAAAAGACATTGTAAATATTTCAACTTTGACATACATGTACCTTCATATACACGTAAGGGAACTTCTAACGCTACCTTTAGTCTTTATTCATTATTTTGAAAACTACTGTAAGAATTTACTTGAAACTTCACACGAATAATAAATAGTATATTAGACAAATTTTGTATAATTGTTATTGCAAACGACCCATTAGTTATTAAACTGAACTCGCTCAAAGATAATAACCCCCAAAATCGAAAGTCGCAAAATTTGCCGTTTTCGCAATGTGTTAATTGGACGGGATGCACATATAAAAGTCACTGCTACTGGGCCTTGTGTGCGGTCACATTTCATTTTTTCTCGGACTTAAATGTTTCATTCTACATTGACTGAATACCCGATAAGGTGACAATATTGTACATGTTTTCGAAAACGATGTTGCTGGAAAGACAATAACCAATAATTAGAGCGCCTGATTATTCTGGTTAAGGGTACCGTTATGCTGTTATGACACTTCCTATACTGTCCGAAAATTAAACCATTCTACATGTACACGTGATCGCTACTACTTTTCAGAACACAGGTTATCATAATTAATTTAATCTCCATTTCATACATGTTGAAATTTGAGTTAGGAAAATGTCGAGAATATCTATGCAGCAAAGGGCTCAAATTGTTGGTCTAATTGTATGTGAAATTTTTGCAGTTGTTTTGGTTTGCGCTTTGTGATATTGTTACCGTTGTTTAAAGGAATTCGAGTTTGTGATTTTATTTTAAATATTTTATTAATTTACTATTGTTAAACAATGTAGAGTTGAAATAACAGATTAAAATATAGATTTTAAACCTGTGAAATGCGTTGTTCATTTTTGCGACTTTCGATTTCGAGGGTAGCGTACATTACACGTGGGTATTTACGCAACCACCAAATAATGTATCAGTTCACTAGCGGTGAAATACAACAGTCCACATGTTGTGAAAATTTGAAAAGGTAACTGGTACAGTTTCTGAGATATTCAAAAATATTGAAAGGTAGCGTTAGAAGTTCCCTTAAGTGTACTTTGTTGACAAACATTGGTTAACAAAATGCAGCAACACGCCGTTTTACATAACTTGTTTACAGTATAACTTTGACATACATTAGTTAACACACAACTGCAATACCTTCATGACATTTCAACTTCACAAATATTACAAGACGTTGTAAACATTTCAACTGTGGTGTATCTTGTTGACATTTTCACATAACAAACATTATGTACAATGTATACTCAAATGCAAAATAAACGCAGCTTTTTCAATTCATCATTTGTAGAAAAAAACCCAGCACACTCTTACAGGTGATAGAGTTCGCTATCAGGCTGCATAAATTTACGATGAACTGATCAATTTAAAACTGTTTTCATTGTATGCCAGAATGTATATCTCTTATACAAACTTCGGTCTTATCTAGCACATTAATTTCAAGTTCAAAGGTAAAGTTGCATTTCTTTTGCGGGTCAGCATAATTATATACATGAAATACAGTATCAAATTCAGTGATATCTTCAAGATACATAGACTCTTTCTTACTGATATAAGGCTGTCTAATTGATTTTTACATATGTGTTCAGTTCCTTATGCAGCCTTGTAGAGTGACAAAATTTATTTATAGAATTGTTTAGGTTTAAAGACATTTCATACCTGCATTTGAACACTGGCACTTCATTTCTTAACCTACATATAGAAACAAATCATATTTGGTGAATAATAAGACAAAAAATACCCGAGACTCTTTCAGGGACAACACCCACACAAAGCACACCACACAAAATCCCCATAGAATAAAGAAACAGTCACAAATGACTCATGTCATAGAGTAGTGGGTTGGGGTTTTCAAATGGTGACAAAAACTAAGAGTTTGGAAACTCTGTTTTTTCACGTTCATAAAGGAAAGTGTTTACATTTTTGAAGCACTTATTCTTTGAAAGAATAATGAATTGATCCAGATGCTCGGCTACTTTATAACAGATGCATTAACATGCTTCCATACACCTGCAAACAGCGCCAATTAATGAAATAGCATCAGTTTGTCACGGCAGATGTATGTTCCAAAACATACAACATAATCCCCTGTATATACAGGCGCGGGTTGAAGAGACAGGTGCAGATAAAAGGTAATCCAAGTACCACTCCATAGTTCTACTTCTGGATCCAAATGTTATAGCCCTCCATACATTTTCTAAAATATTTTATACAGAAATATAAAAAAGGCCTAGAACGTCGGCTGTTTCCGTATTAAAATCTATCTAGTAACTTCATAACTTTTTTTGAAAGAAGTGGTCACAATTTAAGTTCAAAGAAATAAAAAAAATGTTGAAAGAAAATGTAAGCCTTTTAACATGAATACCCAAGAGTTTTCTTTTATACATTTGCTTCAACTAATTTAGCAGAGAAACCCAGTTCTTAGAATGTTCTTGTTTTGGTTTGGTTTATGTGACCACCAGTCATTTAGTTACTGATTGCAGATTTTAGACTGTAGCTTGGAAATATGGATATTTGCAGCATTGTTTGTTGGGCGCAAGTTTGAGGATCGTGTATAGCAATGTAGTGCATCGTGGAGCTTGTTTTCTTGTTCCAAACATTGTCCGAGAACATTTAAGGCAGTTTCTGGATGACCAAGATTTTGGTCTCTGTCTATGGTCCGTCTAAGGTTGGTCAGAGCCCTTTGCTGTTTAACTGGATCTCCGAGATGACTGTAGACCTTGTATTGCAGAAAGAACAGGAACGGAATTGAATCAATAACAGCCCAATCCATCCAGACATCACGAGCACCTCTGTTAGGTGGCAGTGCTGGGTCAAACTCAGATCTAGAAAGCTCAGGTTTTAGCTCCTCTGGAGTACAGTCTATTTCCGCCATCAGAAATCTCACACAAAACGCTACACTGTCTATGATAGTTTCTTCGTCATTGAAGACAGATAACATATTGAAATCTTCGTTTGGTATTTGTCTGTACTGCCGGCAGCAGCATACCGAGAGTAGTGTATCTAAGTTGTAGCGATCTACCAAGTCTTTAAGAATGAATTCTGTTTGCAATTCATCCCCACTGCAGTAGAATATAGATGCAAGTTTCAGTCTGTTTGAAATACCTGTTGTCAAATTTGTCGAAAACCAGACAAGGGCGTCTTGTGGTAGTGCTTTGTTAATTGAGATACTGAATGATGCCAGAACAGACCCCAGTGATGTGCAAAGAAATTTTGTTATAAGCTTGCATGCGATCTGTTGAAATTCATTGTCTTCAGTGTAAACACCTGCCAGTATGTATATAGACTGTAATAGAATCTGCACAGTGAACTCCGTGCTGCTGTAAGTCAGTTCAGACAGGAAACCAGCATTTTGTGAGCTCAGAAACAATGATAAATTGTGTAACAACTGTCCTGAGACTGAAGGGATACAATTGAAAGTAGCTAGTTGAAAGTTACTGAACTGGTTGGAAAGTATATGGCCAAGTAAGTCTATGTCTATTTCCAGTAATGCGCGACCCTCACTCAGTATGAACTTTTGAATAATGTTGAGTAATATTGGTTTGACTTGGGAGGAAATGCGTGCACCCATTAGGTTGTTTCCAGATATCATGAAATGTGGACAGTGTTCAAATGATACACAGTGGTACAGTATAGCTAAACAAACGTGTAAACAGGATAGTAAATTGTGCTCTTGCCAGAAATCAGCTCGTGTGTTTTCAATACATCGCAACAAAATTGACTTACACATAAAGCTTGACAGGGTGTGTTCTGATTGAAGGTCGGGGTATGATTTGAGAATCATCTTCATCAAGACATAACATCTGATTTGGGTAATGTTTAAGCTGAACATCAATGTCCTCTCTGTTAGTGAGGTAGATATTCTCCATTGAAACGCATCACCCTGGCATTCTCTGCTGCCAACAGGAACAACAAAACATCCATCATTAACAGCTAACTGTTTCATTTCATGAGGAGGCCAGTCTCCTATGCCTTTTCTGTGTAACCATGGTGATGCATCTGCCGGCCACGACTTGCAGTGGAATGCGTAGACTACATCTTGGTCAGCAAAACCCTCCGCCCCTAGAGATGTTTGTGCGGGACCGTGTCTTATACATCCATTCGGAAGTTTGTCAACAAACCATGTGTTTCTCATAAGTATCCTACCTTGTGCGTCACGAACATATGTTTCGTCTGGTGCAGAATCGACAAGAATTGGGCAGTCTTCGTATGTTTTCTGTAGGAGACAGTATCCTGGTGGTGTAGTGTCATCACGAACCATCAGTAGATTAATGAAACCAGCTTGCCAATCTCCAAGGTCCTGAATAATATTCAATTCATTATCACAAATAAGAACATCAGTGTCTGATTTAAGTCCCATTGTTGTTGTTCCCTCAGTCTTACTGCCAAAATGAAATATCGTCTGATCACTGCCTGTAAGTCTTTCCATTATTGTATTCACTGACTCTTGTATTAGATAGGTTCTTCTTCGTTTTGTAACTGTTTCTTCATTTACACCAATTTCATCAAGAACATTTGACAGTCGAAGCGACACATTGTGCGTATATTCAGGTGTGTGAAACATTCTACAATAAAAACATACACGGTTTTTATAGTAATGTGATGAAAACGTTGACAACAACGAAATCACTAGAAGGTCCGACCACTTACAGCACTGATGTTTCAGAACTGCCGAACACATTATAGTATTGACTTTGAAACACTGCCAGTCAGTTAACTTTTGCTAACTTTCGCGAGCAATTTAGATCCTATTTTATAACTGATTTATTTTAGTGAATCTAAAAGTACGTATTATTAAATGCCCAAAAATGTTTCTAGATTTACAATAAATATTAACACTATTGAATGTTAAACTGAAGTGTATTGAGTTTAACTATTGAATTTTATATAATTATATTGCATCTTTTCTAAATGTTAGGTAAAAAGTTTTTAAAGAACTCATTTCAAATCATTTGAGATTGTATACAAGGATTTTCAATATACATGTATTTAGGACTGAAAATAGACTTTAGAGCAGTTTCATTTGACAATGTGTAGAAAACTGGTTGACTGCTTCAAAAGTGGCAGACAATAAAATTAATAATAAGTAATTTTGTTTTACGCTAGTCAAAACAAAAGTTACAAGAAGTATTGTTATCAAAGTCTTAAGTTCGAGGTAAAAAAACTTAGAGCTGTAACACCATTACAAGATGCAGTAGTTTTTGCCACAAAGTTTCGTCGGCAATCCAGATATAGGCTAAGGGGACATACAAGCTGTGTTGGAATCCAAAATACGAACATGGTGTCTTTCACTACTTCACTTGTATTGTGGCAAGTTTTATTTCAAAATTTAAATAACTGTAAAAATAGAGTACATTAAAGGGGATATTACTCTGCTTTGTGCGGAAATAATATAATGAAATACACTCCATGGTAGTTATGCATACCAAGTTTCATTGTAATAATTCGAAAAAATTAGTTTGTGTCAAAGGGTTGAATGATTCATACTGTACATCACTTTGAATTCGTGTGAAAAAAAGTTCGTGATTTTTGATCTCCGGGTCAATTCAAGAGACCATGAATTCGCGAACAAACGATCCCGCTAGTTCACACTTTTTGTAACAATATCGTTCATTTCCGCAGAATCTTTTAATTAGCGAAATGATAATTCGCGAAGGAGTGCTGAAAAATCTACGTACTAGTTTCATTTAAAGGGAGAAAAATCATGATAGTGCCACCTACTGCATACGATAATAAATGATTTTACTGATGAATATTACCGAACAAATGCCTATTCCTTTTCGCAAAAGTGGATATTTTGGGGGAAATGTGTTCGCAAATACGCTATGATCGAAATTACGGTTCATTTACATTCTTTTTGTACTTTTTACCGAAAGTGGATAAGTACATTTCATAATTAAATTTTCAAAACACAAATTTAAAAGTTAAGAATATTGTGTTCCTATAAGTAAACTTGTAATTTAGCAATGTTTCCATGCATTAATTGTTCGGCAGTTATGTACTTATAAACCCTCGCGCACAAACTCAGTTCGATATAAAGGTAACATCTGCGAAGATTTCTAAATAATGAATGTTTTTTGTTTCAGTTTCAAACAGCTGTCATGATATTATTCCATTTGGAAATGTATTATGATTATAATTTATTCAATCATTTTAGGCATGAATGTTAACATAATTTCTGTAACACGACAGTACCGCAAATCACAATGAGACCGATGCAAAAACATTTAAGACTTTGGTTACTGTATATTGATAAAAGTGTTTTAAAATCAGCATAATTTCAATGCTTAAATTTCTTGAGTAGTATATTTTGAATTACTAAATAAGTTTTCATAAACAAAACCGAAATAAGGTTTACATTAATTGCATTACAATGTTTCAATTCAAGACGACTTGAATTAAATTAATTAAACTTTGTTATGTAGTATTTTTAAATACAGTAAACTCCGTTTATAACAACTCCGGATATAGCGAAATTTCGGATATAAGGAACACATTTTCGGGTCCCGATTTTATTCCTTTTTTATCTAATATGCAAATTCTACTTTGATATAACATACAATGTACACAGCATATAAGGAACAGGATTAAATGATCCACAGGAATTCGTTATATACGGAATTTAATGTTAACACATTTTGGAATGTAATTTTAGCAGATTCAACAATGCATAAGGCTCTTACCTTGCGGGTGGTCTGTCTGATAACACGTGGTCTGTCTGATATCACACATCCATTTCTGTCGTCAACTACACACTGTGCAGAAAAGTATCCCCCATCTGAATAAATATTCATAGAATATACCCAGACTCCTCTTGTCATTTTGGTTTCTGTGGTTTTTCCAAGACAGGGAAATATTCTCAGCCTCTTTTTCATGATTCGGGTGTTTTATACTCGAACCATAAAAAAACATTGTATCCTTAAACTTGAAAGAATATAAAAATCAATTAAGACGAGTAGTTTTTGTACTCTTTGTGATTATTCTTCCCTGTCGGGACTTTAAACCACCTTTTGCGGTGAGTGGAAATTATAGTTTGGAGTTTATTGAGGAAACAAATATACAGGCAATTTTTTTCTGACGAAATCTTTGGTATCAATTAGTCATATCAGTTTAAGGAAATAAAACAACAAAAATAACTAAGAAATGATATGTAGAGAAATGCAAATAAATTATGGAAAGGAGATCATTCATCTGGCCACATTAAAAAATGATACGAAATTCCATTAAGAATTTATTTACTGGTCTGTAAAAAGGTCACACATGAACCTCAGTCTGTGAGAGGCTGCAGTGATTTCAGTGACGCTAAGCACTCGACTAGGGAGGTGGATTGGAACAGTCTCTTAGCTTGCAGATTTTCCGTGAAAAGTCCAGAAAATATTGCGGTATGAAAACATTGTAAGATAATATAATTATTTGAATAGTTAAAACATAGATGACGTCTGTGGAGTCGTCGTGGCGCAGTGGTAGCGCGTTCGCCTCCCGGGTTCAATCCCTACCATAGCCAGGTCGATAGTGTCCTTGGGCAAGACACAAACAATTCTACATTGCCTTTCTCTCTCTTCGAGGTTTTTCGAGACGAAAGTTATTTTTGGATATTTATTAACATTAATTACTATGAATATACGTCTTTTGTATTACTAAAACGGACAAAATGACCTTTAAACTTTAGTTCGATGCAACAAAGCGTTATGTGGATAAGGTAATAGAAGCAGTTACAATGCTGTAGCACTGATATAATGACATCAGTGTAGCGCATGCGTGTTTCTATTTTATTTGTTCGATGCATTTTGCTGTGGAACAGTCGCCATATTGGAACCGAAATTCCACTAGAATTCGTTCTATAGATCTTCTTAGGCGAGTTGTTGTATTTTTATGAATGGCCGAAGAAACTATATTATTGATATATTGATAGTGTTGTGGCTACAGAGTATAGCCTGTTTGTATTAACGAGTTTTGGGCTTTATAATAGCGACCACGGTGATGACTTACATTAGCAAAGCAAAACCAATTAGAGTTGCGTCCCTTGAATGAATCTAATGAATATTTATGAAGCGCTAAATCAGCCCAAGAATGGTGCCGATTTATTTCGCTTTAGAAATGATTAAAAACGGAATTGCCGGAAAACAGTCTAATTTGAATATTTAATTAAGACCTGTATACCTCGGGGAAAACCCGCAAATTATCCGAAAGCCGTAATTTATCAGTACAAAAACATGTCAAAAGTTTGAAAATGTTGATATTCCGTTAATCGGTCAATTTCGCTTGGTTTTCAGGTTTTATTTGAAAGGTATATACCCCAATCGGGAGATATGCTTAGCCTGTTGAAGTACAGCCGTGGCCATTATTCTGTACACTGTAATGTAATACAGTAATCGTCTCATATAACTGTTAAGTTATAATTTTCTTGTTCAATCTGGAATGAGTTTCGAGAGCGGTTAATATAAGTTGTAAGAACTTGTTTCGCAATCGAGAATATATAAATTAGTATAAATAAAAAGATGGCGTCTAACAAAGTCGACGTGTTGTTGAATTAGCCTTGCAACTATGCCAGTAGTATGATATTTTAATTAAAAAGTAAGCAGAATACTTATAGCCCTTTTCTGCTAACAGGGGGTTCGATCACGCGACAAAGGGAGATAATTTTGTCAGAAATTAGTGGGTAGATAACCACGAAATAGAAAAAAGGCGAAAAATGAAAATAGAAGGGCTGAATGCCAGTCTAAATGGAAATAAATCATCGCGCCTTGAACCATATGAAAGAAACTAAATATACTTCCGTTATAATCAGGCCTGATGTCAAAAGTTGCCACCCGTGCAAAATTCATGCAAATCATTAGTGATTACTGTGAATAAGTGCGTAATGAATATACATGCAATTACAGCCGTGGCTGTAATCCTGTCGCATTTCACATTAGTTTAACCTCGTCTATGCACCTTTCTTTCTGACAAAAAACCGATACATCTGTCGATACAGCAAGTGGAAGAATCCATTATAGAATTACCGCTTAAATTAGGGGTGTCATTAGTACGTTACCGTCGTTAATTAAAACCTTTCTTTGCGTCTTTGGTAGATCGTATGTAAAAGGTAAAACAAAATTCAGCGGATTTAAAATTACCAGTGATTGAACATTTAGTCAATAGCTTTGAAGGAAACAAAGACACGACAGGTTGTACGGCACGCAATTCAAGATCACTATAAATAACATGTGTTACTCAATTATAATTGTTAATAGGTTTTGCCGTAAAACCAATCTACTTCAACATAGTTTGAAACTGTAGACTCAAGGTTACTTACGTATAGTGTCGTATTCTTCTGACAAATCCAATGCCCTGCCGAAATCTTAGTGAAAATACTGAGATAAATCAAATTCCCAGTATCTATTTGCAGTCTACATGTAATGCAATCCCGACAGTGAACACGGAACTTTTCGAATGTGCATAATTGTGGTTTCACTTTCAAAGCCTATAAGGGCTGGGGTGTTGAGTAACAGAAAAAAATGCAAATCAATAAAAATTTGAACATGAAAATGAAACGAAAGACATGACAGACGGATAATATTATCTTGTATATACAATTTGTTTATTTTATTTACATATTATACATGATGAAGTTATGGAAATTCGTGAATGAAATAACACTAATATTTAACAGCTCGCATTACAAAAAATAATACGACAGCGTACATAAATCAAACTTGAAAGCATCACAGCGGGATGTGTTGAGCCAGACCTTGTTATATATATGTTTACTTTACGTTTCGGTGTAAAACATACAATGAATGATAAAGAAATTATATTTTAACGAATTTCATAACAATAAAACGACGGGTGAACGACAAACTATTTGTGCTTAAAAGCTGAATGCTTTTAACACGAATGTACATGTCGTCATTGTGACCGCTATATGTATATGTAGTGTCGCGTGCCAATGTTTTCTGCATGCAAGTTGGTGAAAGCACAAGAAGTTCACAGAACTATTTCATGTATGCTATAAAATGTATACACGAGTAGATCTACAAAAAAACAACAACAGAAGAAAAACTTGTACCACTGTGTTCCTTTAATTGTTCGTTTTGTCCTCGTGTGTTTGCTTTTATGCAGGGTTTGGTAGTATGTGTTTGTTACATGATGGTGTGTGTATGTGTTTGGTGGTGTGCACTTCTGGGTGCTATGGGGCTCGTTTGGGGAGGCTGCGTTTTTGGTATGTGGCATTCCCTGTTTGATATTATTTTTGTTTTTTTTGTACTCATTCGATCACATTCCGGGGAGCTGTATATGTAGGTCTCGGGGAAAGTTTCTGTAGACACTCAACGATGTAATACTTCTATTTACATAAAGGATGTCTGTTCACACCATGCTCGTTAAACATGCCTGCTGCACAGATCTATTTAAATATGTCCATTTTACATTGACACCATAAGAATGGGGTTTTGATTCGTGGGATCGTATTCTATTCAGTCACGGAAAGTACCTATATTTCCGTTTGTAACGAATTTTCTTGAACAACAACATCAAATCTTTACTATGGACGATAAAGAGCATTGAGATGTACATGCATTTATTTACTTTAAAAAAAAAATGCAACTCATAAAGGTCGGGTAGTACACTTACTGACGTTGTATTTATCGATCGACCTGGCTACTGAGGTACATGGTACACCCCTATTTGTCGCGGTTATTTATAATAGAATATTCCACTTAAAGTTGTATCGGATTTTATGTAGTGTATATAGCGTTTGTGTATGATAGTATACTATACCGAAATGCGACAGGATAACGGCCACGGTGTATACGGAAATGTAGTATTTTGAATTCACTGTCAAATGATATTAAAACTTAAATGTTAAATAAGCTTTTTTGGAAAAAGAATAAAGTAGTTTGGCGAAGATACTCCGTTAGCTTACTTATTAAAATATCGTTTAAACGATAGTTCTTAGAATTGTCCAGTTTCTGAAAAGTCTCACCGTTCTGAATTGTATTCGGGGTACAATTTTATTTGTTAAGTAATATGAATTTATTTCGCAGCAAAATTGATTAAGCTTCAAAATAGTGGCTACTCACACAATCACTACCAGTGCTTACTCATGAACGAGTTCATAAAAATGTCCAGTTGAAAAAAAATGACGACAAAATTACGTTTTTATTTCGTCATTAAACGGTAAACTTGTATCAAAGCTTTATAGAGTATATTTGTACATGAAATACTTTCGCTATTACTTCATATACTCTCTTGCTTTGAACTTTTAAAGTTGAATAGTATTTCAATTCAGATGAACTTCAACTGCCACTCAAATGGTTCACTAGCGGTAAGATGCTACAACACTAAAAATGAAAAAGACAGCAATTTATTCAGTTTCACTATACAAAGAAAAAATATAATACTAGAAATTTAGCAACAAAAAAAAACATTGTTAGTTTTCAAGCTACTAAGACACGCGGCTTATATTATCACGAAGGAGTTTTCGGGGGCGATTCGATAGGCTACTGAATCTTTCTTCGATTCCATTATTTTAAATACGGTAAAATACGGTTTACAGGAAACATGTCACCCCAAAAAAGTTACAATTTTAGTTGCAATTTACGGAAGCACAGAGGTGGCCACGCGATAATAAAAAAAGAAAAAAAGAAAAACAAAACTTTATCGCGTGGCCACGCGATAATAAAAAAAAAAAAACGAGTAACAAAACGTTATCTCTAAAAACAGAAAAAAAAAACAAAAAACAAAAGTTTAACCTTCCGGTTATGTAAGTCGTGGCCACGCGATAACTTTTTTATAAGATTTTTTTTTTTAATATGACGAGATAATAATAAAAAAATTCCACATGTCACGTCGTGCCACGTGCGATAATAATTTCTGAAACAAAACATTTACACAACGAAAATACCATTAAAGCATCAAAGGGCGCCATATTTTGTACATGAGAGGCGTTAAATAGCTAAAATTAGCTTTTTGATAAAAAAATTATTAGTTATTTGACATGAAACGTTTTTAATTTGCCAAAAAATAAATCATGGTGGTTTTAAAAGCAAAAAAAAAAGGAAGAAAAATTTAAAAATTGGGTTTGACCTGGATTTGAACTCGACTCGTTAAATTAGGCGGGCATCAGCTACCCACTACACCACGGCTACTTTAAAGCCGGCGTGGTAAAAAATAAGCTCATATTTATTTTTTCTTGGGGGAGAGGCAAAACCGAAAAAGGAGAAGTTTTTTTCGTTTTCTATTTTTTCTCAAAGATATGAAAAGGAACATTACAATTAAACATATTAATGAAGGAAATGTGTCTAATCAATATTATGTCTATCTCGTGTTATTTTGCACACAGTTAGCACCATTTTTCTCGCATTCTAATAACCGCTCCGTAGCATTCTGAAAAACAAAACATTTACACAATAAAACCGTTTCGGTATTGAACCGACCAAATGTTCTAAAGAGCCTAGTACAGGTTTCACTTTCTCTGGCTTGACAAAAATGAAACATCAATAAAGATAAGATATCGTGACGAGCCATATTAAAATTTTGGGGATTTTTGCGCTATCACTCAGAAACTTCATACTTTTGGCAGCCAAGAGGGCAATGGTGTTTTTTTTCTTTGTAATTTAGACTGGGAAACTCTTTAACCGACCAGCACTGAAAAGTTAATCCGCCTCCTTGGTCGAGTGATTAGAGTCACTGACTTGAAATCACTGTAACCTCTCATTGATTGCGGGTCATGGTTTCGAATCCTGCTACCGACCATGTCTCTTTATGTGAGAAAGTTTGCAGTTTCTAAATGTGAATATGAGTCTCGTACTCGTTCTTCCCAGGAACGATGTTCCAGTAAACTGTCCGCCTTTAAAAATGGTCGACGGGCGTTAAACTCGTTTAACAATACAACTGCACAAAAAAATAGTAAATTGTCTTTTTGCAGTGCACATTCATTTGGCTTTTGAATTCGTGTACCATCAATAAGACGCAAATGATTTTTATTAGGAATATGATAAAAAAGATGAAACCAATACTATATTTCAGTTCCTGGACTCGTCTCGGTATTTGAAGTCGGAGAGAAGCCTAAAAGGCTGTTTATTAACGCTAGTTTCCACATTTGCAAAGTGTTCATTTACGAAGAAAATTTCAAGAATATTTGTATTTGGATAAGTGCGAACAAATGCTATAACTACTGGTACAAAATACAAAAAAACAAACATCTTGTACTGGTACAACAAAACAAAAATCTTGTCCTGTCATATGTCTCAAACTATCTCTTCAATCTTTAGTTTTGGACAGTACCATAATTTACTCAAATAACTACCTATCAAAAGTAAGTACAGACTGAACCAGCAGTTCTATGTATCCCAGTGTTATTTCCAATGGCAGATAATTCAAAATCAAGGCCAGTGACATCTGATTTTTATTTCATATTTCTTTTTTCAGATTTGATGCTTGGTCAGTATACCAAGTTTGAAGAAAATCTATCAGGAAAATATTTGCCCTATATACATAATTAGCGAACATTTAAACATTCAATCTCCCGTAATACGCGACAAGTCTTGAATATTTTCTGTGTTACGACTAAACAGCTGTTTGAGTCATTTTTTTCAGTTTAATTGAGGTTAACTTTCTTGACCCAAAATGTGTACAAGCTTTTGTTCGAGGAAGTGTGCGGGGACTTGTGAGCCGAGCGAGCCCGCTGGTGCGGACCTCGTCTAAGATTGAGAACTGACTTATATTGTTACCTATATGCTGCTTTCAATGTTTATTTTGATTTTTTAATCGTGAAACGTGTCTGAAGCAATAGTTTTCTAGGAAAATGATTAAATGAATTATGAAAATTTGTTAAAATTTCCCGTGTACATTTTAGTATATTGAATAATTGATACGCCGCTGTGAATGTTGTTGACAAAATATGTGTATGGATAACGCACGAAAGGTGCGTGCTTTCCATGCACGGGTAAAAATTGGCGGTAGATTTTGGTTACACTCATTCGCCACGTGGATTAAGATGGCAGACGGGCGATATTTTGTCTCAAGCTTGAGACCTTTATGAAGAGAAAGGTAAGAGTGTTTTGCTTTTTACTGATGTTTCAGTAAGCTTAGGGCATTCGAAATGTACAGGAATGAGAAAGTGTAGGTTCAGACCCTTTATTCATAATTTATGCTTCCAGCAGCGGGCATAATATAAAAAGTATAGTTTGTCGTTGTGTCCGTGCCGCGTTGTTGTGTCCACGTGGTGGCACCAATGATAGCAGTAGCTGGGATGCATGTTTCCCCGCCCCCCCATATTTTCTTTTAATAGCAAATGTGTTTCACTTGCTTGGGATGCCATAATACATGTACATTATATTGTAGTATGCTTGCACAAGTAGTTCACGTAAAGAAAAATAGAAAGTATTGTATCATAAGGAAGAAACGGTACTTTTTTAAATAGTACCTTGCTCCTCCGGCGAAATCAGAGGAAATAAACACTGATATAGGATTCGAAACATAGTTTAGAACGCTATCAGTATATTCTTGAGGTAAAAGTGTGTGTTTATAGACCCATTTTAAGAAATAAACCGAATTTCGGAGATTTACTGCATTTTTACAGATATTTTTCAAAATATGTATTTGATATAGTTAACGCAACAAGAGTCTGATGGCGATGTTAACTATATTTAAGGTAAACTGTAAGTTAAATGCATATCCGCATCTCTTGTCTAAAGCCGCATGAAACAAGAGTTGGGGGATGGGGGCTTGTGTCATAAAGATTCGCTCTTGTCCGTCCGCTCTTACATGTACGTACGTCCCGAAAGCTTTGGCTTTGTGCACGCACTGCTGCTTTACTAACTGACCTAGAGTTACCAAACTTTATACAAATGTTGTGGTTCATGTAAAGTGTTTGAAATGGACCCCAACATGAATTTTGTCCTTCACATGTCTTATACTTTATAAACAAAATAGCCTCTTATTTCATATACCAAAGTGTTCAGAAAAGGCGGTTAGTGGTTAGTTATTTTATTTTATATACTAATTTATTAGATTGTGAAGAAAGCTTGAAGCTTATCGAGTCTCTCTCGAGTCCGCTTCCTGGAAAAACCAGTACTGGGGTCTTATGAGGATGTACGGTTGTGACCCCAGTGGGGCTCGAACCCGCAACTTCCGGTATGAGCGGCCGACACCTTAACCTCTACACCACCGTTCCTCTCTTTGGAAAAGGCGGTTGAAGATTTTTGCAGCGAACATTTGGTTTATAAATACTCTTTGCACTCAGGACCTGATATGTATCACACTCCTATATTCAAATTAATTTTTCTCAAAAGTTATCATTGTTATGTGTAAAATATGCTTATCTAGGTAGTACGAGTAACGAAATGGAAACAAACAATAAATGTTTAAAGATATGTGGAAAAACTGAAAGTGAAAGTAGAACTGTCAAATAACAAATGAATTGCTGGCGTTTTGCGTTGAAATACTATTATTGTTTTTTCATTACTCAGAGTTTGACCTTTATTCTTTCACAATTACAAATACAAAAATACAAAAAGACAAAAATAAACAACATTATATTTGACCGACGAGCCTTCGAATAGTCGAGTGTGCTGTCATGACACAGCTCTTGGCTTTTCAAAATAGAGGTGTTCAATATGGTAATTTTGCAGGCACTGCAAATGGAAGTCTAAATGTTCATGTACATTGCATCAAGCAGATAAAAGTGTCACTCAGTAAGAGCAAAGTTATTGAAATATGCTCTTGTTTTGTGGCATAGGTGGAAAGTTGGGGCATCCGTGTTCTATTTAAATATTTTTATAAATAAGCCCCACCAGAAATGCATGCGCATATAGTGATGTATGTAAAACAAAGAATGTCCATTTACAGTTTTACTTACTACTTTAATAATCCAAAAGTCCGCCTCCGTGGTCGAGTGTTTTAGAGTCATTGACTTGAAATCAATGTTACCTCTCTAGTATATCTAGGGCCATGAGTTCGAGCCCTGCTACAGATAATGTCTTTTATGTGAGAAATTTGACAGAAGGAGTCTAGTACTTGTTACTTGCTTCTCAGCAGCGATTGTCTTCGTGAAACTTGGTCAAAATGATTATCTTAAGGATGAAAGGAGCTTAGTAATTGGTCTCTATCTAGGAGCCTGTCATAAAAGCCATATAAAACATTGTGTATCAAAAGAGGTTGCATTATGTCGATTTTGTAAATATAAAACATGGTCAGTCTCGAGGATAAAACACTAAGTAACCCGGTCAAGTCATATAAAAACATTGTTTATTTGGGTTCAATATTCAAGAAGTTGCATGAAATTTGGTTATGACTGTTTCACAAAATCCAGGTCAAGTTTGAATTTGGGCCATCTTGGGTTAAGAACTAGGTCACCAGGTGAAATCATAAAAAAGCCTTGAGTATGTCATCTGGGGTCATTTTGCCTCAATTTCCACGAGCAGTTTCCGCCTAGAGTTCATGTGGTTTACAACCAGTTGAAAATAGTCTTCATGAAAAGTTCCACTAAATATATTTCAAAACAAAACAAGTAAATAACTGACACGTGTAGAATTTGCTAAGTCATCCTACATTGTGTATGCCTTGTGCCTTATTGCTACGTGAATTTCGTGGAAAACGTCTAACCTGCTTACAAAAATAAAAATAAAAAATTTAAAAATTTGATTTGAAAAATGTAAATTGTTGTTACTTACAGTTTAACGACAGGCTACTGACTTGTATGTCAGAAGGTGTGATAAGACATTGTTTTGGAAGGTATCAATCAAAGCTTAAGGATTGTTTTTTTGTTGTTGTAATTTTTATTATTGTTTGAGAAATATTCGGTTTACAGGACTTAATGTTCTTAGAATACATTTTGTATTAAAAACTAGTACACAAGTTTTGAGTATATGATTAGTTGTTTGTATATATATATATATATAACAATGAGTATGATTGAATATGTTCTAAACACATTACTCCTCATTATATTTTAACTGTTATTTATGATTGTTCATAATATTGTATATTTTAGGTCACAGAATGAAATGGATACTTGTGCATTACAGTCAGTGCTCTACAGTACATATGGAGTGTTGACCACAGTGTGGATTTTATTTGAGTAGTAATGTGAGACGGTTTTTGACCTGTAAGGGTAAATTGAAAATCGGCCTTTAAAGTATACCCAAATAACGTTTAAACTAACAGCGCCTCTGGTTACATAGTGGCAACCAGCGTGTGTCACTGACAGGAACAATTACGTAAACAGTGAATCAATGATTATTTGGAGAATTTATGTTGTGTCACATACAAGAACATTTTTCAAAAATGAAAGATTTTAGAGCTGATACAGTATTCATTTTATAACTGGTTGGGATGAACAGTGAACAGTGCGTAAAGTACTGTTGCAATTTTTTGCTGAAGAAAAGTTACTACATGGAGAATTGGATGAATTTCTACATATTTCGTCATTGACACTGGAAGTGCATATTACAAATTTAAAAGGTCATTTATCGTAGTACTTTACAAAGAATTATTGACTTTTGAACACGTACTTTATAGTAAACAACCAATGAGCTGGACTAACGCATACCTTCAGGTTTATTCCACTGGATTCTTAGTATACGAAGGAACTTACCACAATTCTGATTCCGAGGATGTATTTTCACGAGGGAAAAAGAAGTTAAAGTTAAACAGGACTATATGTTCAGTAGGTTTCATAAGCATTATCATGTCATTGGGTCCAGACATCCCATAAGGTGACCCCATAGTCTAAGTTCAACAAAGTCCCCATTATACTATTTTCATTGTAAATAATTGAGATTATGAGCTGGATCCGATTTCATGTTCAAGCATAATGATGTGTAAATATAAAGGGGTCCATCATTATGTGGATGAATTCAGGTTTTAGGTCACTCACAACTAAGTTCTCATCGGTCAAAGTGGGTGACCTATTTTTGACATACCTAAAATTCATTCTTACTCAGTAATACTGCAACCAGACATTTCAAATAATATCCCCCACTTTCGGCTATAATATGCTATTTTAGATAGGCGGCATGTTGGGAGAGCATGTCTGGCTAGGTCTAATTAAACATCTCAATAACAATGGGAAATGGACCTTCATAAAACCATATAACAGAACATAACACACTTTGACATTGGTCATTCGCGAGTGATTCTGATGTTTATTCGCAGAGGAACAGAAGCTCAAGTATCACCTGGATGGGTGAGTACACTAGATTAAGTTTAGCAGAAATTGTGGTAATAGAGCAACTACATGTAGATAAACTTGCACTTTTATTTGAAACAAGTTTTCAAAATCTTAGATTCATCTAACAGTTGCCACAGTTTTTGTAGTAAGTTTCATTTTTGCGAGAGATGCTGTACAGTTCTGGCTTCCAAAACTTTAACTGGCGCTATTTGATATATGTTTTTGTTAGATCGGAGACTAGAATGATGTCTCTCTGATTAGATGCAGTGTTAAAGTTTTGGATCAGCCACATTACGAAACCTTACCAGAACATGCAATGTGGTCGTGTTATAAAACGTGGTCCTTGTGACCTCAATCCAAACTCGCCGGAAATTTGCCGTAAAAGTGCCGAGAATGACTGTGAAATCGGCAAGATGGCGACCAAGCTTTGAAAATTCTGGCTTGCCTGAAACTTTCGTAGTACGTTACGTTTTAATATCGATATTTTGGCATTCAAATTTGTCACTTAAAAAGGTTATAGTTTGATAGACAAAATTATTAATTGTTTCATCCATTTCTTATGATATACCGAAATATGAGCATGGCCGATATCTGACTCGAATATTGGTAAGGTTTCTATACAAAGTTAACTTCAACGTACCAGTCCTGTCGGGTACGCTGATGTTCTATAGGTTTTTATTGTAAGACAGGATTCTCGGTTTCGCAGTGACGTCATACTGGCCAGTTAACCAATCGGATTAACATATCGCGTTAATTTCTTCATTCGGTAAAGGTGAAAACTCGGTCTTTGTCTTAGACTAATAATGCAAGTTTCAATTTGTTTCAAACGAGACAAAAAGCTTTTAACAACATAGAATTATTATAAATACAAATCTATAATTGTAAACGAATGGTAGGCAAACTTGATTTTTTTCATTCTCGGATTTGGTACAAATTAAAACTAAAGATACATATAGACGAGTGATGAACGCCGAGGATTCACCGTTCCAGAAATTAAATCATGTGAAGCCGAGAATACATACTGTACATGTATTTTCTTTCAGCTGTTTACATGTAAACAACTAAGAGTCTGATCTATTGAAAGCCGTAATAGATTCAGATGAATATTGTGGTGTTTTAGAGTCATTCTGGTTGATCATTTGAGATTTCATAGCTTTTGCTAGCATTTGTTGTTTGGATTCACTGAGGTTGTTTGGATTCATTGAGGTTGTGTAAAGAAAGCAAATGGTGCTAGTTTTATTTTGATGTGATTTAGAAATATTCTTACACTTTAAAGGGACACACTTATATCATGAAAGTGTTTAGGGATAATAGTGGATTTACATATTTCGAGCAATAATCCATTATAAAATAAGCATAAAGTGCTTGCATAAAAATAAGTGTGATTTTTTTTGAGAATAAGCTTCATGGCGCAATACTAAATGGAGTTGATTTATTCGTTTTGAGCACAAATTCTATTTGTGATAGATATACGTGATTTTTTTGCGTGAAATATTTCGTGATTTTTGTTTTGGCTACCAAACGTGAAAGTATCATGTTGTTTTTGTGAATGAAACACAACCATTAGTTCATTTTATCACAAATTCTATTTGTGATAGACATTCGTGACTTTTTTACGTGAAATATTACGTGATTTTTGTTTTCGCAACCAAACGTGAAACTATCGTGTTGCTTTTGTGAATGATACACAACCATTCGTTCATTTTATCACAACTTCTATTTGTGATAAATATACGTGCCATCTTTTTTGCGTGAAGTGTTACGTGATTTTTGTTTTCGCAATCGATACGGGATTATTAGGTCGTTTTTTCTTTGCGAATAATTTGCAACAGCATAGAACTATATCAAGATGACTGAAATTGGAGTACACTATCCCGAAACAGAAGTAAGTGTTACTAATTATTTCTCTCTTACATTGCATGAAAAGCATACACAAACCAATAACGTTTTATATATCCTGTTGCTATTTTTGTAAATGGTTCTTTGACGCCGTGTGCTAGTTGTTGTCGTATGAGATTATCGCCAGGTCCAACCGTATTTTGGTCATTTCAACAGGCGGACAGATTACCAGTCCTGACTATCGTTCATGGGAAGAACCAGTACTAGACTCATGTCCTTGGTAAGAGCTGCAACTATCTCGGAGAGATATTGCCGGTAGCAGGGCTCGAACCCTCCTTGAGGTTACTGTGATTACAGATCAACGACTCTAACCACTCGACCACGGAGGCGGACAATGCCATATGAGTTAAGCAGACGAAAAAAATGGTTACCTAACTATATTTCATGAGGAGTACCAGTACTAGACTCCTATCCTCTGTAAGAAATTGCCAACTATCTCCCATCAAAAGACATGGTCGGTAGCAGGGCTCGAACCAATGACCTTAAATTTATAAGAGATAACAGCGATTTCAAGTCAACGACTCTAACCGCTCGACCACGGAGGCGGACAAGGCCGTGTGCGTTAAGCAGATGGAAAAATATTAATAACCTGACTGTGGTTCCTACGAAGTACTAGTACTTAAATCTTAGTCTTTAAAAATTGCCACTTGCTAAATCAAGATACATAGTAGTAACCGGTATAGGGCTCGAACCCATACTAGACCCATAATCGTATGCTCAGCTAAGAAAGCTTTCAAGTCAATTATACTCACATTGCTAGAGACGATGGTCGGACAATGCCGTTAGCGGTTAAACAGCTGGAAAAAATTCAGTTAACCGACTATACTTTCCGAGGAAGAACAAGGTACTAGTAACTCCTGCCTCCGTTAAGAAGATGAGAAAATATTAGTTACATAAAGGGTCCTGGACGGACTAGCAGGGCTCGAAGCCATGACCTTAAATCTGTGAGAGGTTACAGGGATTTCAGGTCAACTACTCTAACCACGACCGAGGAGGCCGACACGCCATGTGCGTTAAGAAGATGGGAAAATATTAGTAACCTGACTATCGTTCCGAGGAAGAGCCAGTACTAGACTCTTATCCTCCGTCAGAATCTGTAAACTTCATCATATAAGAGACATGGTCCGTAGCAGGGCTCGAACCCATGACCATAATCTTTGAGAGGTTACAATGATTTCAAGTCGACGACCTTAAACGAGCCTTAAAAAGATTGAAAAATATTTGTTGCCCGACTATAGTTCCGAGGAAGAACTAGTACTAGACTCATACCCTCTGTAAGAAACTGTCAATTATCTCACAACTAGAGGCATGGTCCGTTGCTGGGTAGATTACCCGTGACCTCAAACAACGAGAGGTTGCTAACCATTTCGAGTCAAAGTTTCGGTGGTCAACGCCATGTGCGTTGAGAAGATAATAAAATATTAGTTACATGACTATGGTTCCGAGGAAGAACCAGCAGTAGCCCTTCGAAGAAACTGCCCTTATATCATAAGAAGAGGCACTGGTCCGATTACAGGTCAACGACTCTAACCTCAACCTAGGAGGTTACGATTTCAAGTCGCTCTAAGTGAGTTAAGCAGTCGAAAAAAAGATAATTACATATTATCGTTCCGAGGAAGAACCAGTACTAGACCCCTATCCTCCGTAAGAAACTGTCATCTTTATCACATAAAGAGACATGGTCCGTAGCAGGGCTCCAACCTATGACCTAAAACCAATGAGAGTTTACAGTTATTTCAGTCAACGACTCTAACCACTCGACCACTGTGGCGGTCAACGCCGTTTGCGTTAAGAAGATGGGTACATATTAGTAACTTAAACTATCGATCCGAGGAAGAACCAGTACTAGGCTCTTATCCTCCGTAAGAAACTGCAAAATATCTCACATCTAGAGACAGTGTCGGTAGTAGGCCTCGAACCAATGACCTTAAATCTATGAGAGGTTGCAGTGATTTCAAGCCAACGACTCTAAACGCTGAAATCGACTTGAGCCTTTCGAGGAAGAACCAGTACTAGACCCCTATCCTGCGTATAATCTGCCAACTTTATCTTATGAAAAGACATGGTCCTTAGCAGGGCTCGAACCCATGATTTAAGATTAGCTACTTAAGATCATTGAGAGGTTACAGTTATTTCAGTCAACGACTCTAACCACTCGACCACGGTGGCGGACAACGCCGTGTGCGTTAAGAAGATGGGAACATATCTCTGGAAAGTTTATCTGCCCTTTTGTAGTAATGAATACTTGTTCCTTTTGATTTTTATCCAGATTGTGTTGTATAACTTCAAGACTATAAGTCACCAGCTGAAAGATAGACTTTGAAGTCACCAGCGGCCCTTAGCTAGGCTGGATTCAAGTGTCTGATGTGAGTATTGGATTCGTTTGCTGATTAACTGTATGTTTTAACTATATATATGGTCAAACTAGAAATCACTGTAAATTTAAAGATATAGTATGTTGTTCACATAATGTTAAAACATAATTTCTCTTGCAAAATATGGCGAACTGTTGCTTCTTATATCGCAACACGTTTGAGAATGAAGCTATAGTTAACCAGGACTATTTTAGCAGTACTTTTTTCACTTACGCCTACACATGACTATAACATTAAATTTTAGTAAATGATTATTTGCAGTTACTATAAAGGATTTTCACATCGGAGGAGAGTGACTCTGTTCCCAGAGATACGTTGATCCGAAGAGGAAGTTTAGGACAGTTTTAAAATTTTGACTTTTAAACAGTGTGTAGTGGTCACCTCAGTGCATTGATGTGAGAACAGAAGCTCAAGTATCACCTGGAAGGGTGAGTACACTAGATTAAGTTAAACAGAAATTGTGGTAATACAGGTACAGCTAGTAGATAAACTTGCACTTTTATTCAGAGCAAGTTTTCAAAATCATAGTTTGGTTCGACAGTTGCCACAGTTTTTGTAGCAAGTTGCATTCTTGTGAGAGATCTGGCTTCCAAAGCTTTAAATGCCACTGCAAAAATGTATTTTATATATCAGATTTAGAATGGCGTCGGCATGTTGCCGCAAAGAACATCTAAATATCTAGTTAAATGCGGTTTTAAGGTTTTGGATCAGCCCGTTACGAAACCTTACCAGAATAAACAGGGAATGCAAGTTTTTATGTAATGTACGTTGAATTGGGAAATGTGTATATGTTTTGATCTGACAAAAATATCAATCTACACAATGTTTGGCATTTACAACGAAGATTCCAAATATATCTCGTATGATGAAATCGAACAAACTTGTAAGAAATTTCAGGTAGTAAACAAACACTTGGATTTTTTATTCCAAAATTAATGTACTTTATTATCGAAGTGGGGCAAACCTGAAAATGTTCGCGCCTGCCTGCAACTTCCGCAGTACGTTAATTTTAAATAAATATATTTTTACATTAAAATTTGGCATTTCAAAAAAGATTAAAGTCTGATAGACTAATTCATTATTTCTTATGATGTACCGAAATATGAGCGCGGCAAATATCTGGCACGAATATTGGTAAGGTTTCCATACAAAGTCAGCTTCAACGTATCTGTGGGTACGCTGAAGTTCTTTAGATTTATAGTTAGATAGGATTCTCGGCTTCGTCCCGACGTCATACTGGCCAGTTAACCAATCGGATTATTAGATCGCGTTCAATTTTTCATTCGGGAATAAGTGAAAATTCGGAATCACCTTTCCCAAATACAAATCATTTATTGGTACCCGGATATGCGAAGCCGAGATTTATTCACTTGCATGTTAGTATTCTTATATGGTGTATGGCATTTCTCTTCAATGAATTGGCGAAGGTAGATTATAAGTTATTGCTGCCATTAACTGAAATACAGTCAGAAAATAGATACAAAAACATGTATCTCTTTCAGATGTTTACATGTAAACAATTAGTGTCTGATATATTCAAATCCGAATCACATGTTTGGAGGTCATAAAGATTCATAGATTAATATGTTGGTGTTTCAGTGTGATTCTGGTCGATAAATTGAGATTTCATTGCTATTTGGTAGCATTTGTTGTTTGGATTCAGTGAGCCGGTGTGTTTACACATTAATGTAAAAATTGCAAATGGTGTTAGTATTCTAAGTGTGTAAGAAACATTCTGACACTTTAACGGAACACATATACTGAACATGTTGAGGGATAATAGTGGATTTAAATAGTTTGAGCAATAATCAATTCTAAAATAGGTGTGAAACTAGAGCAAGCTTTATGACGCAGTTCTAAGAAGTACATATTGAGTGAAGTTGTCAGTTACGTTCATCAGTGATTGAAGATTTGATACTTGGACTGCTTTGTTATATCATGATGAACACATTTGTAGATAGAAAGGGACTTGTTTAATGTAGTGTCAGCTGCACTTTGTGGCAGCATTAAATATTTCGTGTATTTGTGTTACGAAAGCTGAATGAACTACTTGTTGCTCCAACAAGGAAATATGACCGCAATGAGGTCTTGGTCCACTAGAAGCAGTTTTGAGTTTAGGACTTACCTAAAGAGACCACTAATCTAAAGGTTTAACTTCAATTTATGTATACACTAAGGTATCGGTACACTAGACGTAATTGCATTGAGGTGTTGATACACTAAATTTAACTGAATAGCGCATTCAAATGTAAACGTACTAAAGCCAGATTAAGAAGTTAATCTGGTCTGATGTTCTTGAGTGCACAGTGTTTAACTTTATTCAATAGATTTATGTAATATACATAAATCAATTGCGAATGATTGATTTCAATCACAAATTTCATATGTGATAGATACACGTGACCTTTTTGCGTGACGCGTTACGTTAACTTTGCGTTGTTTTCGCAATCAATACGTGATAAATTCGTGTTGTTTTTGCGAATGGTACGCAACCATTAATTCATTTTAATCACAAATTTTATTTGTGGGATAAATATACGTGACTTTTTGGCGTAAAAGATAACGTGACTTTTCGTTTTCGAAATCAAAACGTGATAAACTCGTGTTGTTTTTTTGCGAATGGTACGCAACCATTAATTCATTTTAATCACAAATATTTGTTATTTTGTGATTAATATACGTGACTTTTTGGCGTAAGAAATAACGTGTTTTTTGTTTTCGCAATCAATTCGTGATGATATCGTGTTTGGTTTTTTTTGTGTGCAAAAACACGATACCATTGGTTCATTTTCATCACAAATGTAATTTTGATAAATATACGTGACTTTTTTTGCGTGAAACATTACGTGAAGCAATACGTGATTTTGTATTTGCAATTAATCCGTGATAATTTCGTGTTGTTTTTGGCGAATAAAGGAAATTATCCCGAGACAGATGTAAGTGTTTCTAAGTATTGCCATCTTACAGATGTAAGTGTTTCTAAGTATTGCCATCTTACAGATGTAAGTGTTTCAAGTATTGCCATCTTACAGATGTAAGTGTTTCCAATTGCCATCTTACAGATGTGGTTTCAAGATGCCATCTTACAGATGTAGGTTCTAAGTATTGCCATCTTACAGAGTAAGTGTTTCTAAGTATTGCCATCTTACAGATGTAAGTGTTTCTAAGTATTGCCATCTTACATTTCATGAAAAACATACATAAACCAACAACATTTTATATTATCTAATGCTAAATTTGTAAATGTGTCTCAGAAGCCATGTGCGTTAAGCAGATGTTACAAACAGAAAGGAATATATTTTATTATTATCAGAAGCGAATTGTTGCTTCTTGTATTGCAACGAGTGCTTACATTTTTATTACAATGCTGGTAAAATAAAAGTGTCCTTGCAAATGGATTATCCGAAGATTACAGAAAAAAAACACCGGTATTCGCGTCGTGTCGTTCCAGTTTTTCTCTGATTTTGTTGAAGATGGCTTGACCGAAGATAACAGAAGAAGACACCGTTATTCGCGTCGTGTCGTTCCAGTTTTGCTTTGATTTTGTTGAAGATGGCTTGACCGAAGATAACAGAAGAAGACACCGTTATTCACGTCGTGTCGTTCCAGTTTGCCTTGATTTTGTTGAAGGCGGCTTGTTCGAAGATAACAGAAGAAGACCGGGTTATTCGCGTCGTGTCGTTCCAGTTTTGCTTTGATTTTGTTGAAGACGGCTTGTTCGAAGATAACAGAAGAAGACACCGTTATTCGCGTCGTGTTCATGAGGAGGGGGGGGGGGTTTTTGGGGGGGGGGGGGGGGGGTTTGACTCGATTTTGTTGAAGACGGCTTGTTCGAAGATAACAGAAGAAGACACCGTTACTGTTATTCGCGTCGTGTCGTTTCAGTTTTGCGTTTATTTTGTTGAAGACGGTTGCTCGAAGATAACAGAAAAAGACACCGGTATTCGCGTCGTGTCTTTCCAGTTTTGCCTTGATTTTGTTGAAGACGGCTTGTTCGAAGACTACATAAAATACACCGTTATTCGCGTCGTATCGTTCCAGTTTTGCTTTTATATTTTGAAGACGGCTTGTCCCAAGACTACAGAAGAAGACACCGTTATTCGCGTAATGCCGCTATATTTTCAGTGGCGAAGATCACAGAAGATATTTTTGAATTCTGGTATATATTTTGATTTATTTTTTTGCCGAGCCTACTAGAAGTGGCTCGACATAGTCACTTTGCGGGTCTGTGAATGTCGGATGTGTTTGTCCTAAATGTAACTATTCCATGCATTAAAATTTTTTAATTGACTTGGTACAATTGTATACCACAATGGAACGATATGCTGCGGACAAGAGCTGTGTCGCCCGTAGGCATCTAGTATCGTTTATTTAGTATTACATATATTATTATTTTGAATATAAGATAGGCCATAAGACCCCATTGATTATGCTGGACGTTACGAAAAATGGTTGCTTAGATCAGCCTTGTACATCTGGAGATGAAATTTAACATATCAACTGACAAAGACTGTTCATCTTGACCTCATAAACTATTTCGTGTTGCAGGTTAAAGAAGTTGTAATAGAGCAGTTGTACTGTCATACTGTGTACATCGTTGATGTTGTCACGAAATGTGATTTCAAAAGGGATCATTCTCCACAAGAGCTCATGGTAGCCGTAAATCTGCTGTAAACTTCCATCGTCAAGCCGAACAGTCGATATTAAAGTGAGTTATGTAAAGAAAACAAGTTGTAAAAATACCGGTAGCCTTTTTCTATATGCAGATATTTTAATATTTAATAAGTCTATTAATTAAATAAGAGAGCTACTTGTCGAGTGTAGTAAAAGGATATCATTGCCTTTGCAAATTTGCGTAATTAAGTTTATTGCAGATAGTTAAGATATTTCACCGAGTACAAGCGAATTCGAGATGGACTCAGCTCGACATGTTACATTCACCTCGAAGAATCGACTGCAAGCCCTATCCGAATATGACAAAATGGTATGTAAGCCTATTTAACCCTGTCAAAAAATGGTTAACTTAACTCTACATGATACACAAGCTGGTGAAGGAAGATGAGGGCACAAAGCAAGTCCCTCTTGCTCGCGTATGTCTGATTGGGTCATTGGTCTCAGAAGGGCTCTTGCTGAGGTAGAAATAATCAGTATAAAAATTAATAGTTTTGTTCATGTGAACTTTCGTTTTTAACCAGGTTATTAAAATAGTCAATAATATTCTAATTTTATATCAATTAAATAAGAGAGCTACTTGTCGAGTAAAGTAAAAGGATAGCATTGCCTTTGCAAATGTGTGTAATTAAGTTTATTGTAGAAAGACAAGATATTTCCCCGAGTACAAGCGAATTCGTGGTGGATTTATCGAGATGGACTCAGCTCGACATGTTACGTTCACCTCGAAGAATCGACTGCAAAGCCCTATCCAAATATGACAAAATGGTATGTAGGCCTATTTAATACTGTCAAAAAATGGTTTACTTAACTCTACATGATACACAAGCTGGTGAAGGGCACAAAGCAAGTCCCTCTTGCTCGCGTATGTCTGATTGTGTCATCGGTCTCAGAAGGGCTCTTGCTGGGGGAGGATAATAAAGTATATGAATTAATAGTTTTGTTCATGTAAACTTTTGTTTTTAACCAGGTTATTAAAATAGTCAATAATATTCTAATTTTATATCAATTAAATAAGAAAGCTACTTGTCGAGTATAGTAAAAGGATAGACTTGCAAATGTGCGATTGTAATTGTGAAAGACAAGATATTGCCCCGAGTACGGAAGTTCGTGGTGGATTTATCGGGATGGACTCGGCTTGACATGTTACGTTAACCTCGAAGAATCGACTAAAGACAACAAAATATGGGGGGGGGGGGTTAACCATGGGGTATGGGTATGGGAAATGGTTACTTTATTCTGGAGGGCCCCTCGTGAGGAAAATGAGGACGAAGCAGCCCTTTGTCTCGTATGATTGATTGGGTCATCGGTCGAAGGGCTCTTGCTGAGGTAGAAATAATCAGTATATTAATTTATGGTTTTGTTCATGTGTACTTTTGATTTTAACCAGGTTATCAAAATAGTTAATATCATTCTAATTTTTTTATGTCATTTAAAGTATAGTAAAAGGAAAGCATTGCCTTTGCAAATGTGCGTATTTGAGTTTATTGTAGATAGACAAGATATTTATTCGAGTACAAACGAATTCGTGGTGGATTTATCGGGATGGACTCAGTTCGACATGTTACGTTAACCTCGAAGAATCGACTGAAAACCCTATCCAAATATGACAAAATGGTATGTGCGCCTAGTTAACACTGTCAAAAAAATCGTAATGATACCAAATCATGTGCAGGTGAATACGTGCCTTCAGCCGAATAAACCTGTAACTTAAGAACTTAAATAATTACTACAGTATCTCTGAATGTTCGAACAACCTCTTTCAATTGCTGCTTCAAAAATTTATAAAACAAATATTGCAAGATACGTATTCTGCCATGAATGAATGAACATTGAATATGATGTAATATTAACCAGGAGAGGGTAATATTGACTGAGGCGATAGCCGAGGTCAATATTGAGCTATTCTGGTGAATATCACTGCTCTAAATATTATAGATAATGCTTGCATGCTCTAATAGCAAGTTTTGGTTATTTCATTGATACAAGGCTTAAAATTGCGCGTGTTGACGTCCGTGTTCCTACGTCATTTTAGTGACGTCGTCAGCTTTTGATTCCGGCACCGTTAACGTTCTATTTAATTCAAGACGTTAAGACAGGTTAAAGTCGAAACAATGCCTGTACTAAATAAAGAAATGATATTTACTTGGGAAAAACCCAAAATCAGGAAAGATTTATTATATTTTGCTTCATTGATCGTGCTCTGGACCAATGAGATATTGTTTATTTATAGACCATATAATAATAATCATTATCAATCGAAGATGATGTGGTATATTGGTTTGCACATGTGGGTAAGTCGGTAGACTAAAGCATGGTCGATCAATAACCAGGGAACACATGAGCTTAGGTTACTAAAACTTTGAAGGTTTGTTAGTCATCGCAAAAAGATTACCCCTATTGATTTTGAGGTCAAAGGTTAAGGTCATAGTGACCTTCAACAGAAAAAACTTGTCCGATCAACTATAGAATGCCTTGGTCAAGGTTTCAATTTGGTCGATGGCTTGGTCACGACCAGTAGACGACCTATATCGATTTTCGGTCAACAGGTCAAAGGTCAAGGTCCATTAACTTTCAACCACAAAAAAACTTGTGCAGTCAATAGTTAGAGCATGCATTAACCTCGTATCCTCAAAATGTGTAGGTATGTTGGTCAATATTAGTAGAGTACTCTAATCGCCTTTCAGCTAAACATGCCAAAGGTCAATGAAACAGTGACCATAACAGAATTGGCTAGTTGACTTTCGTCAGGGGGGCATGCATGTATTTAAACATCTCTTGTTAATATTTCATGTACAAATTCGGCTATCGTCCTTGACAGGTGCTGAACAGGATGATGTTTACTACTTTAAAGAATGTTTCATTCCATGGTAACTCTGGATGGCGATGGCTGAAGAAAAACATTTTAAAATCTCTCAGAACCATCCTCGGTAACCCAGGCTATTCAGTATCAATTGAATACCCTGGGCAAATGACTGAAGAAATCTCGTACTCATGAATATTGAGGTAAATTCAAACCTTTCGATTATGGGCTCTTGAGATTTTGGTCAAGATGCCAACCCACTTATCCAATGAAATCAGGCTCTCAAACCGCTAGGGGAAGCATTTAAAATGGCGTCCGACTGTCAGGAGTCGTGCTTAACAGATTTTGATGCTCACTCGTTTCGTAATGCAGATCTCCTATACTCCCTTTGGGACAAAAAAAAATAAATATTTTTTTCAACGTTCTGCATGGCGGTCTTTGCGGGTTTGAAACTTTGCAGTGTGGATGTGTGTTTTTTGTAAGCATCGATTTCATTGATGAAAAATTTCATGAATATTCATGTGTTAGAAGTCTTGCCAGTGTAATGGCCCACGGAATAGGAAAAAGATTTTAAAAATCCGCGATTCTCAGAAACTGGAAGGTCAAGAACTAAGATATTAGAGTTATTGCCCTTTGTTACTTTTCCTTGTCCGGAGCATAACTTGAAAACTACTGGTTGGAATTCAATACAACTTCATACAATGGTCAATCAAATTGAGAGGAAGTGTAGTACACAAGAACCATAACTCTATCTTGACTCATTACAGAGTTATTGTCCTTTGTTGCTTTTCCTTGTCCGGAGTATAACTTGAAAACTACTGGTTTGAATTCAATATAGCTTCATACAATGGTCAAGCACAATGATAGAAAGTGCAGTGTACAAGAAACATAACTCTATCTTGACTAATTACGAGTTATTGCCAAGAACCATATCTCTATTTTAGTTTTTTTGCAAGGTTTTCTGTAACTACTAACTTCTTCAGTTGAAAAAAAAGTTTTTCGGGGGTATTTATCACATTTAGTGATAGGTCTAGTTGGCAGAATTGTTGACCTTAAAATAATTGGCTAGTTAGCTTTCGTCAGTGTGTGGGGGGGCGGGGGGGGGGGCATACCTCTTTTAAAACATCTCTTGTTAATATTTCATGTACATTTCAGGCACTATGACGTCTTACATGTGCAGAACAGAAAGATCTACTCGAAAAATGGATTATGGCAGCTGACGTTTCGGGTAAATATACACTTTTTGTTTATGGGCTCTGTGAATTTAAGGAAAGCTGCCAACCCACTGTTTTAGGACATTTCGAGGTGAGCTTGTGTCCGTCGTCGTCGTCGTCATTTTTATTCAAATGCAATCTCCTTAAACCATTGACAGAAGGTGCTGAAACTTTGCAGTGATGTTGTTTGCACTAGTTAAAAGAATTTCATTCTAAATATAACTCTGGATGGAATAGCAATAAATCTTTTCAGAAACTGGAAGGGTCAGAAGTAAGATATTTGACACGTGGCATTGTCTAGTGGATCTCTACCAAGATTTGTACCATGACCCCTAGGTGAGAATTGATCCCACCCTTTACATAGGTTTCTTTAGGAAACTCTTTAAAAGTATTCTACTTCTGAAACCACAAGGACCGGACCAGAGCTTAGATATGCGACATGTAGCATTGCCTAGCGGACCTCTATCACGAGTGTTCAAACATGATCATTGGGTCCAAAAGAACCCTGCCCAAAGGGTCACTGAATTTTACATATGTTTAAATATCGGAATTATTTTGAGCTCGTCTGATTCTTGAAAAAGAACTCTTGAGCTATTGTCACTTGATTGTCGTCGTCATCGTCTCTGTTGTCGTCGGCGTTGGTTAAGTCTGCGTTTATGTCACTTACTTACAAACACCTTTTGTTGGAATGTGTTTCAAGGTCAAGGACACTGATACTTAAACAATGGTTGTAAATACGCCGTAAAAGGATAAAATCAGACGAGCGTCCAGCACCCGCAGGCGTTGCTCTTGTTTGTTTTTGTTCGGTGGGGGGGGTTAAAGTATTGGGGCAAAACAGTGCATATCAGGATCACGGTGTCCAGGCTTGTCAGAAATACTTGCCGCCAAAAGGAAAAATAAGAATTATCTTATGTTTTATAATTTTTCGGTTACGTTAGAAATTAATTCCACTATATTTAAACTTGAGTTTTTTTATGTTTGATGTATCAGTCGTTTGGTCTGTTTGTTTTTCAGGACATCCGGATAGAAGGATTTCACGAGTTTACTGGCCCTGTTGAAATTGTGAAGTGTGACTGCAGACATTGAATGATAGTGGTCATCTAATTGTTCTGATGTTGAACCAATCTAGACTAGTATTTAAGATCAGACGTGTCTGATTGTTGAATTACAAGAGCTTGATTTACAAGAGGCGAAACTAAAGGGCGTCCACAGGTGAAAACCAATATCACAAGAAATTTTAAAGTCACTGCGAGTTAGTTTCTGGAAAACAATGATGGGTCGATGATTTAGCTTTTTCGCAATATCAATCTTTATTGATACAAGTTCAGAATTCAGAATTGACTGGAATTCGGGCATCGTACACATTTATGTCAGTAGTTTGTTTTCCAGAATAGATATCAATGTTCCATATTTTTTAATGTTATATGTCATAATTAAGGATGAAATATTACGTAAAGTGGTATTTTTGTCATCACCACTTTTTTATTAAATATCATGTTTTAAATTAGATAAAGTATTTTTCATGATAAACGAAAAGCAAGATTTTTTAAATATATTTTGCCTACTGTAGGACCTTTGTTTTAGAACGTGCATATAAAAAAGAAATTCAATAAAACGATTTCGCCGAGCTTTGGGATATAACGACATGTCTGTGACAAAGAACTGTAACAGGAACTTGTTATTACTTGCATTCTAATTTAATCACAGAATATAGATCTATACTGTATAAAACAAGTTTCATGTTCTAGGGCTAAAGTTTTAAATGTATGTATTTTGCGTATTCGTGTGTTCTATATCTTAATTTTAAAGGCCAGTGATCACTTTGAATGTTACAATTACAATTACAGTTACAATTGGTGACATTTATTGTTATTTGCTCAACAAATTACTGACATTGCTTTTTAACACCTGACAACACCCTTTAGTGAAGAAACTACATTCATACTTGCATCAAATTTGTTTTCAAGTAAATAGAAAACAGTAATCATTCTATCGATATATATATTTGATCTATTCGAACAAATTCTGGGTGATCATAGTGCCTTAAACAAATAATGTGTATTTTACTGTATTTTCATCAAAGTCATGTTCCAGATATTGGTAATCACCTATTGATACTGTAAAACTTGTGAACAAAAACCACTGATCTGAAAAAAAGTAAAGCGTTGCTTTTTTACAGATGGTCTTTATTCACAGATGTTTCCCCTAAATTTAATGGCGCACTGGTCTTTATTCACAGGTTGGTCTTTAACTCATATTTGACGATATGTTGTATTTTTATCCCCCTCTTAAGGCGGAGGGATATTGTTTTGGCGTTGTCCGTAAGTCCGTCCGTCCGGTGCCATAACTAAGGCGCCAATGGATAGAATTTCCTGAAACTGTACAATAGCATAATGACGCGGCGCACACGCAACTTTCGTCAAGTATGGCTTAGTATATCCAGAGTTACTGCATTTTAAATGTTACTTTCTTTTTTGTTCCATATAAAAACATTAAAATTCTATTTCTCTGGAACCGGTTCAAGTAATTTAATGATCACTCTTTCTAATACCAACACTATGTCCCTGGATTGTTTAAGAAATTAGGCCCTTAAGGGGGTAGCACTTTCTTAAATATTCTAAATAGAAATTTAAAAAAAATGTATTCTGAAACTTACAGAACTGATTTAATTTAACTTGCAACAACTGAGTTTTGTATGTCTGTAAGACGCAGAAAAAATAATTACCCCCCAATGTGGTTGTGAAATTTTTTCTGAAAATTTTTGTCAGATTTTGATTTTGTTTGGCAGAAATATTCAATTTTGTATTCTCTAACAGCGTAATATTTAGAAACAGTATTTTTTTCAGAAATGAGACCCTAAATGGGGTGTACATGTAGTACTTTTCTTGCATACTCATTCTATATAGAAACGTAAGAATTCTTGTTGTCTGAAACTATACTAAACGACACTTCTAACGCACCGCCTGCCTTTTGTTTTTATAGATCAATCCCTCCAATATATATATGCCAGCATTTAGCACAGCTTCAGTCTTGCAGTTATGAAGACACTTGGTAGATAATTCCGTTACAAAATGATCGAGTGGTGCAAATCACATGGCAGAGAATTTTAATTCAACGTTTAAACCTCCGTAGACTTGACATGGGTTATTGCCTTCGTGCTCTTCCTTTGGAAACCAATTTTTAAAATACTCTTCCATATAAATTTGTATCACTCTATCATTTTGAAATTCATGTAACGGAAGTATCTACCCAGTGTCTTCATAAATGCAAGTCATGAAAGTGCATAGATAGCTAAAAAAATAAGCTGGCGGATACTTAAAGTGTTGATGATAAAATAAAGAAGGAAAAAGGCAGGTGGTGCGTTAGAAGTTTCGTTTAGTATAATTGTACTGATTTAACTTAACTTACAACAACTTAGTTCTTTTTGACTGCTTCTTGAGGAAAAGAATTATCCCCTTATTGAGGAGGTCCAAGTGGGGTTGTGAAATTTAAAAAAAAATCTGAAATAATCTAATATACTTTCCAATTGTTCTTTTTCAGTTACTTGTTTCATTTGGCGGGGGATATAAATTCGCTGAATTTGCTTATGCTCCACATGTAGATATCAACTTAGTGATATATTGTATTTTCATGTTCAAAACTCGAATGTTACTTATAAGACCTGGATGTAATTTTTGTACATAATGTTTCACAGATTTGGATTTTAACTTAACTCCTATTTTGATTTGAAACTCTGAATGATTAATTATATATTACGTTTTTGTGTAATTATGCCCCCTTCGAAGAAGAGGGGTATATTGATTTGGAGATGTCGGTATGTCTGTCTGTCCGTCCGTCTCTCCGTCCGTCTACCAACTGGTTTTCGGATGATAACTCAAGAACGCTTGGGCCTAGGATCCTCAAACTTAATGTGGAGGTTGGCCATGACCAGCAGAGGACCCTCATTGTTTTTAGGTCAGTATGTCAAAGGTCAAGGTCACAGTGATCCGGATTAGTAAAACGATTTCCGGATGATTACTTGAAAATATTTGGACCTAACATCTTCAAACTTAATGTGGAGGCTTGTCAGGACCAGCAGATGACCCCCCAGCAGATGACCTCTATTGATTTTGAGGCCAGTAGGTCAAACTTCAAGGTCACGGTAACCCGTAATTGTAAAACAGTTTCCGAACGATAACTCGAGAACGCTTGGGCCTAACATCTTGAAACTTTATATGGAGGTTGGTCATAACCGGTAGAGGACCCCCAACAGTTTTGAGATTAGAAGGTCAAGGTCACAGTGACCCGATATTGTAGAATGGTTTCCGCTCTTTAACTTTAGTTAGGAGTGATCAATTGAAATGAAATTTGGTTTGTAGGTAGTTTGCGGGGAGAGGAAGCTTGGGTTGCATTTGGGGGCACTAGGATCAAGGTCAATGTCACTATTACTAAAACTAGAAAAATGGTTTCCACTTAATAACATGAGTTAGGAGTGACCAATTGCAATGAAACTTGGTGTGTAGGTAGCTTGCATGGAGAAGAAATTATTTAAATATTTTTTCTTTTATTTTTTTATATTATTTAAAGCAATAATTTCTTTTTCCAGGGGTCACTGTTACTAAAAATATTTTTTTTAAAAATTCTTTTTGTTAGTTGTAAATTGTTTTCAACAAAAAAAAAATTTAGGGGTCAAGGTCACAGTTACTAAAAAAAATCAATTTCTGTCAAGGTCACTTCAGGGTCATATTTTTTTTTTTCGAATGTTTTATTTTCTTTTTTTATTTTCTCTTTTTATTCTACAATTTCTACAGATGCCGGTTTCATGATTTTCACACTGACTTTTACCTTAAAAACTGTTCGTTTCATAGAACAACTTTTGCATCAAGGGGGGCATAAGTGTTTTACAAACAGCTCTTGTTTAAATATTTACTTTTTTCTGACACCGAAATGATACTTGCAATTAAAAGTGTATGGCTCTGTTCCTTAACAGTTCTCCCTATTTCTCCTATTTACGACGCCATCCGCATTTGTGTTGTCTGCCGCGATCAATGTTACTTACTCAGCAGATTAAGGTTAGGCAGTTTAAAATAGAGTATGAACTTATATGTTAATAATAACTATTACTAACACTAATAATAATAACAATAACAATAGTAATAATAATTTACTGTAAACCATGTATTTAATTTTCACGCTATTCGTAAAATCAAGTTTTTTCAGCGCAAAGAAAAAATTGCAAATCAGTTTTCTTTACTTGAGAAAGGAGATTTTCACATCCGTTTTGTAGTTTTTTAATAAGATGACGCAAAATTAATCAATCGACTATTGGTACGCAACTGGTAAAATACGAACAATTATTGACGTGAAAATTGATTGGTTTACGGTAATTTTTCATTCTGTATTTTAACTGCCTTGGCTACATCCCTTTGAGTATGCGACACTGTTACCGTGGGACACAGTACAAGTGTGTGATGATGACATGTATGAGAGAAACGGGAGCAATAGTAAAGGAACATGCATTATACCTTTAAATACCAACTACATGTACCAAAGACGTTATTCTGTAATAAGTGAAAGATACATGTGGACATAACTAATTAAGTCAAACCGGCGTAAACGACCACATCCAAATAGAAAACCATTGCACCATTCAAATCCAATCCTGGAGCATACATTGAATTAGAAAGTTTAAATCAAATACAATTGTTGTATTTTCGGTGTGGTAAATGAATATACAAATAAATGCATGCATACTCACTGTTTTTAACATCAAGTATTCATTAACCACATCGAAAATACAACACTTCTTAATTTGATTAAACTTTCTAATTCAATGCATATATTGTGATTGGATTTGAATGGGGGCAAGGTTTTCAATTTGGATGTGGTCTTTTACACCGGTTTCACTTGTATAATACCTAGAGACATGGTAAAGGTCACTTGATCACTGGATATTTTAATTACTGTAGCACTTGTTACCAAGACATTTGTCTTAATCTTGTTTTTTAATAGAAAAAAAAGCACTAAATAAAGTTATGGTATTAAAAAAGAGTAAAAACGCTTTCTGGCAATACTTTTCGTAAAGAAATGACGTTATTACGACTAAAACTGAGTAAATACAACACAGGCCTGGCAGTAACATTTCTTACTAAGTTTTTCTATATTTAAGTTAAGTCAAACTGATCAATAGACTTGAAAAATTATTTAGTTTTCAAGTAAACCGAATGTTCCCATTGCCGTTTGGAGTAGATATATCTTTGAGATGTTTACATAAAGAAAGCTTGATCCATTGTATTATCAGAGAGCACTTTAAAATCTAGTACTTATTTTAGATCAGAAAGCATTTTATCTTTGTATATCTTTGTAACATATTTTTCTTCATAACTTACTACGATATTCCCAAAATGGCTGTCAATTATCTCACCTACGATCTGAATTGTTTATAAACGATTTTATAATTGTGAATTTTATTATTTCTTCTTTTTTTCACATTTTGTCATTGTTCCCTTTAATATCGTCATAAATCGACGTTTAACGATTGCTTCATGGACTTTTGTTGATATTTTGAATTTGAGTATGCGATATTTATTTTATTAAGAGTATACAGTTATTGACATATGATGAGGTGAATATCCAAATCTATAGACCTGATGTATGTGATATTTACCAAGATCGAAGACTGGTGTAAATATCCCATACATAAGGTAAATAGAGAAGGATATTACTAGTTTTGCTCGGTACACTAGTTTAGTGGAAAAGTGCTGTCTTATTGTAACGCGTAAATTGTTGGTAAAGAGTTGTTTTGATATTATCATAGAATATTAACATAGAATACATGTAGGGCCGAGCAGTTAGCTGAAACGTGGTCAGTTCTAGCAATTTGCCATAGTTTTCCGTCATCTCAGTTTAGCACATTTAAGTACTTTGATATACGTTACTGTTTGTGTAAACATGATATATTCAGTGTTGAGTATACGACTACTTTACTTAGTTATACCCCCCGAACACAAAGTGTAAGGAGGTGGGGGTATACTGGGTTCAGCTTGTCTGTCCGTCTATCTGTCTGTAGACGGAATCTTGTGGAAACTATCTGCAATACCCCTGGTCAGAATTTAATGACACTTCACACAAGTGATAAGTACAATACCTCGTTGTGCATGGTCCATGTTTTGGGTCTCTAGGTCAAAGGTCAAAGTCACAGGGGCTCGGGATGGTCCATGTTTTGGGTCTCTAGGTCAAGGTCACAGGGGCTCGGGATAGTAAAATCTTGTGGACGCTAAATCTCCAAAACCCCTGATCAGATTTTGATGATACTTCACACAAGTGATAATAACAATGACTAGTTGTGCATGGTTTATGTTTCGGGTCTTTAGGTCAAAGGTCAAGGTCACAGGGGCTCGAGATGGTAAAATCTTCTAGACGCTTAATCTCCAAAACCCCTGGTTAGAATTTAATGATACTTCACGCAAGTGATAAGCACCAAGCCTAGTTGTGCACGGTTCATGTTTCAGGTCACTAGATCAAAGGTCACAAGGGCTTGAGATAGTAAAATCTTGTGCGCTTTTAATATCCAAAAACCGCTTGTCAGAATTTAATCATACTTCACAGAAGCCTAAAGTTGTGCAGGTCCAATAATCAAAGCATCGTATATTACATAAATTAAATACTGTGTCAGTGGGGTGTTCGGGGGTATTCATCACCTTCAGTAATAGTTCTAGTTTGTTTTGAAGTTGGTTTTACAAGGTTATACAATGGAAAATAGATGACAAAAGAATACAGGTGCGAAATTCCTTATGCACGCAACTGAGGAATCACTGCAATTTGAGTGGAATCTAGCTTTTCAGAGTAACTCAGTTTTTGGTAGTCGTCGCGTTCTTTCGAAGAGACGGTCAACAATATTAGCTTGTATACAGTATCGAAATTGTTTTGTATGTAATCATTTGTTGCATCATTTAAGTTATTTATAGCTAGACTGCACTCTATTGTTTAGTATTATGATGCGACTATTACACTGCATGCTATATCTGACTGTACTCGTAATAAATCCATAGCCAGGGCTACCTCGCTATCGGCAAAATAGTTTGTTGTTGCTGTGTTTAGCTTAGAAGTGTAATGCGGACTTTAAAGATCGTCAGACAATATTTATATAATGGTTGATTAATGAAATGCAATGTTTTGATATTTACCTGTTCAATAAAATCCTTACTTTTTATACCCCCGCTTTACGAAGTAAATATAGGAATCAAGCATGATGTTCCGTCCGTCCAGTGCTGTCACATCCTTTCTCATCCCATCTTACACAAATTCAAGTATGACTCAAATTTCATATCAGATCAAATGCCTTTTCATGAACGAATGGATTAAATGTCACCAAAGTGTATACATAGAAAACTGGTTGAGTGTATGCCTGTCGTCTGTCCACATTTCACCTTGTGTATGCAACAGTGGCTGCATTTTTCACTGGGTCTGTATAAATTTTGGTCAGAATGACTGCTTTGATGAAATCTAGGTTGAGTTTGAATACGAACCATCCGGTTTTTTTATACTTCACAGAAAAGATAAGTACCATGCCTATTTGTGCATGGTCTATGTTACGGGTCACTATGTCAAGGTCTTTATCTCCAAAAGTCCTAGTCTACGTCACAGATGTTCGAGATGTAAAATATTTTGGACGCTTTCTCCAAAACCCCTGGTCAGAACAACAGAGCCATGGTATTGATTTAGCTGACTGCCACTGACAACACGCATATTCATATTGATCATGATCTGCAATGGTCTAAGTGAAGAGTTTTTAAGGTAAGGTTACTGTGTTGCTGGATGTAGGTTCGACAACAGAATATATCATACTAAACGAAACTTCTAAGGCACTCCCTGCCTTTTTCCATCTTCTTTTAATTATCAACCCTTCCAATATTTGCCAGTTTATTTTTAGCTTCCGGTGTACAAAAACTTTTATGTCTTCCATTTATGAAGCCTCTAGGTAGATATTTCCGTTACTGGAAAAAGGCAGGGGATGTGTTGGAAGTTTCGTGTAGTAAACAGTATACGAGCTCCTTTGGACCGTTCAAATATGTTCCTTATATCCGTAGTTGGTTATATCCGTATAACATTTTCAGATGTAATAAAGAAATAAATATCGGGCCGAAAAAAAATGTTCCTTATATCCGGAATTTCGCTATATCCGGAGTCGTTATATACGGAGTTTACTGTACAGTCATATTATTCGGACGTTTTTCAAATATTTGAATTTCTAAGCCAGTAAGATCTAACAGATATTTACAAGGATAATGGAACTAATAGTTCTGGAGAGTGAAAAAAACCTGTTTCTGTCATTTGCGAATGAACCATCAAACCAGAGACATCGATATTAATTCGTAAAAGCGGTTGCAATGGTAAAAGGAATGTCTTAGTATTATTTAATATCTTAGCATTCATGACAAATCTGCGTATGTTCGGTAGAGCTCTCTGCGAGAGGGTAAAATTTAAAACCAGTGAAAACCAAACGTACTTTACCTTATTACAGTTGAGTTAAATGGGGCAATGGTGAAACAGTTCTTTGCAAAAGAAAAAAAGAACAACCGAGTAGGGGATATTCGCTGTCTGTCTGTCTGCCTGTCTGTCTCTCTTCTCTCTCTCTCTCTCTCTCTCTCTCTCTCTCTCTCTCTCTCTCTCTCTCTCTGTCTCAGTTCAGGGTTGATTTTAAAGAATAACAAGCATACACACATATAAGTTTTAAGGTTAAAATAATATAATGTTATAATAAAATGCAAAATACAAAAACAATATACTTGAGCATATTACGCATTTCCATCTGCCTGTTATGCTGAAAAGCCTTCAAAAGCAGGATCATTTATACAGAAAATTACTGTCTGTTTCTGTGTCTGTCTGTCACTTAAGTCTGTTTGATCTTTGTCCGTTTATTTTGTCAGTCTGTCTTCCTTACGGCATTAGAAATTAACGGTGTTTCATTTTCACCTGCATACTTGTTGCTAATACTTGGGTAGAATTTGCATTTTCTGTCTTGAGATTACTTATGGAAATGACAAGGTAAAGTTTGAACAGAAAAACTTGAAATTGTGGAAAAAATGAAGATGACATCGTCCGGTGTCCTAGCAAGTGTAACCAGTTTAGTAGTTATGTCTTCTGCAGGTTTTGCTGAACCAACCGTAACCGGTTTAGTAGTTATGTCTTCTGTAGATTTGCTGAACCAACTGTAACCGGTTTAGTAGTTATGTCTTCTGTAGGTTTTGCTGAACCAAGTGTAACCGGTTTAGTACTTATGTCTTAAGTAGGTTTTGCTGAACTAAGTGTAACCGGTTTAGTAGTTCTGTCTTTCTGTAGGTTTTGCTGAACCAAGTGTAACCGGTTTAGTAGTTCTGTCTTTCTGTAGGTTTTGCTGAACCAACTGTAACCGGTTTAGTACTTATGTCTTAAGTAGGTTTTGATGAACCAAGTGTAACCGGTTTAGTACTTATGTCTTAAGTAGGTTTTGCTGAACTAAGTGTAACCGGTTTAGTAGTTCTGTTTTTCTGTAGGTTTTGCTGAACCAACTGTAACCGGTTTAGTAGTCTTTCTGTAGGTTTTGCTGAACCAACTGTAACCGGTTTAGCAGTTCTGTCTTTCTGTAGGTTTTGCTGAACCAAGTGTAACCGGTTTAGTAGTTCTGTCTTTCTGTAGGTTTTGCTGAACCAAGTGTAACCGGTTAAGTAGTTCTGTCTTTCTGTAGGTTTTGCTGAACCAAGTGTAACCGGTTTAGTAGTTCTGTTTTTCTGTAGGTTTTGCTGAACCAAGTGTAACCGGTATAGTAGTTATGTCTTTCTGTATGTTTTGCTGAACCAAGTGTAACCGGTTTAGTAGTTCTGTCTTTCTGTAGGTTTTGCTGAACCAACTGTAACCGGTTTAGTAGTTCTGTCTTTCTGTAGAAAAAGTTTAATAATTATGCTTTCGTGTAGGTTTTGAAGATTCCTAGCCAGTCTTGTTCTACCATCGTAGCCGGTTCAGTGTTGTGTGTTACTGTAGGCTCCAATTGAAAACTGTTTAACATCTTTGGCTCTTTAGATACGAACAACCGCATTTCATTTCACTGATTGATTTCATTGCCTTTATTGTTTAGCAACGATCTTCTTCTAAATTTCATTAGCTGGGTTTTTGAAGACAATGTTGATGCTTCTAGTTTTAAAGATTTGTGAACATAGCCATTCTCAAAAGAAAATTCTTTCACACATTTTCTTTAGAAGTTTCAAATTGAATCAAAATTTTATCTAATGCATAGAAGTTACAATAAAATGTTGATTTTAATTAATTCAGTCTTAAAGCAAGTATTTCTCACGCATAACAGGCCGAGTTCTTGGTCCTTTGGCGGCACCTGGTCTGTATCTTCTATCACGTGTATCTATTGTTGACTTTACCATCCAACGTGAATCACCTCCTCGTACATAACCTTTGTCCAGAGGTTGTCCCTCAATTACAGCAAAAATTTCTTTCGTCAGCTGGTCCATGGACGCTGAGCTGTGGACATATGGGTTTGTTGTTCCCAGTCCAGGACGGGTACATTCGGCATTACCTGGCTTTACATGGCGGCTCCAGCTATTGATAGCACCACAGTCACCAGTATATGCTGACTTTGGGAGTAGCGAACAAACACTGGCGGATGGAGTTGGTAATCTGTCTCCGGGTACAAGCTGCTCTTGTAAACATCCGTCGGAATAAATAGCGTTTGATGACTCAGAAGTGGAACTTTTCGCGAACTGATTCAATTTTTGGAAACGGGCATTCCTCTTTACTCCTGTGAACACACTACTTTTCTGATTTATGTAATTTAAATAGCTCAATTTGGTAGGTACCCATCCTTTAATCAGATATATGGAACGCCTGTCGCGAAAGAAATACATCACCCATTCGTGGTCTGGTCCAGGCCGTTTGAAATTCTCCTTTGTAGTATTATATCTATACAGGAACATGAAGTGTCCTATATTCAGCTGCACGCCTTCCGCTGGCTTCCTTTCTTCAAACCTTGGAAAGTCAGCAACGGGTATGATGAAATGTATTTCATCTTCGGATACTCCATCTGTCCTAGTCACTATTTCCTCTCTTTGTTGGCTCAAATCCGCGACCTCCTGTCTCCTTGAGCACGGAACACACCTTTCAATAAACTTTGTCAGCATAGAAGGCATTTCGCAGTGTACATTTGAATATAAAAACAAATTCTCGCAGAAATACAGACCTAGAACGACGAATGTAAACACAAAATACGTTAGAAACGACGTCGCTACTATGGAACCAGAGCAGTATGAAGACGAGGTTAAATATTGCGTCATGACGCCGAATTTCATGACGTCGGCACAAATACGTAACGTCAAATTATCTCGATTTTATCTCATTTTCTTTCTACGGTGTTTCTGTTGCTCAGTAACGCCACTGTCCGATTGTTTCCGTATTTCACTATTTGCCATATATCTAGGAGAGCTGATATCCTAGTTTGGATAAAATTGATATACTTTCCTGATGATAGAACGTTTTTTTCGTGTTATGCTAGGTTGTGGGCATGTTGAAATGTAAGATTTTTTGACTGGCGCCTTACTAATAAATGGAAGTTGACAATGGTCAAAGACATACCATCATTTAGAAATTTAAGACCAATAATTGTGCGGAAAATACAAATCGCCATTGCGTACTGGGTGTTAGCACTTTCTCCTCCGGATCGGGGGGTCTCGTGTTCAGTCCCAACCAACCATTGCCACTGTCTAATTGGCATTATTTAATGAGAGAAGTAACTTTACGACGAACTTACCGCATTACTGGAACGTTGACAGAATAGAGTTTAAAACCGTGAAAATAAACTAAGTTAATGCTAACATTTGTTCTTGACAACTTACATACATGTACTTTTCTACCTGCAGACAACTGTTACCAAAAGACAATAACCTTATATTATCTATATCTCATTTTTTACAAAATGGTAGATAGGACATTTTTAGACTAAGGCGACGAATGGTAAAATCCCACTACCCGAAAAAGAGAAATTTTGACACGTGACCAAGCGAAAATTGACTGTCAGGTCATGTGACCGCAGTGATATTTTGAATGTCATATAAGGGCAAATAACTGCTTCAATATTTTAGCTAAATCATGACGTGATTGCCTCCCTTATATACGTACAGCAGTGACGTCACTATTCAATGTGTACACAGAAACATTTCCTTTTTCTTGGAAAACGAACAGTCAAGTACAATAAAAAACAGTTTTCGAAGTAATTTAATTAGCATTGTTAACAGTGGATTTTGTTCTTCCTGATAAATGTGATATTTTGTTTACCTTGTTAAACTTGTTTAATTAAATGAATTAAGAAAACTTTCTTATGTAGAATCTCTCAATTTTGTTCGGTATAATAAAAGAAATATCATATGGCAGCATGTGTGACATTGATATTGTCAACCCTTGAAACAGAATGCTTACGCTTACGTCGGGTGACATTCTGCTCTCTGGTTGACAATATCAGTCACACATGCTGCCATATGATATTTATATCAATGTCACACTGCTGCCATATGATATTTATATGATATCGGACGAGGCTTTCTGGTCGATATTTATCCGAGTTCGATAACAACTGTAATCAAAAGACAGTAACCTTCTATTCTAATTATATTATGCAGCTGACTTCAATTTTCCCTTTTCACAATTAAAAACAAAGAAGTAAATTAAGTGATTTACGTCGTATTTATGACGTCATCAATGGTTTAAATTGGTGTTTTAAATCCATCACCGTTCATCACGTTAATTTTATGCTTTATAGGAAATGCTGATAATTAAAACATACCTAGAAAGCATTTGTGCATTTTTTGGAGGCGGCTTATAACGTTTCAGCTAATATCATTTAGGTAATAAGACATTACTATGAGAATAGGAAGGGGGTGAAAAAATGAAAATCATTTTTCTTGGCGAAAATTACTTCGAAACTGCTATATATGGATAGATAATGATCTAACTAAGAAAATGAATACCCACAACACTATATTTAATTCAAAAATAAAAATTCTACAGCCATTTTTCGATTTTATGTGATGTGCTGTTTTCACAGAAATTTCAATGAAACGCGCCCCTGTATCTTAAAGCAGCTACTGAAATGTTGATTTATAGTGTAGCAAGTTAGAAATCCGCAATAGCCTAGATCTTATTTAATAGATCTCACTTAATGTCTAAAGTGGGCGGGGCCTAAAACGTGATATCAGGACAGTGTCATAATCATAATGTCCTGTGATATCAGACGTCGCAATATGAACAAATATCAGACCGGTGTTATCGGGTCGTTGTCATGGCAGTTGCATAATAAAATTACATATATGACTTAATCTAACTTTGCTCTATCTACCAAAACTTTCTTTTGTACATTGACGTCAAAGAAATTGAGATCCCGGCTATGTATTTGCTCTATATCCACTATAATACGAGGTACTTGGCCTGTATTTTATCACATCTCCATCTCTTACATCAATTTTAGTCTAAAAATGTGTTGTAGCCAATCAATGTGAAGATTCTTAGTCTAATTAGTCCAGTCCGGGAAAGTTATGACCTAGACAATATTGCAAAAGAATTTCTTTTTGCACTATGCGAAAGATTGTATAGCAAAAAGTCCCGCTATTTTGCTAGTGCAGTAATTGAAAAAAAAATAGACTTAAATGTTTTGAAAAAGCCATTCTGCAACATGTCCCTGATACGCTACCATACCTACGTAATAGTTACAAAGTTGATGACGTCACGGAATATCATGGCGGAGGATACTTTGTTGTTTTTTTGTGCTCAGCGAAGAGGAAATCTACAATCGCATCATTTTGATGTATTTGGATAAAAGGTTATTGATATTAGTAATTATTTATGCAAAAACAATGGTTATCAACTTTGACAGTAAACAAACGTATACAAGTTACTGCGTGTAAGCTATCTACAAATTACTCATCGTTGATTAGCACTTGCGACCTTGTAGATTAATGAGAAAATGCTTTAGAGCGAAAAAGTGTTTTTTCCGTCAAACTTTGTTTTTCAGGATATATCCCGTTAATATAGATTAGCAAAGTAAACAGTGTCTCTAGTACATTGTGTTGAAATGAGTTGGTGTACAAATAACAGCCCTAAATAGAGTCATGACTAAATATGATCTTAGAAATGAGTCGGTTGCTCTAACTGCACAGTTTTAACAACTAAGAACAATTCAGTTGACAGGAAGTTTGGGAAACTAGGCTGTTATTAAAGGACAAATCTATGAGCGGTATTTGAAGAGGACACATTAATGCCTTGTTTGAAAACGCAATACGGTTTATCAACATCAAATAACTATAACAGATTTCTTATTTTTATTAGAATGGTAAAGGGAAAAACATGTGTCATGTTTGTTATGATTTTAAGTACTGTTTTTCATTTTTTTGTGCCTCACCTGTAGATCGTATATGAAGTATACGCAATTTGGATGAAAGAATTCGGATACTATAGGTCTAAGAGACATAACAACGATTATAGGTAATATTATGTAGGAAAATAAAGTAATTGCCTGCTTTCATATGGAAAGTGTTACCCAGATCCCAGCCTAGTGAAGTGTCCAGGAGAGCGAAAGTGGCCCTTATGATTGCTTATTCAGGGCATTCCTTTCCCTTAGCAGAGGCAATATTCGGCTTCCGTCACAATTTGAAATACTTGGTTTACAAAACAAATTAGAGGCCTAAAAATTCACAAAATGCATGGATTTTCTAACTCCAATTTTACAAAAGAAAGTCTGTACAGGAAGTGAAACTACTGTTTACACTGCAACAACCATTTGAGTTCAAGTTTTCAGGATAAAATAGTTCAACATGATTTAATCCAGTTAAACTTCCCCCGCCCCCTCCGCATACACATACGTAGGTACTTTAAAAGAGAAAGAGTAACTACGGCAGGGAGTACCTGTTGGTTAGAACAATGTTGCAAAATCTGGGGACCTAGATGGAATTGATACTCCAAAAGGAATTAAATTCTGGGCAAGAGACTGTTTTAACAAAAAGCTAGACATGTATTAAACAAGGTCTTTAGACAAGCTTCAAGGGGCATAAAGGCAAAACTGTTTTAAAACGTACAGGTAAACGATGATCAACGATACAGAATTAGCTGTTAATGCCTGAGCAACACTTGCTCAATCACCAATTCAACATGTCATTGGTGTCTGAAGAACATGTCAGTTGTGTTTGAAGCATCATTATACAAATTAGCAATTTCCTTTTTTATATTGTTATGAATCTAAGTTGCCTTTCATTAATTTTGTAAGATAGTAACTACAACTTAAATTTCACAATTGGCAAATGATAACGCGCTATATTTTTCAAAATTCGGGTCCCAGCGCGCTAATTTTTTGACAGAATGTAGTAAGCCTGCTTTATAGGGAAGTCTTCCCAGACAATTTTGGATGCAAAAGCAGCCCTGCTATTGTTTTTTTTTTTTTTTTTTTTTTTCCACAAAATGGACACAAGTCTTAGAATGTCAACCTTTTTGCATTTTAAAAACATGTTGTTTTAATTCGCGTTGTTCCTGTTTAACTTTTCATGATTTGCGTCCGTTCTTGCAAAGGAATATATAACAAGGTGCTGTTTAAAATTTATAGATATAATGTATTTTAGGGAGATTGGAATATACATTTTCAATTAAACATTGACGTGTCATAGTTGTTCATACTGTTCTGAAAAGTTCCCAAACTCGTTTTAACAAACGCTTACTGTAGACATAAAATCATGTGTTTAAAATGAACAATTTTATATTGAAGGTCTTTTTAATTTCCCAGACAATATGTTAGCCTATTTTGATAATGTCTTCGTCAACTGAAAGAAAAATGATGAGGGAGCGTAGCTATGTAGGACGGGTCATACCGCTTTAAGCCTCGAACGGAGATGGTTGACCCAAAAACACATAAACAAACAGCTGTATATGCTGAATGCGCACATATGGGTTTTAAGTGAGTATGGGCTATCAGTAATTATGTTTGACGGAACGTTTTCCTTCAAATCAAATGCTGAATAGTCACTATTAGCATACGCTAACTCCACATAATAATGTAAATGTTAACATTACATTGATCTATCTCCAAAAGAGCACTTTAAGAGTAAGTTTTTTTCATTTAAATTTGACATTTTGCTCTATCTCAAAATATTTTTTCATTTTTCTCCAAACTCATTTGACATAATTATGGAAGTATGGAAGCCTTGGAGGGCCACTTTTGAGTTTCGACTTACGGGTGAATATTGATATGTGTCACTGTTTCATATAAACACTGATTGTCGAACTCAAAAGTATCACTTCTGTGGGACGTAACAAATAAATGTTACGAAAGTTGAAAAGTTCAATGTCATTTTTCTTAAAATAGCAATATTGTAGATAGGACATTTTAAGAATGAGGCGACGCATTGTAGACAAAAGTGAGGTATAGTAATATAATTTATCATAGCTTATTTATGATAATATTTATTAACTTTCCATTCAGAGCAAACTTCTCAAATGTGCAAGAATCAATAACATTTAATCAAAATTCTAACACTTTAGAAAATTACTCCTATATACACAAAGAAGGATTTGAGCGTGATATACCTTACAAAGTATATCGCTCTAGACGTCCGGAACTATTTTTGGCTGTGAAATTCCCTCCCGGGTAATTTTCAAATGCGTTCATACGCTTGGATTGGCATTGTTATGAATGAAGTAACGAGACTTAAACAATACGTAGTAAAATTTGCCGCATAGTCAGCCCGGTTAGCTAAATCGGTAGAGCATGATACTTGTAATCTTGGGGTAGCGGGTTCGGTTCCCGGGGCTGACCGACTAAAATTACTAACAGTCTTTCGGAGGAGACTTTAAAACCGAGGTCCCATGTAAGGGTGTTATACATATGGCATGTATAAGAGGGTGTCTCTGAAATTAAGACGCTTTCTGTAACTTGCACTATCCTCTGAAACCTAAACATGATAACCAATCTCTTCTAGGGGCGTTGTTCATGTGGGAAACGGGTACCAACGATAGAGCCCTAATATACGATACGATTTGCTACATTTCCGATATCGCCTGTAATAAATAACAGCAACAACTAAACAATGCGAATAGTGTTTAAATGGAGGAGTAAAAAAGAACAGTCTAAAATCCACGGAATCACACTGTATCGGCAAAACGCAATGGCTCCAATTTAACGATGCTGCTCCAACTAGCGTAACGACAAGGCTCCAATAAAACATGGCCGATTTCATAAACAAAACACACACGAGTATAACAGATTCGTGTATTTTTTTATAGTTATTCGCAAATTCTGATGAAATGAATACTCTTACTGAATGCCCACACCTGTCCTGCATGACCGTAGCTTGTCGGCTTTTTCAGACATCCGTGTGTGTGAAAGTAATGTAGGTTGAATGCTGAGGATTCAACGTTAAACAGTGCGAAAACAGACCAAAATACATGAATTTTGCACAAAATTAGCGAAGTTTAGGTGTTTAGGATAAAACAAATGCAATGGCATGTAACTTTTGGTCAAATCTCTCAAGATTATGCTCGTAGTTTACCGATCTGGTATGTCTATAGGCAAACATCTACCTTTTCAACAATACAACGATTCAGACTCCAATTTAGGATACAACGAAACAGTTCCAATTCGTTTTTCACCAACCATTTTTATAGAGATTTTAGAACAATTGCAATTATTAAACAGTTCCGATTCGTTTTTTCTCAATGTGTTTGCTCGCCAATGATAGCAAATATTCATCAAATAAAAGCAGAAATTTATATATAACGAATGTAAACGGAAAATAAAAGAATCTGAGAGGGCGTCTTGCGCTTTTGTCTTATAGTAGTAGTAAACATAAAATCATGGACTATAACTGTACTGTATTGACACCTTTTCTTTATATATATAATAATAATAATAATTATCAATTGTTAAACGTTAAAAAAAGGCCAGTGAACGATGTTGATGATGAAAAATCCCGACAAAGTGCATTAAAACATTGGCGCTAGTTCAGAAATCGGTGTTTTATTTTAGCTCGATTGTGAAGAAAGCTTATCGAGTCACTCTCGAGTCCGCTTCCTGGAAAAAATAGTGCTGGTGTCATATGAGGAAGTACAGTCGTGACCCCAGTGGGGTTCGAATCTGCAACCTCCGGAATGAGCGGCCGACACCTTAACGTCTACACCACCGTTTTCTCTGATTTATGTTTGTGTAAGGATACATTCTAAAAATAATGTCTGCGCTTTACCTCTAAAATCTCTTGTTGGAAGTTCATCAAAACTGGCAGAAATCTTGGGTATTTATGTTTACTTTATGCATACTGGAATGTAAGGTAAGTAGCTCAAAGTCAAGGCCACAGGTATTTGTATAACCTCCAAAGTCTAATGTTAAGGCCACTGTAGCTGGGTAATATAACACGCGGTTTAGAACCTCGTTTCAGCCAAAATGTCTTGTATATCTTGTACTTCAAATATAGAGTGTGAAATCGATACCAAAAATGTTCCTGCTTATTTTAGGTTTAAAGCTGCACTTTAAGTGAATATGGATATTCGAATGTACGGAAGTTCGCATGTCTGCAACTTTGATGAATAGAACTTATAGATATACACATTATTATCATTATTTGTGATGTTTTTGATTCCATTTCGTGGAATAACGAAGGTATAGCGAAAGTAAATCTGAATGTCTAATATACATTTTGCCATGTACATTCGAGGGACATTGGACATTCGAATGTACCAGTACACGTTAATATAAACCTGGACGAGGTTCTCCGCATGTTTCTTGCTATGTATATCTCCTTCTGATCCTTAAATGAAAGTTTTGGTTAAACAATCTGAATATCCAATCTACACGAGAACATGTAGATTGGATATTCGAATATCCAATATATAATATTTTTCTAACTTAACGGCGCTCTTGTGTATCGTATCTAAACCCTGGCTACTGCTGCTAGCGCAAATCCCATATTTGGGGATGCTCTCGAAGCGTTCCTAATTTCCTACTATATGCCAATGAGGTATGAGGATGTAACTTCGCTACCACTTATTTGATTTATATATTGTTGAATTTCGGACATTGAGTCGTGAATTACTCATACTCCTCGGTATTTGCCGTAGTAATCACACAATGCTAAAAGTGCGCTCACGGATCAATGCCCGAGGTCCAATAATACCTCTTATATACTCTGAACAATGCAAGGGAAATAAACTCTGAAACCTGTTTTGTATTGTAGCCAAAAGTTACTTGCACTTACAAATGCGCCTATAGCTGTGTCATGGACAAAAGCTAGGCATAAATTATGAGCGAGTCCTTTTCGTACCCTTTTGTCAGGAATTATGATATTATAGTGTTCAATGATTTGATCTACTGAATCTCCTCAGTTAAATGATTGAAACAACTACCATGTGTTATGCTTTACATAAATTAAACTATGTTTGACTATGAATTGTATGTACGCAATTTTATGTTAATTAAAATATATGTAATGTTATGTTATGTTACTGTGACCCTCCCAAAGCAAGAAATCAATAATCTGAAATGCTAGACTGGGCCACCAAGGCACGAACCCGAGCCCCCGACTGGCGAAGAGTAGTATTGGCGGAGGTGATCCAAGGGCATGATTTTTAGCAAGACTAGTTTTAATTAGTCATGTGACCAAAATGTCACAGGGAATCCGAGTGTATAATATGGAACAGTTTTGATGCAAAAATCACATTGAGCCTTCTGACATCCCATCTTGCATTGTTACGTGTGTATTTGTCCATCTGATATTACATGTTTCTTTTTGATATGTTCTATGATTAAAAGTGGAGAAATGATTACACCTTTCTGAGAGATGAATTGTTGTATTCTACATTATTTCATGTATCAGTGTTCTGTATTTGCTATTCAACTGAACTTAAAGATGATTGACTAAACGGTCGAAATTAAGTTGAACAACCTGACTGCGAAGTTAGGCTGTCATTCATACCCTCATCATAACATTCTATTAATGATACTGGATCGAAATGTAATAACTGCGTTTGTCATACTTGAAATGTATGATTTTAACGTCTTTTAACATATTAGCCAACTGCTAATATAGACCAATATATCTACGTTATACTGAAATAGGCGTAATACATTTGTATATCTAAGCTAAACAACGCATGTCAGTTGGACGAACAATGCATGTCATAACGCACTATTGAAACGTGCACTCGCATTATTACACCAGATGGCGCGCTTGCATAATCATCGACAGTTTTCGGCACCTACGTAATAATCCGTTCTTTAAGGAGAATAATGTCTTGGGGAGATATATTGTTTTGCCATGTATGTCTGTCCGTCCGTCCGTTCGTCCGTCTGTCTGGCAAAATAGTGTTCGCTCCATATCTCCTAAACCCCTCGAAGGATTTTCATGAAACTTGGGTCAGATGTTTACCTCAATTATGCGATGTGCAGAGCTTGTTTACAAGATGCGCCGGCTCAAGGTCAAGGTCATAGTTCGAGATCAAAGGTCATATGACTATATTCAGTTTCCACTCCATATCTCTTGAACATTTTATAGGATTTAAAAATAACTCAACACAAATCTTCACCAGACTGACACGTTGTACAGAGCGCATGTAACAACCACCTTGGTTCAAGGTCAAGGTCACTGTTACTAAAAATAGAAAAAATGGTGTCATGGGGGAGACATATGTTTTCATGACAAAAGCAACCATCTAGTTCGGGACTGCGACTGATATTAGTTTAATGACATTAAATTAGTGTAGGTTGTGACCCTTTGTATTGAACTCGCCATTTGTCAGGCATTTACAAGAAACGTCGTTTGAAAACGTCATTTTCACTGTTTGGGGGAGGAAGTCTTCATATATAAACCAAGTTCGATTTCTACGACCCGTTCTGGTAGCCTTTTCCCTAGATGGTTGTTTTTGTCACAAAACATATGTCTCCCCCATGGCAGTTTGTCAATAATCATGCTGAAACATGCTAAAATAACACAAACATCTATTTTTAGTAATGATACATAAGTTACCCCAAGCTTCCTTTCCATGTAAGCTACACACAGACCAAGTTTCATTGCAATTGGTGACTCCAAACTGGAGTTATTAAGCAGAAACAGTTTTTCTATTTTTAGTAACAGTGAGTTATTCTTAAATCCTACAAGGGGTTCAAGAGATATGGAGTGGACACAAAATATAGTCATATGACCTTTGATCTCTGTGACCTTGACCTTGAGCCGGCGCAGTTAGTTCATGGGTTCTGCACATCGCGTAGTTGATGTTAACATCTAACTCAAGTTTAATAAAAAACCTTCGAGGGGTTAAGGAGATACAGAGCGGACACGAAATACAAGGCAAAAAAAGCAATTTTCGGTTGCTGGGTATTTAAATGTGTTAAATTAATGATAATGCCGCATTAATATTTGAAGTTTGTGCTTTAGAAATAAAAAAAGACTAATAAATAATAGTTCCTCTCCCTTGTGTTGTTGATGTTGGTAGAGATTTCGGCAGTGGAAGGGAAGCAACTCTTGCATGTAGTTTTTTTTTAAAAGACTCTCCCAGTCAAAATAGGGAAAGTGATATTTGGAAAGTTATTAGTTCGTACTGGTAGCAGGAAATGTTTGGTGTATTGGGTTAAAAGCTATTATTTCCTCAACCCTTTTTTACAACTATTTCAGCTGAATTTTACTTGAAAAAAATGCGCATAATTCCACTTTAAGTTAAAGTGATTTTATTCTCGTTAATCACACTTGTCAGACATTCTACGGATTATTTCAAAATTGTTTAGTCAAGACTTTTTTTTTTATTAATTTATGATGTTTCTCGCAATAATCTATCTAGTCATAGCATTTAAAATTCATTTTTTTAATGCTTAGCACTCCGTCGTGATCACTTAAAGTCAGTGTTTTGATTTTGGTTTGTTGAGGCTTGCAAAGTTGAGATGGTCGGACGTTTCCGTAGTAAAAAGGCCGAGAAAATTTACGAAAGGAAAGTTGATAAACGTTTGAGGTATCTAATAGGGATTGATCTATTATTTAATGAGTTTTGTTCATTTTAAGTTTTAACATATTTATTCTTTTCTTGCAATAAAGTTATTATAGGACATCAAAGGAGAAAGGATTTTATACTCGGATTTTACTGACTTTACGTCGGGTTTCTTTCAAACATTTCCCTTATTGTCGCCTCATAGCCTAGTACCAGCCGGTAAAATCCGTAAGGAGTTTCTGAGTAAATGTCACTACTATAGCCACTATGAATGAAGCATTACACCGTGCAAAGAAATACCGTTAAAGGGTTAACAATAAGATGTGGCCATACTGTGTGGCCATACTTGATCTCTTAGTCACTAGGAAAATATGCAGAGGAAAAGGACAGTCAAAGGTAAACATTTATGTTATTAATTTATTTATCTTAGCGTATTAAAATTTAACCACCTTGGTTGATACTGAAAACATGCTATTTGGAGAAACAAAGGCAAAGGTCAATTTGACCAAGTCTTATTTCTATCGGCATTCTATCTGTTTATTAAAAGACTTTAATTATGCATTTGTAAAATGAGTTTTTGAAACCGGAGTCATGAAGTTGTGCTATAGAAAAATAATTAAAAGTAAGAAGGAACCAACAAGCTTTTGGAGATAGGCTGTACATGTATCGCGGAGTAGGTAATTATACGTTTAGCTCATCACGTGGTCTCTGTGACACGTACTATCTATCGACAGAAAAATCTAATTTCAATACAAATAAATGCTTTTAATATTCAGCAATGTTCTACATTATCCGACCATGCAGCGATTTCTTTCAGTTTTATTAGAAAAAGGCATAAACCTTAGAGCAACATAAAAATTTAATGCAAATACCGTAAAAACTGAAACGAAAATAGTATGGGACACAACGAAAAGTACCATAATTTTTTATATTTACAATTATCAGTGTTCGAATGTACATGTATATATTTTTCTAAATTACACGAAAATAAAGATAGATCAGTGTAAGTTGATACAGTGACGAGTTTGTCTGAGATTTTGTATAAAAATACAAATGAAAACTTTTGGCAAAGATATAAATGTTGCCAATAATAGAAATTCCTACCCTGACAAAACGAAATGATTCAAGACGCTTGCAATAAAGCATAAGGTTAATAAAAAAAGGCAAGAAATTGATTTTGAACAATAATACAGATGAAAACAGATGACATTTTGTCAAAACTGCGAACAAAATGCAATGAAATAAAACAAAGAATTAAATATGAATGTATAAAATTAAAGACAGTTTCGAACAGATTTAAGAACATTTTTAAATACTTTATGGTGAAGATAGTAAGTTATATGATAATAGTGACAATGTCGAAAATTATAAAAATGACAAGAAAATTAGACTTAGATATATCGGAAACAATACATAAAACAATAATAGGACCAGGCGGAATGATTCAAGACGCTTGTAGTTTAAGCTATACAAAAAGGGTTTCCCTTTTTATAAAATAATTGAATCTGCAGATTATTCTCGGCTCATGCGAATCCAGGTACTGAAATAAACTATAATTAAATTCGGGAAAAATAGGTGATTCCTCGGCTTTAATCACATTTTTCATACATCTTTAACTTGTGCATAATATAATAACCAAGATTAGAAATGAAAGTAGACGACAATCTTGCATTACCTTGAAACTATCAGAATGTTTTGATAATAATTCTATATTGGCAAAAGGTTTTGTTTCGTTTAAAATTAATTTAAGCTTGCATACGAGTCAACGGTAAAGACCGAGTTTTCACCTTTTACCGAATGAAGAAACGATCACGACCTAATTCCGATTGGTTAACTTCAATATATATGGCGAAGCCGAGAATCCTGAAATTTGGTGCTCGGGTTATATTATCCCCATCTTTAAAGGTGTCAACCCCAAAGAAAAAAATCTACCGCGGTATAACATTAGATGCTATATTTTCTAATATTTATTCACATATCTTACCTAATAGATAAACTGCAGGGGCTGAAAAGAATAATAAAACTTGTTTGACTCTCAGTTTTTGATCAAGAAAAGGTAAATGCGGTCAGGACGCTTACTCTATACTAATAGATTACAAAAAATGTTTTGATAAAATAAACCGTTCGTTCCTATAGCAACAACTTCTTGCTGAAAATGAAAGTACTAAAATGGTAAATGTCATCAAATCGATGTATTCTGTTGTCCGCTCTTCTGTGAAGCATAATGGCCAAGTGTATCCAAATGTTATCAATTCGCGCCGGGGCGTGAAACAAAATGACCAGAGTTCATCTGTCTTATTCATGATGTTCGTAAATGATATGGCAAATAGCATAATTTCAGATCTTGATGTAACATTTTCTGCAAATTTTGATATTATACACAGATGATCAAGAATTATTTTTAGCCAAACCAGAAACATTACTATCTATGCTATATGATGTAAAAATATTAGTGCAATTGTATTCGGTCTTAGAAATGAACATAAACAAAACTAAAGTCATGATTTGCAAAAAGGAGAGACCAACTAGCTATGATTTTTCCTTTTATAATAAAAAAATTATGTAGTTTCATCTTTTGAATATTCGGTATACAACTCTTTTAAAATGGAAGCTAGCATCACACCCAAACGCATATTGCAGACCATACATCAAAAGCCTTATTTAGTCTATTTTTTAATAGTTTGAATTTAAAACTTTAGAAAAATGTAAATTATTTGACACCTTTGTTTCCTCTGTACTTAACTACTTTTCACAAATATAGGGAGGATTTCATGAAAAAGGTATAGAATTGGTTCACACAAAGTTTTGTAGAAACATTCTGAAGGTAATCAGATCAGGTAAATATGATCAGACACAGAGTAAAATTTAAAAAGTTAAGCGATAATTCTCTTTTTAAGCAAATGTTTAGAATACTCAAGGAAGACACAGTAACATATACAAGGGTTCATCAAATAAAATTTATTCTAGATAGTCTAGTTATGTCAGATATTTGGTATAATACTGAAAAACATATTCATCAGTATCATGCAGGTATATATTGCGCAGATGGTACACCATACTTTCGAATTTATGTGAGCTTGGTATGTTTTGATGATGGGTACCTCTTTTACAAGGCTTTTTCGTGACTTTTTTTTGCATTATTATCAGACTATGTAGCTTTTGTGGAAAGATGGGCCAAAAATGCACTTTAAAAGACGAAGGTATTTCTTTAATCCGTACCGTTTTGTTATGTTTTATGTCGTCGGAAATAAACTGATTAATCAAACGAATTATTTATAACCAGGAAGTGAAAACGATGAATTTATGTAACATGTACAAAATGTATCAGAAATAATGAATATGTCACTGTATTATCAGTTGAATATATTTATTTGTCTTTGAAAAATACCCGCGTAGAAGCATTATTTGTCGCTCATAATGGACTAGTGCGTCACTTAGCGCATGTAATGTCCGTGGAAAACGTGAGAATAATCTACAAATTCTTTTCCTCTATATTTACACAGGAAAAGTTGCTGGTCGTGTTAGCTTACGACAGACTGTCAGCGTTGATTCGGCCATTCGCTATCTGACCACACGGATGTGCATTCTGATCATGGTCTACACTGGTGGTAAAGGCAGATTCGCTTGACGCCGGCAGGTAAGATCTTTCATCTCATATTTGTTGATTCTTACTCGCATGCACATGTCTGTTTCTGTTCTGGACTGATTTTATTTAATTGGACAATTCAGTAAGTGCGTTTTAGACCACGTGGTTTGTTACTGAATAAGATTTCTGAAAAGTTGAAGGTCAGGGGGGCATGTCAAAGTATTTGCAGCTGTCAAACGTGTATGTGGCTTGTAGTGAAAGTAAATGGAAATTATTTATTGATAATCTCGAGTAACCTTCTCGGTCAATCACAGTGAAGTAAGTAAAACTATTCTTACCGCAATAATGTAAAAAAAAACTGTCGATCTCCACATTATGTATAGCTATTTCCCACATATAAAACTAAGCTGATAAAGCAACCTGTGTTCCAATACAACACTTCCCTGAAAAATAATAATTTCAAACCAGTATCTTCGGCATTTATTTGCTAACAAAAGGAAAACAGTACTTTGTGGAGAAAAAAAACACAATTATTTTTTTATGGAGAAAGTAACAATGAATGTTCAGTAGCACAATGTTGTACCTGATGACTGGTTGGAGGTACAATGTACTCTGTACTGCATCAGTCTCTTGAACCTCGAACTTTTTAAGATGTTTTGTGCTTTTTATACAAATAATTTCAAGCAATGAAGATAGATGCATTGACAGAAATTAATTGATTAAACAACTCTGTATCTAAATTACCTGAGATAGAATCGTTTTTAAATTAGTCAAATTGAAAAACATTTCAAAACCGACCGACTATTAACTGCACAAAATAATTTTAACTATTATACAGATAAAATGAAAAATTAGATTTAAAACACATTTTGAATTTATGTAAGTTAAATTGCCCTAGATTTGGATCTTAGAAAAATCTCATTGACTGGCTTAAAATCATGTACATGATATTGCATTATTTTTGTTATAAAGACATATGTGATATTATTCTTTAGGATGGCCTTTGTAGGATGCCATGAAGAAATATGTGCAGTCAACTGCAACATATAAGTGCACATACAATTTTATCATAGTAGGCACATGATATGATTTATGGATGATAATCTCCATCTTCACAAAAATAAGCAGAGATAAAAAAATCCATACAAATTTTACCAGATGCAATTGATAATTGTCTTGGAATTGCAAACAACGTTTTTGGATAAACGGTGCATCGGTAAAACGTCGCGTGGGTAAATTTTACGACTGCACGATACCCGAGAAAAACATCATCGATTTTAAAAAGTACCAGTCGAATTTCAGTTGAAATTGATTGAATTTTCTAAATATACTAGGTAAATTATTGTAAACATCGCTTCTATAGATGCATATTTCTCTTAAAACAATGCTCTGATTCTGAAATACCAGTGATCCGACTTACTGTAGTCGTATAAATAAGACCCTGCATTTCTTATTTTCACTTGTTGCGTTAATGTTATACTCTTTGTGTCACCCTTTCGGAGAAAAGTCGATACATAGGGGTCGCCGTCCGCCGGTCTGTCCCATAAACTTAACGTTGGCTATTACTTTGTCCTTTCCAAGTTTAGATTTTACGTCATACTTTACAATTGTATTGCTAAAAGGGTTGTGATGCCGCCATTTGGTAGGTCAATGTCATATTGTTATGCCCCTTTTGTACTTAGCTTTTGACTATAACTTGGCCATTTCATAAGATTTCTTCATCTATCTTTCAAATTGCATTGCTTATGACAAAAGGGTCGTGATGCCGCCAAATTTTCTAGTTCAGTGTCATATTTGAAAGAGTTGTGACCATTTTTATGCCCCCGAAGGGCGGCATATTAAAAATCGCACCGTCTGTCTTCGTCCGCCCCCTCCGCCCCCTTCCGGACAATAACTTTTTCATGCATTGAAGGATTTTAAAATAACTTGGCACACATATCTAGCACATCAAGACGACGTGTCGCGTGCAACATCCCCGTCCCTACCTCAAAAGTCAAGGTCACAATTAGAGTTTGAAGGGAATAGAATCCTCTATATATGCATATATTCACACATTCGTGTCAGGACTCTAACTTTGTCATGCATTGAAGGATTTTAAAATAACGTGGCACAAATGTCTAGCACATCAAGACGACGTGTCGCGTGAAAGACCCCCGTCCCTACCTCAAAGGTCAAGGTCACACTTAGACTTTGAAGATAATGGAATCCTCTATATATGCACACATTCGTGTCCGGACTGTAACTTTGTCATGCATTGAAGGATTTTAAAATAACTAGGCACAAATGTCTAGCACATCAAGACGACATGTCGAGTGTAAGACCCACGTCCTACCTCAAAGGTCAAGGTCACACTTAGAGTTTATAGGTAATGTAATCCTGTATATATGCATACATTTATGTCCGGACTGTACATTGAGTGATATAAAATAACTTGGCACAAATGTTCATCACATCAAGACAATGTGTTGTGTGCAAGATGTCCCTACCTCAAAGGTCAAGGTCACACTTAGTGTTTAAAAGTAATGGAATACTGTATGCATGGTTACTCTGTCATGCATTGAAGGATTTTAAAATTACATAGTACATTTATTGAGCACATGGAGAGGACACAGACTGTGAGACACCTCTTTCGGGGGCATTCGTTACTTGTAAGGGACAGCTCTTGTTGTACTTAGATTTTTTCCAATAACTTTGCAATTTTTTGCTATAACTTTGCCATTTCTTAAGATTTCTTAATCTTACTTTCAAATTGTATTGCTTATGACAAAAAGGTCGTTATGATGCCAACTTTTGTTGGTCAAGGTCAACCTTCTATGACGTTGCTGATTACTGCAAAACGTTTGAAAATAGCAATGACATGAGCATTATTTGTATCTTTGCATCTTGTTGGCCGAGGAAAATGTGCTGATCACTTTTAGGAGCCAATGTATGTTTTCTGTTAGTCCTTTTTGGCAGACCCAGTGCTCACCCTATAAAACTCGGAGCATTTCTATGTAGAAATCACAAGATCAGCTTTTTTTAAAAATGAAACAAAGCGGCTAGTGATCTGGAAATGGAAGAAAGGACCCTAGTAGGGAAAGGAATGCTATATAGGAGGCACTTACAGTTTTGCGCCCCAGTTTCGAATTGGCCCTGGTCAAAATTTCTGTAGAAAAGATACTGTTAAGAGTTAATGATGCAGTGTGTATAGATGATGATTAATATTGCTATATTTCTCTTTTGAATGCCTTGAATCAGTGTTGAAATACAATCTAAAATACAAATATGTGGCTTCTTGTGGCGCTGTGTTAAACCGGTGCATGCATGAGAATGGAAGTAGGTGATTTTTCACTAGTCCGGGGTAAGCAGAATGCGTTTTGCAGTGACAAACAAACAACTGTAAATAGCAAAGAACCAGCACAGTGAATTCCACTTTTTATGTGCCTTTTCTTGTTAAACAGGGAGTCTGGTGTCTGAAACTGACCAGCTCCTGGCTGACTAATCATGTATAAAATTTCAGTGATATTTCAAAAATTGACAATTTGGCCTCGGACCGACCCAAAAAATGGCGCTATCTTTCAATGTAAAATAATCCATGAATCGTGTATGCGAGTTTGGCAGCAAACTTTATGATATTTATAGTTTATGCTAATTTATTTTAGCTCGATTGTGAAGAAAGCTTGTACTTTTTCGAATCACTCAAGTTCGCTTCCTTGAAAAACTAGTACTGGTGTCATATGAGAAAGTACGGTCGTGACCCCATATGGGCTCGAACCCGCAACCTCCGGGATGAGCGACTGACACCTTAACCTCTACACCTCCGCTCCCCCTCGGTACTTTTCAAGAGATAGTTGACATGTGCATGATGCTGTACTTTGTTTCTTTCAGGTTAGCAGTTACAGGTGTTGTGTGAAGGAATCGTGAAATTGGTTGTAAGCTTTGTTGCCGAGAACCAGAAAACTGCTGCCTGCCCCATAAGATAAATGACTTCATCAGATGTAATTATGCAAACATACACGTGATTTGTGACCGCACGGATGTGAACGTATGTAAAAGTAAGTAATTAGTATGCTTTGAAAAAGACGTAATTACACTAACATTACTTCTCAATGTCTTCAATATTTTGGATCTTGTAAGAAAAAAGTATTTAAGACTGAAATTTAGAGCAGAAAACTGAGCAATGTATAGGAAATAGATGACGCAAGGCCAATATTGGTTTTATATCAATCCACCAAATTACTATGTACAGCTGCAAATAATTTATGTTAATAATTTTCAAGATGCAATGGGAAATAGTTCATCAATTGGGCAGCAGTTATGATCCTGGAACTTAAATAGTTATATAATGAAATGAGTTAGTACACATTATGTCCCCTATTCTTCTGAATGTGAAGCTACCAAGGCTGCTGGAGGTGTTAACTCTTAAATGAAAACACAAATATTTACACGCAAACATTTTTTTACATATGTTTTATACTGAAAAATCAAACAAACCACATTGGTGTTCCTTTCCGCGCCATTGAATGCAGTACATTTTGTTTCCTGATGTTCTATATTACGTGTTATTGAGTTATTTGTGTCAATTCGTATTTAGGGTAAATAATGACAACAATTATGATTTGCAGGACCTGTTCCTATTGCTCAGCTTTGATAGAGCAAACGGTGTTTATCTCTGATGTAAGGCATTCGCTTTCAATAAAGCGAAGACGCTGGAAGCAATGAGTTTTTGGTTTTCGCAGATGTTTTAAGTTTAAGGTTGTTTTCATAGTAACATCCTTTAGTAATACAAACAAGCCGGAAAAAGATGATGCTGACCGTATTTCTACCAACACATATTTCGCCACCAGACCTTAAGAGTTAACAGCGCATTGATTTACACATGCACCCGTTTAACTGCAAACAAAATCTGGCTACCAACGAGACAATAAACATGATATGTTCTACTATCCAATGCCTCAGTTTATTTGGCAAAAGAATTATCCCGTATAGTAAAGTCTGATTATCCGCGTGAAGCAGATATATAAGTATATGGTGTACATATTGCCTACATAAACTATATCCTATAATTTGCCCATAATACCGAGTTCTCTATCCTGTAACTGTTCTATCGCGTGGTGAAAATAAAATTTAAAAAAATTGATTTCAGGCAATTTTTAACTATTTTAAATTATCACTCCATCTCACCCTTGATACAACAAGTGTGCTATTTACGCAAGTTAACCAAATTGATTTCTACTAACACCTAAAAATTCAATTCAGACTTGAAATTTATTGTGCTGACATTTAGCTAGGTTTATATTTCGATTGAATCATTGCTCTTTACAGATCACCTGAGCACGAAGTGCTCAAGGTGGGTTATTGTGGTCCCCTGGTGTCCGTCGTCTGTGTTGCCAGAATTACTGCCTTGATAAAATCTAAGATGAGTTTAAACATGAATTATTTGGGGAATGCTTTATGTAGTTCACTTCGAGAACATAAGTTTAAACTCTATTGTCTTTCAAACTGCAGTGTGCCCTTTCCTTTGTTTCATATACGTATTTCGTGTAATAAGGACAGTAGGAAATACATGACCAAGTTTAAAAGGATATTTAAACAAGCAGTTATCGGGTGTTTTATTTCTGTAAATATTTGTGATAATCTTGATTTGGATATACATGTACATTTATTTCTGTACACAAGTTTATATAACAAAAGACTTACCTATTAACCAAAACCCCACCCCACCCCGACCCAACCCAACCCACCCCACCCCACCACAACCCACCCGCCCCAATCAAATACACCCCACGTCACCCCACCCACCCTACCATACGGTGTGACACCGGTCAACAAGTACTTCCGGGTCGTTGTACCCTAGGAAGTAGTTCTTTGAAAATTTGAAGTTTCCATTTTAGAGCTGTCTGCGGGTGGCTTGATGTAATGTAAGTTGTATTTATTGTTGTTCTGTAAATATTAAGCCATTTCTGATTACTCTAACAGTTGGTTTGTTTGTCTTCTTCAGGACTACATTTTGTGATGGAAGAGTTCAAATATTACTCCGCAACGGTGTACATGACAGCTGTGTATTGGAAATGTGTACAGTGTCTCCAAATATTGAGTGATAGCAAAAAAGTTCATTGTTGACCATATAACTTTTCTGGTGTAGATTGACTGTGATAATGATGAAGATGAGAAATATGGACAGCTGATTGCTTGAATTTTGTTGTGAAAGTCACAGGACATATGTTAAAGTGCTCTATTTACCACAGAATCAAATGGGATAAAAATGTCTGCTGTAACACCATTTGCTACCTTAACCTACCTTAACTTAACTGACCTTACGTTATCTTACCCTACCCTACCCTACCCTACCCCACCCTACCTTACTTAGCTTACCTTACCTGACCTCCCTTACCCATCTACCTTACCCACCTACCTTACCCACCTACTGACCAACCTACCTACCATACCCAACTTCCTACCATACCCTAATACCTTACCCACCTACTGACCCACCTACCTACCATACCCAACTCCCTACCATACCATACTACCTTACCCAACTTTGTACCTACCTACCTTACCAACCTACCTAGTTTACCCATCTACCTACCCACCTACTTACCTTACTCACCACCCTTACCAACCTACTTATCTACCTTACCTGCCCAACTACCAATCTGCCTACCTTGCCCACCTACCTACCTTACCCACCTACCTTACCAAACCGAACCTACCTACCTACCAACCTACCTAACTACCAACCTACAACCCACCTACCTTACCCACCAACCCAACTACCCACCTACCTACCTACCTACCTCCGCAGCTATCTTACCCACCTACCTACCTTACCTACCCAACTACTTACCTTATTCACCTCCCTTACCAACCTACCTACTTACCTTACCTTCCCATCTACCTTACCTTACCCACATACCAACCGTCCTACCTACATAACACATATACCTTACCCACATACCTTACCCACCTACCCATCTACCTTACTTACCCACCTACCTATCTGCCTACCTTGCCCACCTACCAACCTTACCCACCTACCTTACCAACCTACCTACCTACCTACCTACCTGCCTGCCTGCCTGCCTGCCCCCCTACTTTGCCCTACGCCATCTACCTACCTTACCTACCCACCTACCTATCTGCCTACCTTGCCCACCTACCTACCTTGCCCACCTACCTTACCTTACCTAACCTACCTACCTACCAACCTACCCAACTACCTTACCCACCTACCTACCTTACCCACCTACCTACCCACCCACCCACCTACCTACCTTACTCACTGCCCTACCTACCGCCACCACCCACCTACCTACCCACCACCCCTACCACCCACCACCCACCGCCACCGCCCACCTTACCGCCCACCTACCTACCGCCCACCTACCACCTACCTACCGCCGCCTGCCTGCCCTGCCAACCTACCCACCTACCTTACCCACCTACCACTTACCACTCACCGCCTACCAACCACCACCTACCTTACCTACCCACCTACCCACCGACCCACCCACCCACCTACCTACCTAACTACCCCAGACCCACCCAACTACCCACCAACCTTCTTACCTACCTACCTTACCAAACCTAACTTACCTACCTTACCCATCTTACCTACCTTACCCACCAACGTACCTTACCCACCGACCTACCAACCTACCCACTGACCGACCCACCGACCGACCCACCGACCAACCCACTCACCCACTGACCCACATTACCCACCTATCTACCTACCTTACCTACCAACCTGCTTTACCCACCTACCCAACTACCTTACCCACCTACCTACCTTACCCACCTACCTACCCACCGACTTACCTTACTCACCGCCCTTACCAACCTACCTACCTACCTACCTTACCTACCCACCTACCCAGCCACCCACCCACCGACCTACCTACCTACCTACCTACCTACTACCCACCTACTTTACCCATCTACCTACCTTACCTACCCACCTACCTATCTGCCTACCTTGCCCACCTACCTACCTGCTACCTTACCTTACCTAACCTACCTACCTACCCACCTACCCACCTTCCCAACTACCTTACCCACCTACCTACCTTACCCACCTACCTACCCACCTACTTACCTTACTCACCGCTCTTACCAACCTACCTTCCTACCTTACCTACCCACCTACCCAGCCACCCAACCATCGACCTACCTACCTAACTACCCCAGACCCACCCACCTACCCACCAATCTTCTTACCTACCTACCTTACCAAACCTAACTTACTTACCTACTTTACCCACCTACCTATCTGCCTACCTTGCCCACCTTCCTACCTTGCCCACCTACCTTACCTTACCTAACCTACCTACCTACCTACCTACCTACCTACCCACCTTCCCAACTACCTTACCCACCTACCTACCTTACCCACCTACCTACCCACCTACTTACCTTACTCACCGCCCTTACCAACCTACCTTCCTACCTTACCTACCCACCTACCCAGCCACCCACCCATCGACCTACCTACCTAACTACCCCAGACCCACCCACCTACCCACCAACCTTCTTACCTACCTACCTTACCAAACCTAACTTACCTACCTTACCCACCTTACCTACCTAACCCACCCACGTACCTTACCCACCGACCTACCAACCTACCCACTGACCGACCCACCGACCGACCCACCGACCAACCCACTCACCCACCGACTCACATTACCAACCTACCTACCTACCTTACCTACCAACCTGCTTTACCCACCTACCCACCTACCCAACTACCTTACCCACCAACCTACCTTACCCACCTACCTACCCACTTATATACCTTACTCACCGGCCTTACCAACCTACCTACCTACCTTACCTACCAACATACCCAGCCACCCACACACCGACCTACCTACCTACCTACCTACATCCACCTACTTTACCCATCTACCTACCTTACCTACCCTCCTACCTATCTGCCTACCTTGCCCACCTACTTACCTTGCCCACCTACCTTACCTTACCTAACCTACCTACCTACCCACCTACCCAACTACCTTACCCACCTACCTACCTTACCCACCTACCTACCCACCTACTTACCTTACTCACTGCCCTTACCAACCTACCTACCTACCTACCTACCTTACCTATCCACCTACCCAGCCACCCACCCACCCACCTACCTACCTAACTACCCCAGACCCACCCACCTACCCACCAACCTTCTTACTTACCTACCTTACCAAACCTAACTTACCTACCTTACCCACCTTACCTACCTAACCCACCCAAGTACCTTACCCACCGACCTACCAACCTACCCACTGACCGACCCACCGACCGACCCACCGACCAACCCACTCACCCACCGACCCACATTACCCACCTACCTACCTACCTTACCTACCAACCTGCTTTACCCACCTACCTACCTCATACACCTACTTACCTTACCCATCTGCCTTACCCAACTACCTACATACCCGACCAACCTACCTTACCCATCTACCTACCTACCTACCTACCTACCTACCTACCTACCTACCTACCAACCTACCTTAACAACCCACCTACCTTACCTACTTACCTTACCCACCCCCTACCTAAATACCCACCTACCCACCTTGCCTGCCTGCCTTACCTACCTACCTTCCCACAATCCCACCTACCTACCTACCCACCTACGTTACCCACCTACCTACGTTACCAACCTACATTACCCACCTGCCTACCTAACCCACCTACCAACCTTACCCACCTGTTACCTAACCTACCTACCCACCTACCTACCACCTACCAACCTACAACCCACCTACAACCCACCTACCTTACCCACCTACCCACCTACCCAGCTATTTTACCCACCAACCTACCTTACCTACCCACCTACTTACCTTACTCACCTCCCTTACCAACCTACCTACTTACCTTACCTACCGAACTACCTATCTACCTTACCTTACCTACATACCAACCGTCCTACCTACATAACCCATATACCTTACCCACATACCTTACCCACCTACCCATCTCCCTTACCTACGCACCTACCTATCTGCCTACCTTGCCCACCTACCAACCTTACCAACCTACCTACCATACCACCACCTCACCCACCGACCACCCACCACCACCTCCCACCCGCCACCGCCCACCTACCACCTACCGGCCCACCTACCCTCCCTATAAAACCTACCTTCCAACCCACCTACCTACCTACCCAACTACCCAACTACCTTACCCACCTACCTACTACCTTACCTACCCACCTACCTACCTACCCACAACCACCTACCACCTAACCCACATACCTTAACCACATACTATCTGCCTACCTTGCCCACCTAATTATCTACCTTGCCCACCTACCTTACCTTACTTAACCTACCTTCCTACCCACCTACCTACCTACCCAACTACCCAACTACCTTACCCACCTACCTACCTTACCCACCTACTTACCTTACTCACCGCCCTTACCAACCTACCTACTTACCTACCTACCTTACCTACCCACCTACCCAGCCACCCAACCACCTACCTACCTACCTACCTAACTACCCCAGACCCTTTCTTTTATTTCTTCTATTAGTTCAGTTTCTTTTCTTTTTCATTTAACATGATGTGCTGCCGTTCCGTGAGTCTACCGTAGCGCTGCAGTCTGAGCACCCTTCCTTGGCAGCTTTTGCATCGTCCGTGAACCGCCCTCGCTTTGCCTGCCCCGCTTTTGTCCGGTAACCGCATCAGCAGCGAAAAGTGGCAAGGTCCGTCCGTATCTGGGCAGAGAGCAAAGGAGGGTGTGTTAGTGGTTGGCCACTTGCCTTAATTTGGTTCCTTTTATGTTTGCATGTATATCCGTATTAACTTCATTGCTCTAATAGTTTTGTTTGTGGATTTCAGGTGGCTTTGCCGAAGAATACAGAAGAAGATACCGGTGTTCGCGTCCGTACCGCGGCGATTTTTTCGCGTCGTTTCCGGTATGTGTATTTTTCTTCTATTAGTTTAGTTTCTTTTCTTTTTCATTTAACATGATGTGCGCCGTTCCGTGAGTCTACCGTAGCGCGCAGTCTGAGCACCCTTCCTTGGCAGCTTTTGCATCGTCCGTGAACCGCCCTCGCTTTGCCGCCCGCTTTTGTCCGGTAACCGCATCAGCAGCGAAAAGTGGCAAGGTCCGTCCGTATCTTTGGGCAGAGAGCAGAGGAGGGTGTGTTAGTGGTTGGCCACTTGCCTTAATTTGGTTCCTTTTATGTTTGCATGTATATCCGTATTAACTTCATTGCTCTAATAGTTGTTTGTTTGTGGATTTCAGGTGGCTTTGCCGAAGAATACAGAAGAAGATACCGGTGTTCGCGTCCGTACCGCGGCGATTTTTTCGCGTCGTTTCCGGTATGTGTATTTTTCTTCTATTAGTTTAGTTTCTTTTCTTTTTCATTTAACATGATGTGCTGCCGTTCCGTGAGTCTACCGTAGCGCTGCAGTCTGAGCACCCTTCCTTGGCAGCTTTTGCATCGTCCGTGAACCGCCCTCGCTTTGCCTGCCCCGCTTTTGTCCGGTAACCGCATCAGCAGCGAAAAGTGGCAAGGTCCGTCCGTATCTTTGGGCAGAGAGCAGAGGAGGGTGTGTTAGTGGTTGGCCACTTGCCTTAATTTGGTTCCTTTTATGTTTGCATGTATATCCGTATTAACTTCATTGCTCTAATAGTTGTTTGTTTGTGGATTTCAGGTGGCTTTGCCGAAGAATACAGAAGAAGATACCGGTGTTCGCGTCCGTACCGCGGCGATTTTTTCGCGTCGTTTCCGGTATGTGTATTTTTCTTCTATTAGTTTAGTTTCTTTTCTTTTTCATTTAACATGATGTGCTGCCGTTCCGTGAGTCTACCGTAGCGCTGCAGTCTGAGCACCCTTCCTTGGCAGCTTTTGCATCGTCCGTGAACCGCCCTCGCTTTGCCTGCCCCGCTTTTGTCCGGTAACCGCATCAGCAGCGAAAAGTGGCAAGGTCCGTCCGTGTCTGGGCAGAGAGCAAAGGAGGGTGTGTTAGTGGTTGGCCACTTGCCTTAATTTGGTTCCTTTTATGTTTGCATGTATATCCGTATTAACTTCATTGCTCTAATAGTAGTTTGTTTGTGGATTTCAGATGGCTTTGCCGAAGAATACAGAAGAAGATACCGGTGTTCGCGTCCGTACCGCGGCGATTTTTTCGCGTCGTTTCCGGTATGTGTATTTTTCTTCTATTAGTTTAGTTTCTTTTTTTTTTCATTTAACATGATGTGCTGCCGTTCCGTGAGTCTACCGTAGCGCTGCAGTCTGAGCACCCTACCTTGGCAGCTTTTGCATCGTCCGTGAACCGCCCTCGCTTTGCCTGCCCCGCTTTTGTCCGGTAACCGCATCAGCAGCGAAAAGTGGCAAGGTCCGTCCGTGTCTGGGCAGAGAGCAGAGGAGGGTGTGTTAGTGGTTGGCCACTTGCCTTAATTTGGTTCCTTTTATGTTTGCATGTATATCCGTATTAACTTCATTGCTCTAATAGTTGTTTGTTTGTGGATTTCAGGTGGCTTTGCCGAAGAATACAGAAGAAGATACCGGTGTTCGCGTCCGTACCGCGCCGATTTTTTCGCGTCGTTTCCGGTATGTGTATTTTTCTTCTATTAGTTTAGTTTCTTTTCTTTTTCATTTAACATGATGTGCTGCCGTTCCGTGAGTCTACCGTAGCGCTGCAGTCTGAGCACCCTACCTTGGCAGCTTTTGCATCGTCCGTGAACCGCCCTCGCTTTGCCTGCCCCGCTTTTGTCCGGTAACCGCATCAGCAGCGAAAAGTGGCAAGGTCCGTCCGTATCTGGGCAGAGAGCAGAGGAGGGTGTGTTAGTGGTTGGCCACTTGCCTTAATTTGGTTCCTTTTATGTTTGCATGTATATCCGTATTAACTTCATTGCTCTAATAGTTGTTTGTTTGTGGATTTCAGGTGGCTTTGCCGAAGAATACAGAAGAAGATACCGGTGTTCGCGTCCGTACCGCGCCGATTTTTTCGCGTCGTTTCCGGTATGTGTATTTTTCTTCTATTAGTTTAGTTTCTTTTCTTTTTCATTTAACATGATGTGCTGCCGTTCCGTGAGTCTACCGTAGCGCTGCAGTCTGAGCACCCTACCTTGGCAGCTTTTGCATCGTCCGTGAACCGCCCTCGCTTTGCCTGCCCCGCTTTTGTCCGGTAACCGCATCAGCAGCGAAAAGTGGCAAGGTCCGTCCGTGTCTTGGGCAGAGAGCAGAGGAGGGTGTGTTAGTGGTTGGCCACTTGCCTTAATTTGGTTCCTTTTATGTTTGCATGTATATCCGTATTAACTTCATTGCTCTAATAGTTGTTTGTTTGTGGATTTCAGGTGGCTTTGCCGAAGAATACAGAAGAAGATACCGGTGTTCGCGTCCGTACCGCGCCGATTTTTTCGCGTCGTTTCCGGTATGTGTATTTTTCTTCTATTAGTTTAGTTTCTTTTCTTTTTCATTTAACATGATGTGCTGCCGTTCCGTGAGTCTACCGTAGCGCTGCAGTCTGAGCACCCTTCCTTGGCAGCTTTTGCATCGTCCGTGAACCGCCCTCGCTTTGCCTGCCCCGCTTTTGTCCGGTATCAGCAGCGAAAAGTGGCAAGGTCCGTCCGTATCTTTGGGCAGAGAGCAGAGGAGGGTGTGTTAGTGGTTGGCCACTTGCCTTAATTTGGTTCCTTTTATGTTTGCATGTATATCCGTATTAACTTCATTTTTCTAATAGTTGTTTGTTTGTGTATTTTAGATGGCTTTGCCGAAGAATACAGAAGAAGATACCGGTGTTCGCGTCCGTACCGCGCGCGTTTTTTTCCCGTCGTGTCCGGTATGTAATTTTTTCTTCAATTATTTTCTTGATTTTTATTTTCCTTGCAGATACATGTAACTGGACCCGTGACTAAAGATGATATTCGTGTCGTCCCGTGCTGTTGTCTATTACAGCAAAGATCAAAGAATATACATGTACTCATATATTCTGGTATGTATTTCAAGATGTATTGTAGCCTGTTTATATCATTGCATTACCACATGTATATGTATTTCATTTTGAATTTGAAGTAGCGATGACACACCCTTTAGTACATTTGCAAGCTGTTATTAAAGAATGTTGTAAATCGATGTTTTGTGAGATAAACCACTAAGGATAAACCTGTAGAGTTATTTCATACTTAAATCCACATATTGCAGGCAAGATACGATTAATGTTGAAATGATTGCAAACTATTTACGTGTAGTTTTTTAATGTCAAAAAAGTTGCAAGAGAGCAGTTACATTATTGATAATGCCTTGTATGATTCGATTACAGATCACAGAACCGAAAATTTGCTGTCAACTTCCATCGTCAAATGTATAATCGACGAATCTCAAACCAGGCAATCTTGAAGTAAGATATAAACAATTTAAGTTGTAAAGCTTTTGTTTCTGTTATCAAGTTAACGTTTCAAGGGTTATTTATTGAATACAGTTGCTAAATTACATGAGTACATCTATAGGGATTAAACAATAAATGATATAAGCTTGATCTCAAAATGATGTCTTAAAGCTGCTCGCTCTCAGTTACCGTTGAAAAAAAAACATTTAAAAAAAAAATTGACAATCTTGTCCATGAATAAAAAGCTAAAGCCTTGAATAAAAAATGAGCAAAATCTAGGTAGGAATTTGCAGAAATCGTTTGAAAAGGTCGGTTACACGGCACCGCTACACCATATGTTAATACTGAAATTTCAAAAGCGTTTGCAACGCTTTTGAATTTGGCAGCGTATTTTTTCAAAATTTAGAGATGTACGTGATATGAATTTATACTGGAGCCTTTTTATATCACCAGTGTTCTAAAATACGTTATTTACATTCAGTTTGAAGAAATTATTTTTTTTACCAAAATCTGAGAGCGAGCAGCTTTAATATGCGTTTTAATATATGTTGTAGATTTCCAGAGAACAGGCGAATTCCTGGCTCCGAGCTTCTAGACGTTCCATGAGCACGACCTCAGGTTCAGGTTTTTAAAGAATCTATACCTTAAGCAATCGTCAAAATGTGAAAAGTGGTATGTAGTTGGCTGTAAAGATTATGAAGATACCTTTAACTCGCTACATAATTCACGGGCTGGTTCGAGAAGCAATACCGGGGTATACAAAATTATTGTTTTCTTCTTTTATACGAATGATTGTGCCTCAGTACATTTGTCACGTCATTAAAACATAAAATTAACAGTATCCAGATTGTGTTCTATAATTTATATTAAATGATTGCAGGCGACCGTGTATAAGAAGTCAACTCTACAAGAAGTGAGTTGTATGCAGTCACTACATGTGGAGCCGCCTTGATGTAGTGGTCTGAGCGCGTTCACTTCAGGATCGGAGAGACCCGGGTTCGATCCCCTTACGTGCCAAGTAGAGTCAGTGTCCTTTAGCAAGACACGGCTATTTCAACATTGCCCCTCACTGTCTTCGAGGTGTGAGACTCGAGAGCGATTAAAATTTGATTCCATTTAAAGTGAGTCTCGAGAGCGATTAATATTTGATTCCTTTTAAAGTGTGTCTCGACAGCGATTAAGATAAGTTGTAAGAACTTGTTTCGCAACCGAAAGAAAATAAATTGTCTTAACTTAAATGAATAATTATTTTAATGTGTTCAAGCAATGCATTTGACTTATTAAAATATACAATATGTAAAATATTGTTAAATATGATTTCTATAAAAATGATGGAACATTTTTGCAATTAAAATTCAGGTTCTAAGACGTCTTACACTTGCAGAACTGGAAGACACACTCCCAGAATGGTTGATGGGTTAGAATGCACTATTTCTTGTTTTTGAACACAACGTAAATGCTAGAAGCTCACTAAAACCCGTGTTGGAACGAGATAGTTATGCATATTCTTAATATATTTACACTAGTCTCGCTAAAATTTCAAATGTACTTGTCCATCTTTCAATATTTGAAAGTTGATTTGATAGTTCATAATTATGATAGCTTATTGAAACTTTTTCTGTTTGAGAAGCAAACGGCAGATATTGACCACATTGCACTGAAATGAAGGCTGTTCATGATCTACACTGGTTGCAAAGGAAACATTATTTGACGCCAGCAGTATATAAGAGTTAATTATAACATGTATGACATTCGTGGTTAGTGGTGCTGTATGAGTTTAACGCCCGTATCAACCTTATTTCTGTTATTTTACTAGGTGGGCAGTTTACCTAACCATCGCTCCCGGGGGAAACCAGCACTACACTCCCATGCTCCGTTAGATACTTTCGCCTATAAAGAGACATGACCCATGATCGTTGAGAGGTTACAGTGATTTCAAGTCATCGACTCTAGCCACTCGACCACGGATGTACTTCTGGGTAGTTATTTGCTAGATTATTTCTTTTCGAAGTTTGAATTAGTTTATACTTATTTATTTTAGCTCGATTGTGAAGAAAGCCTGTGGCTTATCGAGTCACTCTCGAGTCCGCTTCCTGGAAAAACCAGTACTGGTGTCATATGAGGAAGTACGGTCGTGACCCCAGTGGGGCTCGAACCCGCAAACACTACCGCTCCCCTCTAAAGTTAGTTATTTAACTATAACTTTAGCAATGCTTGTTTTTTTAAGTTTGAGTTTGAATTGAAAATGCTGAAGTTTTGCATTATTTTCAACTGGTTCAATGTCAGCTGTATATAATATTTTTCTCATTTCTGATAACTACCACTCAATTTGTCATTTTTTCAGGGTTTGATGTCTACATGACTGTTTCCACTTCAACAAACATCACAGTTGGTGTGTTTAGCAACCAAAGACATAGTTCTTGTTTCCATAACTTTCGCTACAGATGTATTTCTGTTTTATGTACTGCCAAAGCAAATGAACAAGGCACGCTGAAGTTATTTACTTACTGTTGATTTTGAGTGATAGTGGTCGGCAGATTTTTGCTGGTATAGTGCTGAAGATGAGAATTGTTGACTGCTGACTGCTTTAGTCTCAGGAAATGTACAAACGTGCTTGATTTACTACATGTATAATATCAACACGGGATGAAACCAGAAGTGACCGTTAACCAAAACGATTTTGACCACGGGGACAAAAACGAGATATCATTTTCAGCAAAACTCTTCACAGAGACATTTCAACTTGCTTTCAAATCTAATCACAGGACATGTTTTGGAGAAAAAGAGTTTCATGTTATGGAGCCGAGTGTTAAGTTTATGAATTTTGTGTAATTGTTTATGTTCCAGGCATTAATTTTGATGGCCATTGTTCAAGTTTGGATGTTATACTTACTCGTGGCATTTAAATTACCATGAAAGATGCCGGCAAAAATTGACTGTTATCTGAACAAGAAAAACAAACTATTTCTAACCTTGTTGTATAGATCGATAGTATATGATATAAATATAAAGCAGTATTTTTTCAATGATATTGTAAAAAATAAGAAATGCTCTCTGACAATATTTTATATAGATAAGGACGGCAATAAAACGTTCAAAAATATACCATTCTAATATATAATCTAGTCTACGCTTTGATTGACTTCAGTTGGATTTTATCTCAATAGATATTTTGAAGTTATATGTTTCAGATCTACGTGTTATTCATAATTTGTTATTTATATTTAAAGCTTTAATACTGCTGAAAATGACCAGCAAAAGTACGGTCAAGAAAAGTTCTTACAACATGAAAAATGTCTAGAAAATTAAAAAAAAACAAGTTATGCTCAACCATTTCTTTCATTAGTACATGCAAACACAAATTTATCATATCAAATTGATGGAAAATCATTTTACGACCATCGGATAAAAAACGATTTTGTCATTTTTCAACTATGTTCAATAGGAATGAAATTGTTGTATATATCTATGTTATTTAACTATAACTTAAGCAATGCTTGTTTTTTACCGATTCTAAACCATTGGTGAATGAACTTCATTAAATTGCGATTATCATATTTAAGGATATACTCACTTTAAGTTAACTGCTGTTTCAATTTTAATGTATTATTACGTCGAAATAGTATTTGAAAATAGAAGCATTTTCTTTAACCGTTCTTCCTGTTCACACATATACGTCGCCATCCTTTCTGTCTAGGCAGGTTGTATGTCTTGCAGTTTATAATATTGTATGAATTAGTAACAATGATAACAATGATAATAAATACAATGAAAACAATAACAGTGATAACAATAACAGTGATAACAATAACAATAATAACAATAACAGATAACAATAACAATGATAACAATAACAATGATAACAATAACAATGATAACAATAACAATGATAACAATAACAACGATAACAATAACAATGATAACAATAACAATGATAACAATAACATGATAACAATAACCATGATAACAATAACAAGATAAATACAACGATAACAATAACAATGATAACAATAACAACAATAATGATAACAATAACAAGTAATAACAATAACAATGATAACAATAACAACAATAATGATAACAATAACAATGATAACAATAACATATAACAATAACAATGATAACAATAACAACAATAACAATAACAATGATAACAATAACAGTGATAACAATAATAGTGATAACAATAACAATGACAATGATAACAATGACAATGATAACAATAACAATGATAACAATAACAACAATAATGATAACAATAACAGTAATAACAATAACAATGATAACAATAACAACAATAATGATAACAATAACAATGATAACAATAACAGTGATAACAATAACAGTTATAACAATAACAGTTATAACAATAACAGCGATAACAATAACAGTGATAACAATAATAGTGATAACAATAACAATGACAATGATAACAATGACAATGATAACAATAACAATGATAACAATAACAATGATAACAATAACAACAATAATGATAACAATAATAATGATAACAGTAACAATGATAACAATAACAATGATAACAATAACAATGATAACAATAACAGTGATAACAATAACAATGACAATGATAAAAATAATGATGATAACAATAATACTGATAAGAATAACAGTGATAACAATAACAGTGATAACAATAATAGTGATAACAATAACAGTGATAACAATAACAACAATAATGATAACAATAACAATGATAACAATAACAGTGATAACAATAACAGTGATAACAATAACAGTTATAACAATAACAGTTATAACAATAACAGTGATAACAATAACAGTGATAACAATAATAGTGATAACAATGACAATGATAACAAAACGATAACAATAACAATGATAACAATAACAATGATAACAATAACAACAATAATGATAACAATAATAATGATAACAGTAACAATGATAACAATAACAATGATAACAATAACAGTGATAACAATAACAGTGATAACAATAACAATGACAATGATAAAAATAATGATGATAACAATAATACTGATAAGAATAACAGTGATAGCAATAACAGTGATAACAATAATAGTGATAACAATAACAGTGATAACAATAACAGTGATAACAATTACAATGATAACAATAATGATAACAATAATAGTGATAACAATAACAGTGATAACAATAATGATAACAATAATTATAATAACAATAATATAATGATGACAATAACAACCACAATATTTAAAGCACAAATAACATAAGTCTACTGTAAACCTTGTCAGTAATTTTTGCTCTTTTTATAGAGGCCACATTCCATTGTACAATAGAATATACATACTAGTTTTCCTTGTTTCAGAAATGAGAATTGACGTCCGTTGTGTTGTTTTGTTGTATATTAACAGTTCAATTAATAGACATGTACTACATTTATTTAAAAGCTCTAGTAATTCAATGTTAATGAAAACTTGAGATCAACAATTTAATTAGTGTGAATAATTATTACCCTTCAAACTGACCATCAGAATCAAAGTTTAAGAAAGTCATTCAACATTGGTTTTTACTGTGAGAAAAATGAGTGTTGGGACCAAAGTCTTACTTAAAGTAAAAAAAAAATACAGTAATTTCCATTGAATACAGTTGAAATCTTTTTGGACTATCCTGGTGAAAATTTGAAAAGCTACATATTTTCACTTCTACTATGATCTACTAATGATAGAAATATGAGAGCATTAATTGTATTTTAAGTTTCTTACTTGACTATGATGTAGTATGTCCATTTTAAAGTGTTGCATAATTTTGATATACATGTACATGTTTTTATAGCTAGAGACATGATTTAAGTCCCTTGATCACTTTCGATGTCTTTTCGTTGTTCTAGGAGTTTAACGCTTATAACAACTGTATTTTTTATCATTTTAACATGCGGACTGTTTACCTAACAATCTTTTCTGGGAAGAACAAGTACTAGCCTCCGTAAGAAACTGCCCGTGAGAAATGCTCGATAGCAGGGCTCGAACCTATGACCCTCAATCAATGAAAGGTTACATGGATTCCAAGTTAACTACTCTAAGCATTCGGCATTAAAAATTTTTTGAATGTCAGGGGACTTGAGAGGTCTTCGCTGGTCTTGAGCATGGATTCTCCTACCTCCCCCTCCCACGACGGAGTAGGGTTGGGTAGCCCGCTCGCAGCAATAACCTGACATTGGCATTAAATTTATATATTCATCGTGCAAACCATTGCGCATGTTTACAGTCCAATTACGCTTTTGGTATTGATTAATGTTATTTTTGGCAATCAATGCATTTTTGATATACTGGCTGTAGCTAAGATTGAACGAATGTACATGTATGTGTAGCGGTTGCGAAAATAAACTTGTTTTGTTTTTATTAATCCATAATGAAAGTAAGATATATAGGTAATGGTTTTAGGAAGATACATGGTAGCGAAAATATAGGTAATAAATGATTTATGCTCGTTTGAGGGATAAAGGTTTATTGTCAATATGTTTATAGGCATACGACTACATAAATGATATGTTCTGTTCTGTTCTGTCTTTTACTATTAAAGTATTTGTAGAGTTCTTGTCTTTTTTGTTATTAGTTATGAAGACACTTAGTACCGCGGTGCCAGGAAAAAACCGGGCTAATATCTACTTTAATATTAATTTTTAAGACTGAAAGATGGTGACATTTCCGATGCTCATTAAGCACACACTGTCTCGTTTAATGTCACTAAAACAAAAGTTCTGGGGTCTGCTAGTCAACGATATTAAAAACTATCTTTATTGTATTATTTCTATCTTACGAATAATTTGATGTTTTTTCTTTATTATCTTTGATATTGCATATCAAATATATTTTATCATAAATCCACTGTACATTGAATCTAGTAAATCAATTTCCTGACGTGTGGCGTTTAGAAACTTCAGTGTCCATATCCTCTGCAGCAGTAACATTGTACGTCCGTTTTCATCTTCAACCTTCTGGTCCATGACAGGAGTACACACTGAGCGCCAATCTTTAGAAGTAACAGCTGTTGTTCTCATTATGACGCGCTGTGTCCTAAAAGTTCGTTGGCATTAAAATCAGCATGGTAGGCCGGAAAAAATTGAAATTAATGGTCGTGGTCTTGCAGTGTTCTAATAGATATTCTGGTGCTGGCTGATACGTTCTGCCAAGTTGAAGGAGGTACGCTCGCCTTCTCACGAAATCATGCTTTCTTAATAAGTCTTAAATGTTGTGTTCTTAGACATTTATCTGTCTGGATGTTCTGTTATAGAGTGTTGTCCACTGTCAGCACATATATCGCGGGAAGACTCGGCAGAAGTTTCTTTTTGGGCCACTTCTTTAAAGCAAAGAAATAAAGCTAAGAATTAATTAATGGACCTGCTGGTGAAAGAATGCTCCAGCTCCAGCTCCAGCTCCAGCTCCAGCTCCAAACTTGACAAACAAAAGATTAAACAGTGTCTCGAGCATACGACTTCATGAATAAAAATACCGCAAAGGCAAGCACGCTAGCTATGCATGTGTGCTGTCGGGTTTTATGTTACTCTACGGAATGTTTGGACTTGTAACTTTCCTATTGACTTATCTTCAATACTGATGATTAACAGATCGATCACGTTCAGGTCAGCTGACATATTATCAAAGACCTATAGTACTTGCAAAACTTGTTATTAATAGCAAAGTAACACATACCCTACTGACTGTGAATATACACTGCAACGAGTGCAGATCATGACTCGTACATCAAATCCTATAGATGCGGTACGTAAATTGTTGTGAACTGAAGTACTGTATAGTAATACTGTACAATACAGTATAATAGAACTAGATGGTACATGTATATTGTTTTTTAATAGAAGAGGGTCATTGCTCCTATACCGCTCACCTGAGTCAACAGAGAACTTCTGCAACCTATGAGTTTAAATGAATATAATATAAAAATAAGATTAAATTATGACCACAAGTTTTAGAGAAGAAGAGTTTAGAAGACTCTTTGTAGATTAAATAGAGAAAACAGTCCCACACTACTTGGGGCCCCAAACCCCATTTTAGCGATTTAAGTAGAGTCCTTCCGTGATCCTGTTTTTCAAACAAAAAAAGAAATTCTGATAAGTTGTTTCAGAGAAGATCTTCGAAGTTTTTCTATTTGGTTGCCATAGCAACAAGAGTTTTCTGTATTGATCAGAATTGTTTAAGCACATTTGGTAAAGGTTCATAAAATGACAACCCGTCTCAGTTTCATTAACATTGGCCAATGAATTTCAGAGGAGATGTCGTTTGAAGCAATTTTTGACAACGAACGACGGCGGTCACATAAGCTCACCTGGCACTATAAAAACATATGTCACACTCACAGAAGACCAGAATGTGACCATAACATGCACACCAAAGCTCGATTAGAACCACTTGTGAAATGTTACATCAAAGCGGGGCAAACGGTAGAGTTTATATTTTGACTATATGAGTCAACTTTCAAATGTCAATAACACTGCGGGATAGAAACTGCCCGGAACGCACCCAGGATATGCACAATTATCAAAATCCAGCATGGTTTAGTAGATAAAGCCCAAATAATAATCTTTAAACAAGAACCTCCAAATAAGCGTCCACAAATTATGACATGCACAACAATACTTTATACTGATGCGTCCTGAGAAGTTTTATCAAAATCAAAGGGTTTCTATTAACTTCACGTTTGATGTAGTGAGCGACCTCAAACCATAATTTGCACAACTAAACTTTATATTGATAATACCTGTCAAATTTCATTGTTGTACATGTAATTCAAAAACAAGAACGTAGGTCAAGGTCAGCCAATGCTGAAGTCAACCCTTTTTTGGTAATGATAGACTCACGTATGACAATGAAGTGGCTAGGTAGCCGGTTTGTTCTAAATAGCCGGATCTGAATTATAACAGGCAAATTCAGTAAATTCATACTTCCCGCAAAAAGAAACAAATAACTGAAAAAGAATAGCTGGAAAGTGTATTTAATTGTCTGTTTTTTTAACTGAATTTTTTTTAATTCACCGTCCCATTTGTGCCTCATCTCCGAGGGGATAAGTTTTTTCTTCGAGTAAGTCACAAAGAACTAAGTTGTTGCGAGGTAACGAAAATTAGGATTAATAAACAAAGTGTGTTTACAGATTTGTGGATAAGTGTAATGGACTGTAGCGTAGATGATTTTATTACAAGCAGACATTGTATATTTGATTACTTGTCTAAGGGATCTACCTTTTCATATGTTACTTTACAATGACTGCTATCTCTACGTTATGCAATTCAGCAGTATAAGTTAGACGGGTGTTATCCTGGTGCGATATGCGACGTGAACTTCAAAGTTTTATGGAATTTTGATATCTGTACCTTGCACTGCTCAGCAGTAGTTGGACAAGTTGATCCGGTAAGTCAAGTTTCAATACACCAATGGCCATGATGCACTGTAGTAAAAAATGTAGGGATTTACTAAATTCTGAATAACAAATCCCACAGAGTAGAAATGTCAAATTTGAAGTTTCGTAATGTACGGCTAAAGGTTAATGTTCTATCAGTATGTATACAGTATTCCGAATGTATATTTTTCGCATTTGCTTCTCAGACTGGTACGTCTGGTATTTCGCATTAAAGGTATTATTATCAACTAAACAAGTTTTACTTTAATATAAGCTATTTGGCCTTAATTGAAGAACTTTCGAGACGCCAGTGGAACCGTTTTATATATATTTATTACTCGTATTCTTTATATACGATTTTCGTCATGAGCAGGCGGATCAAATAGAAATATCCGTCACAGCGAGTTCCCATACAACAGTTTATCCTCGGTAACAGATAATTCTATATGAACCAAATGTATCATGATAGAGACTTTTTTCTTGCATGCCTGTGGCAGAGCCTAGTTCCCCAAAAGTAAATCATGCAATCCGAACCGCGTGCCCATGTCTGGAATAATTATGAAATCACCGGAATTGCCGATCCAATATGCAGCAATGATATATTGAAAGAGTGTTTTGTTCAATGATCGTCGGTTAGGCATAATTCTACCAAAGAAATTGTCAAACTTATCCAACTACAAAATCTGGCTGTTTGCTGTCCGTCAATTTGGTCGTCTGTTCTAGTGATATTTTATTACAAGTTAACGAGAAGAAAACAAGTTGTATAAGTTAACACCTTTCCGACGACGCCATCAAAACTATTATATAAAAATATCTACAACCAATAGCTTCGCATCAAAACGACAAAGAGTTGTTTATTAGACGATAACAACTCTGAAAATGATGTTATTTCGATTCTAACATGACCAGAGTATTACAAAAAAGGTAAATAAATGCAGATTTTAGCGTTATTATGTACGCGAATATTTATGAAATGTCATGCGGCGCAATATGGCATCAGTTTTACGGCATATCAGGTTCCCGCGTTGTTTATGGCATAATAAAACATATTTTCTACCTTTGTATATAGAGACAAAATCGTGAGTCATGTTAGTATGTTAAATTTCATATGGCCTGGGTAAAACAATTGGCGTAGAAAATACATGTATAACAAAGAACGACGCATGTCGAGATTTTTGTACTTATTTCCTTTTCCACAATGGTATTATTTATTTCCCCAACGTTTGATTTGCGTAAAATATGATGATTTTGCTTCAATTTACATGCATCAATTTAATCATCATGATTTCTGCACCTATTAGCTACGGAAGTAAAGGATTCAATTTGTAATATTTCATTAACGAACTATTACATTCAGACTGGTTTCATCGAAAACAGTTATGTCGAGTACGACAATTTGTTGAATATGCCCAATTGTCTGCTACGACAGAAGGTTACAAAATGAAAACGTGCGTCTTTGTTCTAACGACCAATGGCATTATAGTTCCTTTTTCGTCTGGTTAGAAAGAATGTTTGATTATATACTCACTTTAGTTCCACGAAACTTCAGATAAAATATGTCAAGGAGAATCATGTTCTAGATTAATTGTACAAATACATTCACTCCAGAAAATGCGCGTGAACGAATACTATTTTGTGAGAAATTACGACGCTTCGAAACCTTGAAGCGCAGGTGAGAGCAGGACATGGCTTGATAAATGAAAACAGGCAAATGATCTGACCTTCAACTTGTCAAACCTCAAAAATATCTATAAGCCTGTGACGATGATGATGATGATGATGGTGGTGATGATGATGATGATGATAATAATTATTATTATGATGATGATGACGGTGATGACTATGACGATGATGATGACGACGACGATGATTATGATGATGATGAAAGTGGTGCTTGTAGTGATGATTGTAATGTTGATGATAAAGATTAACGTCATTATGTTATACAGACAGTAAGGATAGAATATATCAATAACAACTAGAATTGTCTTTAAAATAAGATGGTCGGCGCGATTTTTAGTATATAAAACAGGTAGCTTGACTTCATAGTGAAAATTCCTGTCAAATTTCATCATAATGCAGTAAGAGGTTTAGAAGATGAAGCGATATTTAAGACTTTCTATTAACAGGTGATATTGACCTTTGACATATAGTGACCCCAAATTATTATATGCACAACCAGACTTCATAAACTGATGCAAGTTTTATTAAAATCCAGCAAATTGTTTAGGAGATACAGTAAAGTATAGTTAACACTTTTCAACAATTCTTTCATAAAGCGGGACCTATGTAGTCCCATGCGCAGCGGTTATTTAGCTTTTAAAACCATTCATGAAAGATTTTCGTGAAGTTGACAGACTGGCAGCGTAGCAGCGTGAACTTGGCAGACTGGCAGACTGGCAGCGTAGCAGCGTGAACTTGGCAAACAGGCAGCGTAGCAGCCTAGCAGCGTGAACTTGGCAGACTGGCAGCTAGCAGCGTGAACTTGGCAGACTGGCAGCGTGCAGCGTGAACTTGGCAGACTGGCAGCTTAGCACCCTAGAAGCGAGAACTTGGCAGACTGGCAGCTTAGCAGCCTAGCAGCGTGAACTTGGCTATATTGAATGAAATGGATGTTTAAAATACGACAGAAGCGCGAATTATGCGTATATACAATTAATATACACGCCCGTTCATTTTGATATTTTATATCTTATACCGGTTTTCATTAGTTTCCGTTACTTGAAAGCAGACTTTTCGCTGCCAGCAGCCCAGCAACTCAGCAGCTCAGTAGACCAGCAGCTCAGCAGACCAGCAGATTAGCAGATCAGCAGACCAGCAGCTCAGCAGACTAGCAGCTCAGCAGACTAGCAGCTCAGCAGACCAGCAGATCAGCAGCCGAAACTTCAAAGTTTAAAATACCACAGAAGCACATCTTATGCGTAGATACAATTAATATACATTTTAATATTTTATATCTTGAACGGGTATTCATTTGTTTCTGTTACTTGAAGAGTTTTCGATGCAAGCAGACTTTTCGCTGCCAGCAGCCCAGCAACTCAGCCGCTCAGCAGACCAGCAGCTCAGCAGACCAGCAGACCAGCAGTTCAGCTGCCGAAACTTCAAAGTTTAATATTGTGCTATATTGAATGAAATGGGTTTTTTTTCCTCAAAAATACTTTAGAAGCACGAATTATGCGTAGAAACAATACATACACGCCCTTTCTGTTTGATATTTTATATCTTATTCATAAGTTTACGTTACTTGAAGAGTTTTCGTTGCAAGCAGACTTTTTGCTGCCAGCAGCCCAGCAACTCAGCAGACCAGCAGCTCAGCAGACCAGCAGCTCAGCAGACCAGCAACTCAGCAGACTAGCAGCTCAGCAGACCAGCAGCTCAGCAGATCAGCAGCCGAAACTTCAAAGTTTAAGATTGTGCTATATTGAATGAAATGGCTGTTAAAAATACGACAGAAACACAAATTATGCGTAGACACAATTAATATACATTTTGATATTTTATATCTTATATCGGCTATTATAAGTTTCCGTTTCTTGGAGAGTTTTCGCTGCAAGCAGACATTTCGCTGCCAGCAGCCCAGCAGCTCAGCAGACCAGCAAACCAACAGCTCAGCAGACCAGCAGCTCAGCAGACCAGCAAACCAACAGCTCAGCAGACCAGCAGACCAGCACTTCAACAGCCGAAACTTTAAAGTTTAAGATTGTGCTATATTGAATGAAATGGATGTTCAAAATACGACAGAAGTACCAACTATGCGTAGATACAATTAATATAAACGCCCTTTCATTTTGATGTTTTACATCTTATATTGATTAGTTTACGTTACTAGAAGAGTTTTCGTTGCAAGCAAACTTTTCGCTGCCAGCAGCCCAGCAACCGTCAATAGACCAGCCGCTCAGCAGTCCAGCAGCTCAGCAGACTAGCAGCTCAGCAGCTCAGCAGAACAGCAGACCAGCAGACCAGCAGCTCAGCAGCAAAAACTTCAAAGTTTAAGATTGTGATATACATGTATTGAATGAAATGGATGTTTAAATAAAACAGAAGCACGAATTATGCGTAGATACAATTAATTTACACTCCCTTTCATTTGATACTTTATATCCTATATTCATAAGTTTCCGTTACTAGAAGAGCTTTAGTGCAAGCAGACATTTCGCTGCCAGCAGCCCAGCAGACCAGCAGCTCAGCAGACCAGCAGTTCAGAAGCCGAACTTTCAGAGTTTAAGATTGTGCTATATTGAATGAAATGGATGTTAAAAATGACAGAAGCACGGATTATGCGTAGATACAATTAATTTACACGCCCTTTCATTTTGATACTTTTTATCTTATTTCCGTTAGTTTCCGTTACTAGGAAAGTTTTGTTGCAAGCAGACTTTTCGCTGCCAGCAGTCCAGCGCCAGCAGTCCAGCAGACCAGCAGCTCAGCAGATCAGCAGCCCAGCAGCGTAAACTAATCCAGCTGCAACAGGAGCACGATGTATGCGTAGATACAATTATGTTACACGCCCTTCTATTTTGATATTTTATATCTTATTTTCATTAGTTTTCGTTGCTAGAAAAGTTTTCGCTGCTAGCAGACTTTTCGCTGCCAGCAGCCCAGCTGCTCAGCAGACCAGCAGCCAAAACTTATCCAGCTGCAACAGGAGCACGATATATGCGTAGATACAATTATTTTATACGACCTTTTATTATGCCCCCACAATGTGGGAGCATATAGCGTTGCACTTGTCCGTCCGTCCGTCCGTCCGTACGTCCCGAAATCTTGTGAACGCAACTCCTCTTAAACCGGATGGCAGATTTTGCTTAAACTTACAGGGATGAACAACCTTAATGTGTAGATGGTAGTAAAGGAAGGAATTTTTGCTGCGACCAAATTTAAGAGAATTATGGCCCTTTGTTGATTTTTTCATTATATACTATGTAGAAATTTTGTGAACGCAACTCCTCTTAAACCGGATGGCAATTTTGCTTAAACTTATAGGGATGAACAACCTTAATGTGTAGATGGTAGTAAAGGAAGGAATTTTTGCTGTGACCAAATTTAACAGAATTATGGCCCTTTGTTGATTTTTTCACTATATACTATGTAGAAATTTTGTGGACGCAACTCCTCTTAAACCGGATGGCAGATTTTGCTTAAACTTACAGGGATGAACAACGTTAAGGTGTAGATGGTAGTAAAGGAAAGAATTTCGCTGCGACCAAATTTTACAGAATTATGGCCCTTTGTTGATTTTTTCACTATATACTATGTAGAAATTTTGTGAATGCAACTCCTCTTAAACCGGATGGCGATTTTGCTTAAACTTCCAGGGATGAACAACCTTAATGTGTAGATGGCAGTAAAGGAAGGAATTTTTGCTGCAACCAAATTTAACAAATTATGGCCCTTTGTTGATTTTTTTCATTATATACTATGTAGAAATTTTGTGAATGCAACTCCTCTTAAACCGGATGGCAGATTTTGCTTAAACTTCCAGGGAAGAACAACCTTAATGTGTAGATGGTAGTAAAGGAAGGAATTTTTGCTGCGACCAAATTTAACAGAATTATGGCCCTTTGTTGATTTTTAGTTTTCAACTTGTGGCACATGTAGTCCAAAAAATATTTGACCTAGAGTCATGAGATTGACAGAACAGTGGCGTGTGGGGGCATCCGTGTCCTATGGACACATTTCTAGTTTTGATATATATTCATAAGTTTCGCTACTAGATGAGTTTCGCTGCTAGCAGACTTTTTGCTGCCAGCAATCCAGCAGTTCAGCAGCCGAAACTTCAAACTTAAAGATTCTGCTCAATTTTATTAAATTGGGTTTTTAAATGCAACAGAAGCACTAAATATGCGTAGATGCAATTATTTCACACGCCCTTTTACTTTTGATACCTTATATCGTATTTTTGTTAGTTTTCGCTGCTAGAAGAGTTCTTGCTGCTAGTAGACTTTTCACTGCCAGAAGAGTTTTCGCTTTGTAAAAGGCAAGACAATATGAAAGAATATGAAGAAAACGTGAGAAATGGCGTAGTTATTACCAACTTTAAGTTTTCTGGACAAAAATTAAGTACAAGAAGAGGCATAAATCTGTTACACATGACTAAGCGAGATTATTTTACTGACATTATCAAATTAAAAGGTGCATTACATAGTGAATTTGTCAATACAAAAAATGTTATACATTCTACCTGTTATTTCATTGGCGGTTGAAAGGTTACCAACTTTCGGGGAAAAGCGAGGCCGAAAAAGTTCAATACACCCGTGATGAAAACGTAATCTTACCAGAGACATAGATCTGTTCTGCATCTTCGACCTGATGTAACCATGAATAAATTAACGCATTTCTGAATGATGGCTCCAAAGAAAATAATCATTTGCCAGAGTATTTATATAGCAAGCAGATTCTACATCCATAACTCTGACATAACATATGTTGTTCAACATCAAACTGCTGTGTGATACCTCAAAATGATAACAAGACGCAACTTTGATGCACACATAAAAAAGGCGTAATGGTTGTGCTCAGTTGTTTTCAGAAATTAAATCTTCTGACTAAGGAAAGAACATGTGCCTAACTGTTAACAGCATATTGAAGAAAACTTGAAAGGTAAAGAGGGGATAAAAACAAATTCTGTTTTATGCAATACCATGCCTAAACTTATTTCTTGCCGCCATGTCATTTACAACTAATGGTATTTAACCTCTTACTAAATTGTAAACGCTGCATTCCAACATTATGGGGCGATACCCAAATCACTGGTGGCTCAAAATTGTGAATGCTGTCAATCACATGCCACACTTTGTCCATCATCAATTTACTCTTAAATTTGATTGGTTCAGTATTGATTAATATATTATGATACGTCGTAAAAGCTCTACACAATATAAACTCATCAACATTCCAGACTGTAGCGCTTATGATAAACTTTAGCTGGTCATGTGCCAGCCATCCGCCAAATATTTTCCAGAATGCACATTTACGAACCACCAGCGCATCCCGGAGGTTGCGGGTTCGAGCCCCACTGGGGGTCACGACCGTACCTCCTCAAATGATATCAGAACTGGTTTTTCCAGGAAGCGGACTCGAGAGTGACTCGATAAGCTACAAGCTTTCTTCACAATCGAGCTAAAATAAATCAGTATAAACTAAACTAACCACCAGTGCACACAGTATTTCACATGGGTGGCAAGTAGTACCCGTACACCAGCAGTTCCCGTATTTTTCATGTAAATGCTAGATTTTTACCTACATCGTAAATATTTAATCATTGATATCCAAATACTCAGAGGCTTCACAATTCATGTCCAAAACGGAAATTCAAAAGCAAGTGTTGGCCTAGATATAATAGAGACAAAAATTCTGCCTAATTTTATGATGATTGGGACTCAAGTGTTAAGAATGTTTTCTTTCATTTGACTTGGTAACGTAGTTCTTGACCCAGTATCGAACTCATCCGGGATATTGTGGCCATTCAATTTTAGTGCAGGCTTGGCACAGATTGCATATGACCTCCAGATAGTTAACAAACCTAAGTGTGGACAAAGTTTTTCTGTTATTTGACCTGGTGGCCTAGTTTTAGACCATGTGTCCCAGTTTCAAACTCAACCTAGAGTTGACCAAGACAAATATTCCGGCCAACTCTCGTGATTTTTGGGTAGAAATGTGACTTCAAGACTGTATACAAGTTTCTCTTCTATTTGACACGGTGACCCAGTTTCATACCCGACCTAGAGTTTATCAAGACAAACATTCTGAACAACTTTCATAATGATTGGGTAGAATATGTGGTTTATTAAGTGTTAACAAAGTTGACCTGGTGACCTAACATAGACAAACATTCTGACAAAGTTTGATGATGATTGGGAGTTAGATGTGGTCTCCAGAGTTTTAGACGGTTTTCCTTTACAACCAGATGACCTAGTTATTGATTCCATGTGACCCAGTATCAAACACGTCCGATATATTTTGGCCTTACATCTTTGGTGCAAGTTTGGTCAAGAACACACAGGAAATTTGATCTCTAGAGTGCTAACGAGTCTAAATGTTGACGACGGACAGAATGTCAACTTAGATGAAAGGGACAATCTGTAAATGGGGGCGTTTTGTTCAATTACAGGGCCAAATTTAAGAGCCAGTAACCCTTATCTTCCAACTGGTCCATTGGTAGTCACCCTACCTAGATATGGGCACTGAAAGAATGGATCATTTTTAAAAATATTTACTTAACTCCCCCGTCCCCCTTTCCCTCCTTCCCCCCTACCCCCCACACACACACACACACAACTGGCCTCGTCCCGTGACAGTATTATATTGTTGAATTACCAAATGTTAAAATTCAGTGCATTTATATCCACCGCCAAATGAAACTGTATGACGTGTTCTTATGTGTAACACTCCAGCTATTGAATACACTGTAATACTTGTGCCTGCATAATTATTATGTTTTAAGTATTTCAACCATCTATTTCCAGGAGCCAAAAATCTACTCACTGCATGTCAGATCTGATATCCAGTTCCGGTTTGCTACCGCGTTAGTAACTAGCCGAGTTGCTAACCCGGCCAACTACTCACAGGAGACGGTGTTCGAGGTGATCTTACCAGAGGAAGCCTTCATTTCCAACTTTACACTGCAAGTTGTCAAAATACTGGCACAACTACTACCATCAGGCGACACGGGTTGCACGCACATGTTTAGGGTTGCTTTCGTTAAAATATTATTAGCTAAAATGTTGAAACGGTTTAAATTTTTATTGCTGTTAGAGGGTATGTAAATCTAGGCTTTTTTCAGAAAGGTCATCCAATGTCTTAAAATGTCTCTAAACAATAAAACAAAACAAAAGATGAGGCTTATGGTTCCGGTTTTAAACGGTTTTGCGTTTCTTTACTCGCCGTAATTGCAGCGCGCCGTTAAGTTAGAAAAATATTATATATTGGATATTCGAATATCCAATCTACATGTTCTCGTGTAGATTGGATATTCAGATTGTTTAACCAAAACTTTCATTTAAAGATCAGGAGGAGCTATACATAGAAAGAAACGTGCGGCGAACCTCGTCCAGGTTTATATTAACATGTACATTCGTATGTCAAATATCCCACGAATATACATGGCAAAATGTACATTGGACATTCAGATTTTCTATCGCTATACCGTCGTTATACCACGAAATTGAGCCAAAAACATCACAAATAATGATTATAATGTGTATATCTATAAGTTCTATTCATCAATGAAGCAGACATGCGAACTTCCGTATGGGTAGATTTTGACCTGTACATTCGAAGTTCCAATATCCCCCGAATGTACATGTCAAATTGTATATTGGACATTCAGATTTTCTTTCGCTATACCGTCGTTCTACCACGAAATGGACTCAAAAACATAACAGAAACTGATTATAATGTATATGTCTAAAACTTCTATTCATCAAAGTTGCAGACATGCGAACTTCCGTATGGGTTGATTTTGACATGTACATTCGAATATCCAATATCCGTCGAAAATGTACATTAGACATTCAGATTTTCTATCGCTTAACCGTCGTATTACCACGAAATGGAATCAAAAACATCTCAAATAATGATTATAATGTATATATCTATAAGTTCTATTCATCAATGAAACAGACATGCGAAATCTGTATGGGTTGATTTTGACCTGTACATTCAAATATCCAATATCCCCCGAATGTACATGGCAAAATGTATATTGGACATTCAGATTTTCTTTCGCTATATCGTCGTTCTACCACGAAATGGAATCAAAAACATCACAAATAAGGATTATAATGTGTATATCTATAAGTTCTATTCATCAAAGTTGCAGACATGCGAACTTCCGTATGAAAGCATCACAAATAATGATTATAATGTGTATATTAAATCTTCATAACTTGTATTTTGATAGAGATTCTCAAAGTATTGACCAAATCGAATGTTCCCTACATACACAATAGTGTTAAATAGCATTTCATTGCCACATGCATGATTTGAATTCTACGCAGCGCATTAACAAGTTTAAAGAAAAAGGTTACACAGCACCGGCTTATGAGAGGAAGTTGACTCTCTGTCACGCCGTTTCAGCTAAATTACATTTATATACCTCGCACCTAAGCACATATCAAGTGAATTCACCCATACATGGTATGTTTTCTTGATTCTGGATACCTTATGATCAACGCCCACAAAAGAGTTTAATTTAATCAGGTTGCGGGTGATAGTGCAAGGTACAGAACGGGTCCCGTTCCAGATACCATCCACCATCCGCCCCCTAGTTATTTAACACGCCCGGAAAACAGCACTAATACATGGGAACTCGTTTTTAGGTCTGATCCGAAAAACTACTAATAATGTTTGTGGACGAGCGATGGATCACCTGATAAAAAGACTTTCCGTCTGACTTTTTGTTCGTCTGTATCTCTTAATGTCTGTATTGTGTGCTTTACATAAAAACATGTTAACTGATACGATTGAACACGTGTTAGACCTAATTGTTTGCAATAATCATTATTTGTGATGTCTTTGATTCCATTTCGTGGTATAACGACGGTATAGCGATAGAAAATCTGAATGTCCAATATACAGTTTGCCATGTACATTCGGGGGATATTGGATATTCGAATGTACAGGTCAAAATCAACCCATACGGAAGTTCGCATGTCTGCATCATTGATGATTAGAACTTATAAATAGATACATTATAAACAGTTTTTGTTATGTTTTTCAGTCCATTTCGTGGTATATCGACGGTAAAGCGATAGAAAATCTGAATGTCCAATATACAATTTGCCATGTACATTCGGGGGATATTGGATTTTCGAATGTTCAGGTCAAAATCTACCCATACGGAAGTTCGCATGTCTGCAACTTTGATGAATAGAACTTATAGATATATACATTATAATCATTATTTGAGATGTTTTTTATTCAGTTTCGTGGTAGATCGACGGTATAGCGAAAGAAAATCTGAATGTCCAATGTACATTTTGCCATGTACATTCGGGGGATATTGGATATTCGAATGTACAGGTCAAAATCAACCCATACGGAAGTTCGCATGTCGGCAACTTTGATGAATAGAAGTTACAGACATATACATTATAATCAGTTTATGTTATGTTTTTGATTCCATTTCGTGGTATAATGACAATATAGCGAAAGAAAATCTGAATGTCCAATATACATTTTGCCATGTACATTCGGGGGATATTGGATATTCGAATGTACAGGTCAAAATCAACCCATACGGATGTTCGCATGTCTGTTTCATTGATGAATAGAACTTATAGATATATACATTATAATCATTATTTGTGATGTTTTTGATTAAATTTCGCGGTAGATCGACGGTTTAGCGAAAGAAAATCTGAATTTCCAATGTACATTTTGCCATGTACATTCGGGGGATATTGGATATTCGAATGTACAGGTCAAAATCAACCCATACGGAAGTTCGCATGTCTGCTTCATTGATGAATAGAACTTATAGATATATACAATGTACATTATAATCATTATTTGATATGTTTTTGATTCAATTTAGTGGTAGAACGACGGTTTAGCGATATAAAATCTGAATGTCCAATGTACATTTTGCCATGTATATCAGTTCAATCAACGGGGGGGGTTTTTTTTTTTTTTTTTTTTTTTTTTTTTTTTTTTTTTTTTTTTTTTTTTTTTTTTTTTTTTTTTTTTTTTTTTTTTTTTTTTTTTGTGGGGGGTGGGGGGGGGAAAGAAAAAAAAATTTTTTTATTTTTTTTTTTTTTTTTTTTTTTTTTTTTTTTTTTTTTTTTTTTTTTATTTTTAAATAATATTTTTTAAAAAATTTTTTTTTTTTTTTTTTTTTTTTTTTATAATATATTTTTATTTTTTTTTTTTTTTTTTTTTTTTTTTTTTTTTTTTTTTTTTTTTTTTTTTAAGGGGGGGGTAGGAAAAAAAAATTTTTATTTTTAAATTACTTTTTGCTTTTTATTTTGGGGGATATTGGATATTCGAATGTACAGTTCAAAATCAACCCATACGGAAGTTCGCATGTCTGCAACTTTGATGAATAGAACTTATAGATATACACATTATAATCATTATTTGTGATGTTTTTGATTCCACTTCGTGGTAAAACGACGGTATATCGATAGAAAATCTTAATGTTCAATATTCATTTTGCCATGTACATTCGACGGATATTGGATATTCGAATGTACAGGTCAAAATCAACTCATACGGAAGTTCGCATGTCTGCTTCATTGATGAATAGAACTTTTAGATATACACATTATAATCAATATTTGTGATGTTTTTGGCTCCAATTCGTGATATAACGACGGTATATCGATAGAAAATCTGAATGTCCAATGTACATTTTGCCATGTACATTCGTGAGATATTGGATATTCGAATGTACAGGTCAAAATCAACCCATACGGAAGTTCGCATGTCGGCAACTTTGATGAATAGAACTTATAGATATACACATTATAATCATTATTTGTGATGTTTGCGAGTCCATTTCGTGGTAGAACGACGGTATAGCGAAAGAAAATCTGAATGTCCAATATACATTTTGCCATGTACATTCGGGGGATATTGGATATTCGAATGTACATGTTAATATAAACCTGGACGAGGTTCGCCGCATGTTTCTTTCTATGTATAGCTCCTCCTGATCTTTAAATGAAAGTTTTGGTTAAACAATCTGAATATCCAATCTACACGAGAACATGTAGATTGGATATTCGAATATCCAATATCCAATATTTTTCTAACTTAACGGCGCTAGTTTCATATTGTTTGTATGACCTGTTAATATTTACGTGTTAATATCATATGTAATAATATCATATGAACAAGACGATGCACACTATGTATAAGTCTGAAATAAAAAAAAACGTTCTGCTCTCTTCATGAATCCTGTCATTTTAGCAAAGTATTTGGAATATTTTCATGTTCTATATTTATTTTACAATGAGGAGGGACAAAATGGCATAAACACGTGAGATTTTTCGATAAGAGATTCTCTTATAACAGCAATTGTTCTAAAACGTCTTTGAAAATGGTTGGTGAAAAAACGAATTGGAACTGTTTCGTTGTATCTTAAATTGGAGTCTGAATCGTTGTATTGCTGAAAATGTAGATTTTTGCCTAAAGACATACCAGATCGGTAAACTACGAGTATAACATTACGAGATTTGACCAAAAGTTACATGCCAGTGCATTTGTTTTATCCTAAACACCTTAACTTCGCTTATTTTGTGCAAAATCCATGTATTTTGGTCTGTTTTCGCACTGTTTAACGTTGAATCCTCAGCATTCAACTTGCATTACTTTCACACGCACGGATGTCTGAAAAAGCCGACAAGCTACGGTCATGCAGGACAGGTGTGGGCATTCCGTAAGAGTATTCATTTCATCAGAATTTGCGAATAACTATAAAAAATACACGAATCTGTTATACTCGTGTGTGTTTTGTTTATGAAATCGGCCATGTTTTATTGGAGCCTTGTCGTTACGCTAGTTGGAGCAGCATCGTTAAATTGGAGCCGTTGCGTTTAACCGTTACAGTGTGGGAATGCATGGAATCTATGGAATGCAGGGATGAGTACAAAGCAGCGAGTTCATGGTAGTGCAGTAAATAGTGCCCCTTTGAACATTTTATTTTTAGTTTAAATTAACTTGTTAGAATGGAAATAGACTTTACTTTCGCTTCCGGTGTAAAAAACTATTATGTTTTGCATTTATGAAGACTCTAGGTAGATACTTCCGTTATTTGAAAAAGGCAGTGGATGTGTTGGAAGTTTCGTGTAGTTTTCAGTAAACTCCTTCTTTAACGAACTCCTTTGGACCATTTAAATGTGTTCCTTGTATCCGGAGTGTGTTATATCCGTATAACATTTTCATATGTAATGAAGAAAACATATCGGGCCGAAAAATAGAGTTCCTTATATCCGGAATTTCGCTATATCCGGAATTTCGCTATATACGGAATTTCGCTATATCCGGAGTCGTTATACACTGTTGTAGAGCTCTCTGTCAGAGCGTAAAATTCAAAACCATGTTGTAGAGCTCTCTGTCAGAGCGTAAAATTCAAAACCATGTTGTAGAGCTCTCTGTCAGAGCGTAAAATTCAAAACCAGTGAAAACCTTATTACAGTTGAGTAAAATGGGGCAATGTTGACAAAGTTCTTTGCATAAGAAAAAACAGAATAACAAGCACACAAAAATATAAGTTTAATACTATCTAATGTTATAATAAAATGCAAAAATACAAAATTAAACAATATACTTTAGCATATTACGCATTTCCATCTGCCCGTTAAGCTGAAAAACCTTCAAAAGCAGGATAATTTATATAGAAAAACGGTGTTCCGTTTTCAGCTGCATACTTGTTGGTAAAGTACAATTTGTCTTTTCTGTCTTGACATTAATTATGGAAATGACAAGGTCAAGTTTGAACAGAGAAACTTGACTTTGATTATTTTATCAGTTAAAAAGTCGACGGCTTGAATATACTTTGTTGTCAGAAGAATCAAACACATTTACCCAATTTGAATAAATGTTTTGATAAACCAAGTGTAACCGGTTTAGTAGTTTTGTCTTTTTGTAGGTTTTTGCTGAACCAGCTGTAACCGGTCTAGTAGTAATGTCTTTTGGTAGGTTTTGCTGAACCAAGTGTAATCGGTTAAGTAGTTATGTCTTTCTGTAGGTTTTGCTGAACCAAGTGTAACCGGTTAGTAGTTATGTCTTTCTGTAGGTTCTGCAGAACCAAGTGTAACCGGTTTAGTTGTTCTCTCTTTCTGTAGGTTTTGCTGAAGCAACAGTAACCAGTTTAATAATCATGCTTTCGTGTAGGTTATAAAGATTCCTAGTCAGTCTTGTTCTACCATCGTAGCCGGTTCAGTGTTATGTCTTACTGTATGCTCCAATTGAATACTGTTTTACATCTTTGGCTTTTCAGATACGAACAACCGCATTTTTTCTTTAGCAACGATCTTTTTCTAAATTTCATTAGCTTAGTTATTTGAGGACAATGTTGATGCTTCTAGTTTTAATGATTTG
>JAFMSR010000010.1:33644652-33668304 GCA_022818135.1 Saxidomus purpurata
GGAACTGATCCAATTTTTGGAAACGGGCATTCCTCTTTACCCCTGTGAACACACCACTTTTCTGCCTTATATAATTTGTATAGCTCAATTTGGTAGGTACCCATCCTTTAATTAGATATATTGAACGCCTGTCGCGAAAGAAATACATCACCCATTCGTAGTCAGGTCCGGGCCGTTTGAAATTCTCCTTTGTAGTATTATATCTATACAGGAACATGAAGTGTCCTATATTCAGCTGCACGCCTTCCGCTGGCTTCCTTTCTTCAAACCTTGGAAAGTCAGCAACGGGTATGATGAAATGTATTTCATCTTCGGATACTCCATCTGTCCTAGTCACTAATTCCTCTCTTTGTTGGCTCAAATCCGCGACTTCCTGTCTCCTTGAGCACGGAAAACAGCTTTCAATCAACTTTGTCAGCATAGAAGGCATTTCGCAGTGTACATTTGAATATGAAAAAGATTCTCGCAGAAATACAGACCTAGAACGACGAATGTAAACACAGAATACGTTAGAAACGACGTCGCTACTATGGAAGCAGATCAATATGTAGACGAGGTTAAATATTGCGTCATGACGCCGAATTTCGTGACGTCGGTACAAATACGTAACGTCAAATTATCTCGATTTTATCTCATTTTCTGTCTGCGGTGTTTCTGTTGCTCTGTAGCGCCACTGTCTGATTGTTTCCGTATTTCACTATTTGCAATATCTAGACGAGCTGATATCCAAGTTTGGATAAAATTGATATGCTTTCCTGATGGTAGAACGTTCTTTCCGTTTTATGCTAGGTTGTTGGCATGTTGAAATGTAAGATTCTTTCTAACGCAGTACCGATGTAACGTCGTTTCTGATTGGTGACGTCGTTTAAATTTGCGACTATTAAATAACGTATATATAATCGCAAGATTCGAACGGCGTTTTAATTATCGCATTGAGACACATTGTGCCTTAGAAAAAGGATAACTATTTAGTGATTTTGATATTTGCGACCGTATATTATAAATATATGCACTTATACGGTTTTTAATGGTCGCAAATAGTTTTAACGGCGCCGGCTCGGGCTAAACTGTTTGCGACTATTAAAACCGTATATACGGTCGCAAATATCAAAATCGCCAAAGTGCTGTAAACGCCGTTTAAAAATATTTGCGACCATTTAAAAACCGCAAATTTAAACGACGTCGCCAATCGAAACGCTCGGTCTGTTGAATAAGGTTTTAATGGTCGCAAACAGTTTTAACAGCTCCGGCTAACGCCGTCGCCGTTAAAAATATTTGCAACCATTAAAAACTGTATATACAGTCGCAAATATCAAAATTACGAAGCAGTTATTCCTATACTGACTGACGCCTTACTATTAAAGGGAAGTTGACAATGGTTAAAGACATAACATCATTTAGAAATTGATATAGGAATAACTGTTTTGTAATTTTGACATCTGGGTGGTAGCGCATTCGCCTCAGGACTAGAGAGGGTCTCGTGTTCAGTCCCAACCATTGCCACTGTTTCATTGGTATTTCATGTATTTAATGAGAGAAGTAACTTTTCCACGAACTTAAGAACTGGAACGTGGGTAGAATAGAGTTTAAAACCGTGAAAATAGACATAGCACGGCCTTTTCATTCCCGGAAAATATACTACATCGCAATACTATGGGATTTTCATTTTTTTTTTGTAGAGTATTGTACTTGCAGTATCTTTTGTTATAATTGTTACCAGTCCCAGCAAACTAGTGATGTATTTTGTTTCTTCTGTCTTGAGAAAAAAATATGTACATTGATCAACTCTACAAAGACATACGACAAACCCTTGTTTGTTTAAATACATTTTTATTTTCTAATAAGTTGATTGTTTCAGTGGAATAAATCACCCTTTAGCGTGTCTGTTCCCATACCAAAAGGACAACTCTCCGACCTTAATGTATGTCAACAATTGTGGCAGTCAACCGGCTATAAACTGTAATTCTATAAGTATGAGAGCGTTTGTATGACAGTGGTTGGGTATTACACCTTTGTTCTGTATGACAGTGGTTAGGTATTACACCACTGTTCTGTATGATAGTGGTTGGGTATTACACCTCTGTTCTGTATGACAGTAGTTGGGTATTACACCTCTGTTCTGTATGATAGTGACTGGGTATTTCACCTCTGTTCTGTATGACAGTGGTTGGGTATTACACTACTGTTTTGTATGACAGTGGTTGGGTAATACACCTCTGTTCTGTATGATAGTGGTTGAGTATCGCACCTCTGTTCTGTATGACAGTGGTTGGGTATTACACCTCTGTTCTGTATGACAGTGGTTGGGTATTACACCTCTATTCTGTATACAGATCCATTTATTGTACATATCAACCATTGGGTATCACCTGTCAATTAGACTCGGTATGTTCACTGGAGCAACATATTATCTATATTATATATAATCAAAAGCCTTTAAATATGAATTATAAATTCCATGTAAAAAAATCGACGATGGTCTGTTGAACATGTAAGAAAACATAAATTAAAGTGTTTGTTTGATAGATACTGTTAGTGAGTAAACTTGGGCAAAAGATCAGCAAAACTTCAACAGAATAGTACCCAACCCTGTCGTATACTGAAAAAATCTGTTTTTATATGTCACTTTGTATCTGTGGTGAAAGATATCATTCATATAGACAATCTACATCAGATCTAAATTTTATATGGACTGACCTTGCGTTCAGAAGACTACCGTAACTAAATTTGGCATGCTGAGACTATCACTGTAGGCTGCCCGCCCCCTTATGTGAAAATGGTCTGCTCTATTTTGTAAAAACTTTACAACTGTTTTTTCACATATGTCGAAAGTTTTTACATATGAGGAAACATTATCTGGTTAGCAAAAATCGGTCAAGATTTCATCAACAAAAATCGTATGCACATTTCGTTAGCGGTAAGTCAAGGGTGATTCGTAAATGACTAAATAAACTCTTCTCAATGGAGAATTTCTCCTTTACCGGAAAAAAATATTTAATAATCCAAAGTCACTTCTGTACATATAAAAGTGAGTATGTTAGACCTCAGACATACGGATTAGTGTCATGTTGTGTTCTCTGTGGTAGATCTGCTTGTATATATTATAAAGCTAACTGTTTCTTTACTTATCATGTTTCTTAATTCTGTCAGACATAACTTGTAAAGTCTCTTACATTCTATCTTTCAGGGAAGAATGCATACTTATATGATAGACTGAAACCAGACTGGGTCCCGTCAGTAGGGATGGGTATTGCCAAGAAAAATCATATCGCGATATATTGCAATATTTTGCTGAGATATTGCAATATATTGCAATACATTGTATTTATTCAATACTGAAAATAAAGACATTGCAAAACATCAAATTTCGATTAATTATATTTTGTAGAAATGTTTATACACGTAAATTGTTTTAGTAATGTATATATAAATAAATACAAAAATATTTGCCGTCCGACGTACATTTGATATATTGCATCACCAAAAATAAAACTTACTCTCATTTCCAAAGTAGTATTTTTTATAATCCCAAATTATCATATTATTGTACATTAACCGTCAAAATATCTCGGTCTTTTTAATGACACGTGCTTCGGTAAGATCAATCAAAATTCAATGCGTCGGCGTACGTTCTTTGATCTCGTGACACATGCGGCTTTATCTTTATGATTAAAAGAAGTTGCTGAAAATATTTTATACGACAAATGTTAAATATTTTGTTGGAGATAAGTTTCGAGGGCGTAGCCCCGAGAAAGACGAATATTTGAGCAAACAGTCACTCTATCTGATTTGTATATGGCACGTGATAATGGCACGTACACCATCATGTACATTTTGATTGACAGCTCACAGGCCTCGAAACATCGTTAGACGTAACAAAGTGGGTGGGATCACGTTAATATTGTTTGGTCACTCTGATCTTTGTCAGTTCCTTTAAAAATAGAACGCTAAGGATAGATGAACACTGCATTATGGATATTTTAGAATTGCAGGATAATGTTTTGTTACAGATGGCTAATGAACTTGAATTCATCAATTAGAAGAATTAGACGACATCATGCTTTCACAAATGAAAACTGCATGAAGGAGACTCGTGTTTCGAGTTCGTGTATATGTATGTCCACCCTTCCATTCCTCTTAAACATTAAGTTTAAGTCAATTTTACAGAGCTACATCTTTCTTCTTTGGCACTTGTTGCTTGTTTTTGAAAAAAAAATCCTGAAAAGTGTTCTCTATTGCAGATAGATCATGTGCTCTATTGTAGATAGAGCACGGTCTAAGCTCCGCCCCCATACACAATGCAAATTATCACAAATACAGTACAGTGTTTTCCTATACAAATATGTAGTAGCCATGATACAAATTAATATAAACTGATGAAAAATGTTACTGGGAAAAACTCGGCTTTGAAAGTTACTGAAAAATAGCTCAATAAACAAATGATAAATGACAGATACGCTGAAAAGCCGCGATCTTGTTATAAACATAATGTTTTGTTTTTCATAAAGAACAGTTGGATTTTTTAAATGTTAATTGGGAAATACTTTTCGCATTCATTAATTAACAAATAATGCTCAGTCAGTGGTGTCACATAGTTTGGATTTCCAAACAATATCAAAATTGACCCGATTTGATTTGATTTGATAAGAATTTTATCAAGGTCCGTCCAAAAGAGCACTTATGTTAGCTTAATATCTGGATGAGACCCCGGCATGTCTCCCGTCATGCCTAAAAAAAAATTTTGAAGCCAGAAATAGGAGAAATTTACCTGACTGCAATTTCCAGCTAGTATAGCCAAAGGTTAAATTTGATTGGTTACGAAAGAATAGGCCAATCACGGCGACTAATGAGATCTAAGTGTGATTGACCTAGTTTGTATGTCTGGATCGTGGTAGCCTAACAGTTTTTAGAAAATTTTGATACTAGATGTTATATGTGTTTGTTTTGTAAAGTAAAAATCCCCTTTAATAAAGTGTTGTCCTATTTTTATTTTGCTTAGCTTTTTGTGATGATAAAAATTTTAATTGTCCTGAATGAGAGAATAAAATGTTGTCCGAAAGATGGTTTTACTTGTTCTAATAAGTTAAAAGTATGCATGAAAGTTTGACTTATGTTCCTACTCTGAAATTTTGAAAATATAAAAACCCCTTAAAAGCCAAATAAGCCAGCAACCGCAGAGGCTACTTGTTAACTTTACTTCTTTAATTATAATGATGTACAATAGAAAATTATAAAGAGACTTGTACTAGTTGGTTGTTAACTTCCGGAGCTTGAGGCAAAAATCGGATAGTAAATTAACCAATGGAGCCAGGAGAGACAAAAATGATTAGCCATTCAGCAGGGTTCTAATGGCCGCCAGTTCGGTCTACTACTGTTGAAAAAGCACAGTCATTAATGTAATTATTTGAATCATTTGTATTTTAAAATGGATAGAATGCCAAAATTAGTCTTTAAATATATGAATGTTGCTGTAGATCATGATTTCGTAAAAATAGAAATTTTATTAAAATTTTGTGGAATTTTGGTGAGAAATTCTTTTTAATTGTTTCAGAAGGAAATTTTAATTTTAATCTAAAAAATTTACCAGAGTTAGCTTTGTCATCCTTTATGACAGTTCGTATTTTTCACACCTACCGGCGGCGAGTGACAAATGTCAAGTTGATAATAAACATTGACCATTACAGCGGATTTTACGATAATATTTAATTTTAATCTACGTAAAAGGTAATAAATATTCAAGGTTCTAAAACATTTATATTTAAAAAAACACACCGCGCTGTGATAGAGCCGATTCGCTGCGAAAATATCCTCGGCGAAGATGATCTAAATGCATGAGGTCGCTTTAATATGGGTATTTTACAAAATTTTAATTCATAAATAATTTCACTCAAAGTCAAATCAAAATACGCGAAGTCCCGCGATCGATTTTTCCACTTCAAACGGTCGTAACCTGTCTATTTAATTGTAGACCAGTCTACCGGAAACGGATCGAGGAAATTGTAATCAGATTTGATTGCAAGCATTCGTACAATCTACAGCTTGTTTATTGTGAAATTTCAATGTTTTACGTAAATTTTATTTACTATGCCAAAGTACCGGTATTTGAAAATCATATCGCGATATCGTATCGTCGGGAAATATACCGCGATAACCGGTATACCGCGGTATATCGCCCATCCCTACCCGTCAGTAAGCTTAGGCAGTACCTGTTAGCCGTTGCTTACAGAAAGGTATGAACGCCAACAAGAGAGAGAACGCCGCCATTTAGAGTACTTTGGTATTGATCTAGATGAGGATGATACTACGTATAGAACAGATAGCTTAGACTCTGAAGAAATTGGCTCGTCTTCGCAGACGGACATTGATGATGATTTAATGAATTTCACAGAAACTAAGGATTGAAACGTCTGAGCTGAAAACTAAAGTGCTGAAACTGGAGACGAGATTTGATATTGACTATTTCAGGGACAATAATGACAAATTGAAGCACCTCACTGGTCTCCCAGCATTTTCAATGTTGATGCTGCTTTATCAGTTCCTTGAACCATATGATATTTACCCAACAGTCTCGATATTAACAAGTTAAAACTTATGACATTGACTCTTGTGAAACTAAGACTTAACTTTTCTATTTGTTCTTTAATAGCATATAAATTTGATACAACACAGCCAACTGTATCAAGACTGTTCACTGCAGCTATTGCAGTTATGTATAAGAGAATGCGGAAACTCATTAGATGGCCAGAGCGTGAAACACTCCGAAAAACTATGCCAATGGAATTTCACAAATACTGTAATGTGCAATGATTATCGACTGTTTCATGGTGTTCATTGAAAGGCCGTCTGGACTTAAGCCACGCTTGGGCAAAATCATTTATATTTATATGTTTACCTTTTGAGATACAATTATATAAAGTATATTTACTATGTTGCTGTGCGTCATTGCCGTCACGGTAAAAACACTTCTTCTAATTCAAATTTAAGAAAATAAATGACAGAGAAATTGCAGTTTTTTATTTACATTATACCATGTTACTGAGTGAAACTATACCGGGAAATATCGCGTCTCAAGTGAATTGCAATATATTGGTAAACCTGGTTTATTGCGCACCCCTACTCAGTATACATGGCTATGCATTTGAATAATTAAATGCGACATGTAGTGTAGTCTTTTCTCAAATTCTGAAGTCAGTTAAAGTGGAATTATTTTTTCAAGTAATCCAGCTAAAATAGGTGTGTGCAAAAAGTGTAGAGGAAATACTAGCTTTTAACCCTATACACCAAACTTTAAATGCTACCAGTACGAAATGATAACTTTCCAAATATGTCTTTTCTTATTTTGACTGGGAGAATCAATTTTTTTTAAAAAAACTGCATGCAGGAGTTGCTTCCCTTCTACAACACTGCCGAAATCTCTACCAACAACAATAACACAAGGGAGATAACTGCAAAGAAAGGAACTTATTTTTTAGTCCATTTTTTTTATTTCTAAAGCACCTACTTGAAATACTAATGCGGCATTATCATTAGTTTAGCACATTTAAATGCACAGCAACCGAAAATTGCTTTTATAAAACTATCACCAAAAATGCACTATGTGCAGTAAGATGCGCATAATGTCACTTTCATCTTATATTTTCATTTCCTTGCATTTGTTTCCTCTTTATATTTTGCACTGCAAATTTTAACCGAGGCAGTTAACCGAGGCTACTGCCTCGATGTTCCTCAGGCTTCTGCGTTGACTGCATTCACAGACCGAGACTCGGTCAGCACGACAAAAAGAATACCAAGTTGAATTCTGCTGGTTCCATTTATAGTACACGAAGCATTCATTTGATGATTTAGCCGGCTGCCGGATAACCCATATTGCAATACGTATTGTAATATTGATATTACAGAAAAAAAAACTAACCACATTTGTACAGTGCCACAAGTTGTCCACAAACGATTGTGAAACTGTCTTAATCAACTTACGGTCAAATTGTATTATATTTGTAACTGAAGTTAAGCAAAGATGCTCAACCATGATCTTTTTTTCTGATAAATTAACATGCATAGCAATGTGTAAAGTGAGTATCTGAATATTGCAGTAGACAGGAATTCATACCACGGTATATACAGGCCAGGCTGTGTTTTGCAACATACCGGTTTATTACATACCTATAAATTTTCTGTAATAAATACAGCCTCAACCATCAAATACGGCCTGACAGAAATAAATCTGTATTGTTTGTATGTGCAGTAAAAACTACATAGCTATCATTTGAAATAGTGCATTAAATTGGCCCTAAAATACACATGGCGTTAATAATTTCGCTTTTGACTGAGTCATTACTATTTGTTTATACGATGACTTCACTACGCATATTTCACGCTTAAAAGAGCTTTCCTTCAGTTTTATGCTTTAAATGTCCTTTTAATTAAGTTTATTCACACAGACCTGTGTCAAAAGGTATATAATAAAAGTGTTATTGGTACAGTTATGTGATCCATAAGCCGGATTATGGCTCTCGTTAAACGCATGATTCGAGCAACTGATCAAAGGACTGAAAGTGCTGGAGGATCGTTTGTCTCTGAACAACACAATCTGCACACATACATGTGTAAATATCAGGACAACATAGACAGTACACATACATGTGTGAATATCAGGACAACCCTTGCACGAGTAAAGTTATAAACTGGAGACACAACTGTCCACAAATTTTGACCTGTGTAAACTTTACTTTTGAGATAGGAACCCATGTGCTTACATTATGTCATTCAGTGACTATGTTCAACTACCCTATGAAGTATTAAGCTGTGAATCGTAACTGAGAAATGGATTTTGACAAAACTGAACTGAAAATTTATGGGATATGCCCATAAGGTTGATTGTATTGTGCGAATTAATTCGGATTTAACGTCGCACCCAACAGCTAAGGTCATATTGCAACTTCCGGCTTTCATGGAGTAGGAAGACCCTCTGTGCCAATTCCCTGTATCAGAATTTGGGAGTCATTTAGAAACTCCGAGGGTCATACCCTTTATTGTAAAAAAATTAAAAGGCATGACTATGTGTTAAAGAAGTTTTATTCAGTTTACTTCTGTAAAACTGCATGTGATACATCACAAAATGGTGGGTAATCAAAGGGTTGGCAAGACAACAGGTGTTTCTTTTTGGATGCTTTCCATTTTGTCGCTTCATCTCAAAAGTCAAATTTGCCCACAAAGCGAATTTTTCATAAGTGCATTCAACCATAGACATTAAACTTGGATATTATTTGGCACACTTAAACCCCTTTCAATAGTGACAGTCTGATCGAAATGACTACAAAGTGATCATTAAAATTACTCAGAAAGACGTTTTTGTTTCCCATATTAAGGTTCGTCGACAATCTCTTGTTGTGCGTCTACGATCTATGATGACGGTATCATAGGAATCAACACACACAAAAACGCAATGGTACAAAATGCGGGTCGATCCGAAATCAGACGACAACGACGACGCAATAGGGTCAAAATTAGACATATCCTATACCGGAAGCGTATTTTATAAACAATTTATCTTGCATTTCGAAGCGTTTTAAAATGTTGTTTTTGTAGTAATTTGATCATACACATTTTAATTGCGTCATAGAAGACGCTCTTCGCTATTTCTGTTGCTTCATTGACAAAATGAGTGAGTCAAAACCGCAGAAAACGCGCTCTCGCGGAAACACTGAATTATGGTATCCGATTTCTCTCATGTCACACCGGTCTGACGATAAAAAACCGCGTAGGTAAATAGTTCTATACAGAACATATACCTCGTTGATTTAAGTTACAAATTATAAGAAAAACAACAATATAATATTATGCTATTCTGTAATTTTTTGATAATATTTAGATCTGTTACTATATAATTTTTAAAACAGAGGACAGTAATATAGAACTACTTTTCGGTCGTATTCGACAAAAAATTGTGTTAAGAGTTCGGCCGTAAGGGTCTGAAATACTCTGTTAACTTTGGATACGATTGAATAAATTCAATCGATCCAATAACCCTAATATATCGTTGCAAAAGTTTTCAATTTGTAGATATAAATAGGGTTTTCACTTGCTTTAGCATATGCTCTTGGTTTTGTTGAGGAGGAAAATTTATTTATTCATTTGACTTATTTATTTAATCATATTCATTTATTCATTCTACAGGTATGGGGATGTAATGCCTCATGTACTTTAGATTCATTCATTGACTTCAATATTATGAATATGAAATCTATTTTATTTAGCATGATTGTATAGTATTGTATCCTGATAAATCGAGTGCATCCTGTAAATCAACTTGAACTTGTTCTGTCAACGAGGAAAATAAAGTTCTAGATAATCATCTTAGATAATCCTCTTTCTATACAGTAACACTCTCTATACTAAGTCAGTAAGAAATAGAAATTAATCACAACGTACTACATGTTTCGACTTTTGTACGTCTTGGGTGCAGTAAATTACATTTAATATTAATAAACAAGTAAAGTGGCGTCCGCTAAACGTAGCGCGAAACGGAACGTGACGTACGACGGTATATAACATAATACAGTAAAACAAAAAGGATAACAAGATGCAACGGTTTAAAGAAAATAGTGAACAACAAAAAGTATACTGGTCCCAGCTTTCTGGTTATACAATTTAAAAAGGGAGGTAATATAGGTATATAAAAAAGAAAGATAAATTCTCAGTGCGACATTAAATTTTGGTAATAAATAATTCGTGAAATCATGAATTCGTGAAACCGTGAAGTAAAATCGTGAATTTGTGAAGTAAAATCGTGAAATCGTGAATTCGTGAAATCGTGAAATCGAGAAATATCGAAGTTGAAATATCACCACCGATCTTTCGTTGTATGTCGTATATGTACAATTCATAATGATTTAAGGATTACAGTGATTCATATTTATCTTTCACCATTTTTACATGTGACATTTGATTTAATACAAAGTTTAATTTTAGTCATGGAAATATTCAATTCATTTTATGTGCGTTTTCCGGTCTGCGTTTCCATTACTGTAATAATTCCCTTCTTTTACTTTTAGTTCGTCTGCGTTTTCTCGTCTTTCAACCCATCCCCTATATAATTAAACTAGCCTGAATGGTCTGCGTTTGAGACAGTAAAGACGCAGACGTCAAGATGCATTCTGCGTGATTTTCTGCATTATAGACAACCCCTGTAATATATATCATTTCACTACCTGTTTGTTTCACTAATGGGTATAAGTCGTCTGTTGAAATATACATGTATGTTCATATTCCTTCTTGCTAGTTGAAACAGAAGTAATGTACATAGTAGTTTGATGAGAAATAGGTAGAGCGCATGAAGCTCATATAGATATGATACTAAAAGTTTCTCTTCCAATTATCATGCAACCAACTATTAATGTTGGATTTTAAATCTCGTTTTATTCGTTATGGATGCGCATGCGTGTATGAATAGGCTATTGGAGTCTTTAGGAAGAGGTCAGACTCTATCAGTAGCTTCCATAATGTCCACTTTAGAACAGAATATCATTAGTATCTCGCAAGCACTTAAACTCGAGAATCTCGCAAGCACTTAAACTTGAGCTGAGTGAGTGCATGTATAAGTTAGAAAACCATTTATCTACCACAGATTTTAAGTCAATGATTAAGGATATTTCGGAATAGCAGGTATGTTTTCAGACTCTTAGATTATTATCGGCCTGACAACTACAGTTCATGCAATTTCTTAGGAGACTGGATGTTCAGAAGAACGTACACGGGTATTCCTTTTGTGTACATCTAATATTGTAATGACGGATTATACAAATTCATAAAAAATTATACCCGATGAAAGCCTTTCTTCCTTGCCTATATTAAACTTATACATTTGTCGTTTAAAAGCGCATATACATATAACCTGCTTTTACGTCTAAAAGACAGTCATTACTCTTATCATAGAGGGACCCTGTGGATGCCTTTAGTCAGTCTTCATAAAAAATATGCATTCAAACAATTTTATTTCAGCTATCAAAATAGTTTTACTTTTTCATTTTGCTTTTAAAAGTTGCTAGTGGTATACATGGTTCTTGCCTAAAGACACGTACGCTGGCGTTGGTAGAACCTCCATGCTATTGCCTTCTTAGTTATCAATAAATACAAATATGGATTTGTTCCGAACTGACGAAGTTTTGTGAAATTTATTGATAACTGCATCTATATAAAGCAGGTATACCAGCAAGCAGAGTATGTAAGTAATCATATCATTAATTTTAGAATCTACTAGTGTCTCTGTAAAGGATGTAGTCTCATATTTCTTGGCCGTTTTAGACATGTCGTCTGATCAGGGTTTAAGCTGCTTTCCTTTTGGTTCCTTCTGCCGGACACCCGTTTCTAAAGAGAAATAGAATTGCTAAGATTGGAATTCAAAAGATCCCGTCGTAACAATCTATTTATAAATGAGTTAAACTGATAATCTTCTTTGCCCTTCTCATAGATGCGGGGACTTCTTGAATTCGTGAAGTGGTAAATTCGCTAAAATATTGTCCTAACCCTATCAGAAAATTAATGTACTGTGAATATTACCCAAGGAAAAGAAACAAACACACATTCAAGTCAATAGTACTTCAAACATATTTTATTCGACACGATTTTGATATTCACGATGGCTTACGACTTACACAGCATATGCTTCGTGAACCACCGTTCTGAACAAACAAACTTCTTAAATTAAGAATTGATTAAAAATTACCGAGCTTCCTGCAAATATTGTATTGTAAAAACTTGTTTTCCTATTAGACAAGATTTTAAGCTCGCAAATGAATACAGTAAAACCAAAATGAATATATACATGTAACTAACATGATAGAGTATCTATCGCAAAGATACGTAATTTACATAGGCCACCACTGTATATTATGCGAGTATATATATTTGCGTAAAAAACAATAATATGATATTTAGTGCAAAACAGTTTCAAAAACATTTAGTCATTTCTAACTCATTTGTTCAGTGTTTAAGATCAATTGAGTATTATAATGATCAAAGAACAGATTACATAAATTTACGCACAACTTAACACATCATGCACACGACATAAGGAAGAAAAAATAAACAGTTTTCCGTTGAGTAAGTAGATTAAGTACTTTTGTATTAAGTAAGAGGAAGATAGGTCTGTGGTTAATTTTGATTAGATGATTATATTTTGCAAATGTTGAGGAATCGTCCAAATATTAGGAAATTAGGAAAACCTAATCTTCTGTGACTGAATGATGAAAGGAGATTTTTATTTTCAATTACGGTAAAAAGGATAATGTCCGCATCTTTTCTGTTTTAACAGTAACATTTTAATGATTCAGATTATATTTTAAGCAGTGATAATAGAGCATTGCTCCTGGTTATATGATCCAAAAAAACCTTCAGTCACCCTGTATTGCGTAATAAAAGATAAAATAAACGTAGCAAATATTTAACATATAATATCAACTACAAAGCTCTTTAACCATAACTATGTCTAATCTTTTTAAATGTAGAAATTGCCCCATTATGTTTTTGACTATGCCCTTTTGATGTAGAGCAACAAAGCAAGGGAGATGTCAGTACTAATTTTACGTCGATTGAATGAGGCTCTACTCTCACACAAAAAGCCGACGCTCTACAGCTAGACTAAACAGATGAAAAACTTGCGAAAACATTGTATATTTAAAGGCCCATTATCACTTTGGAAGCTAACTTACTGGTTTCACTTACATGACATTATTTATTGTAAAGCCGAGACTATAAAGATTTCTTGATGACGAAATTTTATGTTATTTGTACGCAACGGTGCCTTGTAAACCTGGAGTACATGCTGTTAATATAGCTATTGCAAAACATAAATATTCGCTTTCTAACGACAGTTTTTGTAAAGTAGCAACATTAATATGAAAAAAAGATAAACATGTACGTCAACATTGTTTTAGGATAAATAGAACGATGTTCTGTCATTATTTTATCCGTAAAAAACTAGTAAAGGGACTTTAACGGCGGAAAGTAATTTCAAATAATATAAAAACAAAATGTCCCGGGTCTTGGCAAGTTCAACAGTGGAGAAATTCCACGGTCGGACGAGACTATATAATAGTCTAAACAACAACAAAATGTTTAAATTTAAATGAGCATAAAGTCCTTGGGGCAAATATTCTGAAATTCAGTTTTTCTGATTTGTGAAACTTTAATTTCCAAAAAAGATCGTCTATGACACTGTAATGGCATTTTGATTTTAAAAGCAGAAACAAGTGGAAAACTTCAGGCTTATTGAGAATCGCGACATTATCGTGTGCTACCTGTTGACACATTGTACTATACAGATTTTCATTATCTTTCAGCGTACATTCGCTTTTTGTATTTTGAATTGATTATCCTTTTCGTCTCTTTCGTCCATTGCATCATACACGTCCTCAATATCTTTCGATGGTTCATCCGCTTTCTTTAGTTCATGTTTTTAATTTTTTCGTTGTTTGTTTTATATCACATTTTTTCTGGAGTTAAATTGTTGGGTCAGTTTCAAAGAACTCATCGCTTCTTAGTTCTTGCGTTCATTCTCGGCCACCATTTGATCATATATGTGGGTGGTTGCAGAATTAAGATCCAGTTTGTCATAATCTTCATTTACAACTTTTACGGTATTGTCTGAACCTTCTGCTACACTAGACTTTAGCTTGGCATGTTCGTAAGATGTATTTAAATTTTGTCCTTTCAACATTGGTTTCTTTGGTTTTACATTTGTAGAACTGTTGCCAAATGATGTTTCTGCATACTCGTCACTTCCGAAATTGTTGTCTTCATTGTTCTCGGTATTTCCATGGTTATCAAGAGAATTCGAAAATTTCTCGTCCAATCTTTTGGTCTGCTTCTTTTTATTTAAGCGTCTGGCCACAATGCATGATATCGTTGCTACAACTACACCTACAACAAATGCCAGTGGAACGATAATGTATATTACGTCATATTTGATACATCCAACTTCCGGTGTTCTTGTTGTTGCCGTGTTCAGGTTTGGCTTACTGGAGACTGAAGAAATTTTGTTATTTGTCCAATCTGAACATAGATTCTTCTTGAGGGATGTACAATCATCCGGATCCAAAACCAGTTTGTCGTTCTTCCTTGTAGCTGCTAAGCACGCTGTTTGACCTTTCTTTGCACTAGAGAGGTGACCCGAAATTTTGAAACCCCGGAAAATTCCGGTCAAATATTTCTTCTGTTCTAACATTTTGTCTTGCATCGGTTGCAGAACTTCAGATACTAACTTTCCGGAATACGTTTTGCAGACTTCATTAGCGTGTGTCCAATCAGTTATTTGTTGCTGAATACAAAATGCTTGCGAGTTTTCGCTAGCATTAAAGAATTCCTCACATGAGTCGTTTAGTTTGTTAATGGCGCCATTTGTACAAATAAATCCGCCGGTATCATCGCCCGAGATGCAAGATGCAGTCCCATAAACTAATGCCGAATGATCAATTTTGGCATAGACACATTGTTTATGGTCAGGTACCGGTGGATTCCTTTTAAATGTGTTATGTATTTGATACACACTAATTGCATTAGACACTTGTCCATGGTAATAGTTGCTATAAGGATTTAGTTGACTGCAATCCCTGTTGTTAAGTATTTGAATATCCTTATTATTATGTATGCTCGCGTTCATAAAGCAATAGCAATCATCGTATCGAAGCCCGATGTAAGATATGTTAATTGTTTTATAAAGATCGCAAAAATCTAGACACCTATTAAATTTTTCATAATGTTGGTAGTGTTGTTTAATTTTTATCACATCCTTCAGACTGGCATCCTTGTAGCAGCCCTGCCAGCTTAAATATTTCGAGTATTCAACATAACCCGAAATCCACGCTGTTTCACCATCTCGCAGATTAAACACACGGCTTTGTTCATCATCAAGTGTAATATATCCTTTGCCATTTGTGCAATTCTCGTAAGATTGTAAACCGCCTTCATCTGCACACTTTAAGTTTGCATTGGCATGATTAGATGATTCAGATCCGCATGCAATGCATATGAAAAGAATCTGAACGTTTATAACAATTGTCTGATGTCCCCGCATTGTAAATATTTACACGTTATAAAGTGAATCAAATATTGAAATAATATCATATCGTGTCTTTCGTGAGACAAAATACTTGAACAAACAATCAAGTTGGATGTCAGCAATATGGTGTTGTTTCATAAAATTGTTTCGCTCTTCTTCCCTCTTAGCATCACAAGTATTTCCCTATACCGCATCATAGTTTTAATGAGTTAAAATGAATTGTTATAAAATGTGCATTTAATCTAGACACGATCCAACTGCGCACGGAAGTAGAATTTAGAGAGGTTTTGAAATAGATTAAAATTCCTTTAAAATGTATAATTTAGAAATTGCATTAAATATTTATGCGCTATAAATAAAACATAATGTTATTTTTAAGGAAACCGGTGACTGGCCTGTATAAAAACCTTTTCAAGCTACCAGAAATAATATTAATGGGAGCTCATGTATGTCGTCCGTTAACATTTTACTTCAAATGACATTTCCTCTGAAACCACAGGGCCAATGTAGATGAAACTTGGCAGCGATTTTTCTTGCATGAAGCCCTATCATAGTTGTTGAAATAATTCCATTCCATGCAAAACTCTGGTTACCATATCCTGAAATCACAAGGCCTAGAATTGGATATTTTGCTTATGGTATTGCCTACTGAACTTCGACTGAGATTGTTCAAATCATGACTCCTTGGTTAAAGTTGTCCCAATTTACAATTTCAAAAATCTTCTCTGAAATAACAATACCTATAGCTTAGATATTCAGCAAGTAGCATAGCATAGTACACCTTTTGTTCAAATTATGACCCCAGGGTCGAAATTGACCATGCCCTTGGTGTCACTTTCTTTTAAACAGGCATATATAGGAAACGCTTTTAAAATTTTCATCTCTCATACCACAAGTCCTAGAGCTTGGATATTTAGCATGTTGACCTCTTCTAAACGTGTTCAAATTATGACCGCAGATAAAAACTGACCCTACCCGAGGCGTTACTTTATTTAACATAGGCTAATATAGAGAAAACTTCAAAAAATTATTGTCTAAGGCCCAGAGCTTAGATATTTTGAATATAACATTATGTAGTGGACCTCTACGGAGATTATTATTAAATCGGAGTCCCCATGTGAAAATTGACCCTTTCTGCTATTGATCACCTTGTATTATAGCCAATGGTTGCCACGTGAGCGATATACAACCCTCGACCTGTTGTTTAGTCTGGTCCAAGGAATAAGGAGAACAAAATGCAATATCTTTTTCATGATTCAGATATGTGGCCATACATTATTGCACGAAGACATGCCATGTAACACCGGATACATTAACAAATACAGCTCCCTTGGTGTAGCGGAGCTGTATTCGAACCAAAGCACATGCATAATCGAATTAAGCTCCCTATGTTTGATAAAACGGATGATAAAACGGGTTAAATAACAGTCTAAGTCTGAGCACATGGTGATGTGTCTTTTGACCAAATGAATTTATGACTCCACTTTAGGACGAAGCTTGGCCGTTCCGAAAATTTTTAAGTCAATGTCCAAATTGTAGTTCGAAAGCTTGGGTTCATCTGTTCGAACACTTGTCTGTTGTCCTATCTTGTATGTTGTCTTATCAGTCTGACTGTCGGTCCTTTCGCCCTGGTATGAATGTTCTTCATTCTGTCAACAATTTATCTATGAAATGAAGTACAAAACCACTTAAACTGCCGCCTTATGTGCAACAGTCATGTATGAAAAAATGTAGGTTTATTGAAAGAAATTAATTCTTCAATACCAACAAAAAAGTCATTAAACACCTAAGTTCTGTTCAACACGGACGGACAAAAGGACAAACATCCCAGGGCTAAGTACTGCATCCTAAATAGCGGGATGGATCCTTATTATTCTATAATAAATTAAAGCCGCAATCATACGCCTTACATATACGTCTATGCTGCATCGGGTCACTGGGGAGCTCTATTCGAAAAAAAGGTACAAGAACCCCGAATACAGCTCCCATTTAATTAGGGGAGCTGTATTCGTAAATGCACGCCGAATACAGCTCTCCGGGGAGATATGGAATATCACTTTTGGTGCTCACTCGGTGAAATTATAACGTGATCTTACACCGAACCCAACAATTATCCTCTATGTTATAGAGCGTCAAATAAAAAAAGTTAATATAGGAAAACTCCACGAACGTCTTGCTCAGTCCTTGTATGTGCTCATATTCGACGAAATCATTTGGCGGCAATACCCATGCCCGTTGTCGTAGATTGAGAGGAAATCTGATGGGTTTCATTCACACTCTGTAGAGTACACTCAGACCTGAAAGTTGTAATAAGTGCATGTATATTTGAACCGAGGCTCGGTCTTCCTTGAATTTCTTCAGTTCACCATTGCCATAACATTTGAGTGCATATGTTTCCTCAGCGCTCATACTGTAGCACTTTCAGAGCTTTGATTGTGTGTTATGGACAAACGTCACGGTGGTAATGGAACACCATTCGGCCTTTTCCGTAGAGGTTCCGTACGTTTATTGATATTTGGGGCGTCGGGTAGGGAAGGTATATAATGTATGTATATATCGGTATTGAAAGAAGTTTTAGTTCATTATTTTTTCCAATGTGATGCGATAGAGTTGCAATAAAATGACATCAATGAATAAAAGATATAATGTACATGTATTCGACTCTAATGACTTTGCCTCGATTTCTTTCATGTATAAGCCTATTGTTGCCCCATACACTGTAGACAGTAAGAACCGTTATTGAGTAAATATCAGCACAATGCATTGAAGCGAAACGCTAGGGGCACTTTTCACGATAATCTCGCCCATTTGAACGTGTACATGTTTTTTTCATATACTTTGGGGATAAATCTGGACACGCGGTGTCGTAAGTTATTGATTCATTTATTTATCTATTTATTTAAAATGTAATTAATGACAGCAAACCATCTGGGAAACTTAAGAACAATGTGTTCGTAATGGAACCAGAAGGGCCACTTGCGAATACGAGGTCTTTACCGGATGTCGACTACTTGACCAGTAAGTGACTCTTGTTTTTTTTATCAAAACTGAGAAGTGTGTTAGGTAAGTCGTGATTATTTGCAACCAACTCGTGATGATCCAGTACTTGTACAAATATTGTTAATTAAGTGTTGTAAGATGCATCATGCATCCTTGATTGGAATATATTTAAAAGAAGGGTGATAATAAATTAGGGAGGCAAGTGACTTTGATAAAAAGATTATGGACACTGTTCGATAATATTCACTAGTCCATAACCACAGTATTTCTTTCATGATATAAAAACTGTAATCATAAAATACTTTGGCTGAACCCCATTGGAAAAAAGCTTTCGAGCTTAATGAGTTATCCATGCAGCCATAGATCAATATTTTAATATACAATATATATTTTTTATTTTTTCTTCATTTTAAAGATTCTTTTATAATTCAAGTTTACATTTTAACAGCATTGTAAACTATTAATTGAAACATTTTTATCTTAGTTTATACTGGAAATTATGCTAGCTTTTAATTGATCTCACTTCTATGAAATAAGTATAGCCTGTTTTAGAGTGTTTTATTGAACATCTTAAATTTAACCTATGTAGATCTTATATAAATATTTACATTATTTATTGTTAATATTGTTTTATAGTGCTTATTATGAATGTGTTAATTGTGATCTATGTACTGCTAAATAATAAATAATAATACCGACCGTGTATAAATAATACATCTTGTAAAATACTCAGTTTCACATTATCATTTTAAATAATATATTTACATGAGATCTGGCATACTGTTTGATAAATACAGCAATTAATATAGTTGCCTACTCGTGTAGCACACACTTCCATATATTCATTAGACTGAGTAATAATCAGATAATAAAAGTTATTCTTAAAATATAGGAATTATTGTGACCTGATTATCATACTTTTATGACAGTATGTGAAATAAATCAAACAATGTCATCATTATACTCGCATGAAAGTTGCTCTTAAATGTTACCATCATACTTGTTTGAAAGTTCTAACTAAAATATATCAATCAATGTTACCGTAGCTTTTATGAAAGTGTATGAAGCCTAATATGTATGTCCCAGTGTTGCTATGATCGTATTTGAATGAAAGTTGTTCCATATATTTTATTTTCTAATATCATAAGTGTTACTGTCAAACTTTTAATTTTTAGCTCTACTGGACAAGGTCCAGCGGAGCTTATGCCATGGTGGTTTGTCCGTCTGTGCGTAAACCTTTCCTTGATAACGCTCTGTAACACCGGATACAGCTCCTTTCGAACACACAGCTCCCCGGGGAGCTGTATTCGGTGCACATTAACGAATGCAGCTCCCTTGGTATAGCGGATCTGTATTCGATGCAAAGCATATGCAAAATCGAATACAGCTCCCTGTGTTTGCTTTATTAGTATATAAAGAACCATGATCCCTATGTTAAAAATGTCCACAGATAGAAATTAGGAACCTTAACTGCCTAAAACATCTAACACGTGCAATATACTGCATGTTACATCTATTACGTCCGTCTATTTGTCCCACCAACTGTCTGTTGTCCTACCCTGTCTGTTGTCTTATCCGTCCGTTTGTCAGGCCGTAGTGTACCCTGACGTGTATAAACTTCAGTCCGTCAACATTTTATTTTGCCTTATGTGCTATCGTCATTAAAAACAATGAAGGTTTATTGAAAGAAAATGTTTCTTCAATATCAGCAGAAATGTAATTACATTTTAAACTTTTCATTCAACTCTTCGGCCAACATGTGCGGACAAAAAGACAGACATCCCAGGGCTAAGTACTGCATCCTGAATTGCAGTATGAATCTTTGTTACTAGTATTCTATAATTAATTCTTTGCCGCGTATTTGTATAAACGAATGAAATTTCTTTGTTGAATCGGGTTACTGGGGCGCTCTATTCGAAAAAAAGGTACAAAAAAACGAATACAGCTCCCTTTTGATAAGGCGAGCTGTATTCGTTGATGCGCACCGAAAACAGCTTCCCGGGGAGCTGTATTCGTTAGTGTGCACCGAATACAGCTCACGGGAGCTGTATTCGAAAGGAGCTGTATCCGGTGTTACAACGCTCTACAAGTCGCAATATTCATTTGACTTTGATAAAACTTGCTTATAAGGATCCCAGCAACTTGTAGATGTTCCCTATTGTTTTTGGGGCAAGTAAGTCAAAGGTCAAGGTCACAATTTTCTTTCATTGAACTTGCTCAAAAGGTTTACTGCAATATTTAGATTATCCCTATTATTTTCGGGGTCGGTAGATCAAAGGTAAAGGTCACAGTTATCTCCTTTAGATTGTCCTTGATAACGCTCTACAGTTCACAGTTTTCATTAAACTTTCATCAAACTTTCTCAGAAGGTTCCCTGTAACATGTAGATGACCCATATCGCTTTTGGGTGTAGTGGGTCAAAGGTGATCCAAACTTTGAAAATATTTTCCGCTGAGATCTATTTGACCCATTGTCTTCAAACTTCAAAGGACTGAGTAGATAGTCCCTATCGTTTTTTTTATCAGTGGGTCAAAAGTCAAGGTCACAGTGATCCGAACTTTGAACATATTTACCACTCAATATCTTAAGATCTACGCCACCCACAGTCATCAAACGTCATAGAATGATTGATCTTACTGTAGTGAGTAGATGATCCCTACTGTTTTTGGGGTCAGTTGTTAAGTTCCGTTGAACTCTGTTAACTTTTCTTTGTTAACATCGCAAAAGATTTTCACAAAACTTACTCAGAAAAATCCAGTCAGATAGACCAGCAGAGCAAAACTGGCCCTTCTTGGGCCTCTTGTTACAAGTTTTAACAACTAAAATAACACTTGTACATGTTTCTTCAGAGTTTCCATACGCCATACTGTAACAGACTCGTCAACGTATCCAGATATTTGGCTGAATCTGCGGAGATCTTTAGACATGCCAATCTAGTTAGTGGAATGTGTGAAAGAGAAACCTTCATGCTAAGTGAGCCAATGCCAGAGAGGAGCATTCAGAAGTGAGTAAAGAGTTCTGACAAAATTTTATCCAAACGAACGTTTTTTTTATACAGCTCAGCATAAACCTTTATGACAGGTCTATGTCCGTTTATTTTTACATGACTTACACTGAAATTTGATAAAAAAAATGTTCTTTAGGTAAAATGATTTTAATGAAAAAGAATTGATCAAATATTAAAATATTAATATAGACAATCGACATGTCGTGGAGGTTATCTAGGCCATGACAAAACCTTTTCCACATGATTATCTTTGTGAGCATGACTAAGTTTTCCTAGAAATATCCTATATGGCCCCGTGCTTGTACTCTATGTTCCCTCATTAAAACATTGACTTCAACCACATCAAAGATGTTTTATTACATTCGAAACCTTTGTATAATATAGAAAGAGGAGTGGTCTGCCATGGATATGTTTCAGCAACTCGACTGTTTAAAATCAAGACAATCCGGTCAGACGCTGTTTAAATCAAGAAATCTTTGGACGGAATGTTTCAATGAATTATCTAATATCATCTATTATTATCTATTATCTAATATGTCATTCTTAAAATTAGACGCTGCGCCTCCTTATAATTAGGGATCTTTAGGATCCGGGAACACTGGTTAAAACTAATATCCAGCATTGTTTTGAAATATCTTAGTTAAAATATGCGGAATATTTGATGTCCCCAAATCGGTTGTAGACTATTTTAGGGAACTGTAAATTTGCTCGGTTACTGTCCATCCATCTGTCTGTCCGGACAGACGCTTTGTGCTGTAGGAGTGTAGTAGAAGGTGAAAATTAAGATAAATCAAAGCACTGAAAGTACTGGTGGGACGGTTGGGTTGGTATGTGTAAATCAGGTTTAGGTAAGCAAAAGTGAAATGTTCAACTCAAAGTGCTATACTGAAATGTTCACTCTAAGACGTTTTTCTATTTTGTAAAATTCTGTTCAACTACTAATTGGGCTTTGAAATGCTCTATTAATAGAGATTTAACTGACAAAATCCTAGACGTTAAAATATGGAGGTCAATCAAAACTGAATGGAATTCTCGTAAATTTGTGTTTCAGATCGCAAATTTGTAAATGAACTTGCAATAGTACAGTGCTCATAATGTAGTACTAAACAGCAAGAGTTTAGTTTGAAGAAACTAGTGTCAGTCATAATTCTTTAACTTTAGTTAAATCAGCCGCGCAACCCAAAGGCACAGACGGTACACGAACACAATGATTATGCTGATTCAACTAATTGCCCACTGATGACACGGATGTTTATATTGATCATGATCTGCACATGTCTTGAAGGTAAACTCATTTGTCAATAGCAAGGCAAGGAAAATGACTACTTTTATACATTCTGCAGGTTGGACTATTTAAACATGTGTACAAATGTATCAGATTGTCTGTAAATATTTGTTTTTTAAGTCAATAAAATATATACAAGGTTGCCTATATAAATACATGTTTAATTGACATTTCTTTAAAATATTGTTTACCTCTAATTTTATTTGGTATTCATGACAAGAATAATCAATTTAACTATTTTTAAAAAGAAAAGATGGGGTGTTATAACAAGAATACAAGTTTACAGGTACAGAATATTGGAATGAA
>JAFMSR010000010.1:33668804-33751125 GCA_022818135.1 Saxidomus purpurata
AAACATGACGTCATATTGCGCCGCATGACGTTAAATGAGCGTTCGCGTAGAAAATAGAGGATAATTGTTGTTTTCGGTGCAAGATCACGTTATAATTTCACCGAGTGGGCACCAAAAGTGATATTTTCACGAGTGGCGCAGCCACGAGTGAAAATAACAACTTTTGGTGTTCACGAGTGAAATTAACGTGATATTTCACCGAAAACAACAATTTTTCTGTTTATTTTATGGTTAAAACTCTACTTTTATTGATTTTATTTCTACAAAATATCGAAAATCGCGGGAAACGTCATCAGAAACATAGCGCAAATGACGTCATTTAAACGACGTCATCGTCGCATGGTTTCCAGCATTTATTACGCTCGGTATACTTTTTGACGTAAATCCGGGTTAAAGATTGCAAAACAGTGAAAAATAAAAATGGTAATCCACTGTTTCAAAACTGTGGATTATCACTTTTATTTCACTGAGAAAACTCTATAATTCACTGGAAAACATAAAATAAAGCTTTACATTTATTCACCTTTTGTAATATCTGGTCATGTAAGAACCTAAATAACATCCTTTTCAGCGCTGTTATCGTCTAATAAACAATAATGTGTCGTACTGATGCGCAGTTATAAACCACTCAGTCCTTCGGCTTTTGTGGCTAATTACTGCGTATCAGCACTCCAAATAGTGAATATGGTTTGTCAAAATCTTCAAGGTTGATATATTATTTATTATGTCCAGGATTCATGCAAACCCATACACCTTTAAAAGGTCAGATTAATATCTATACAAATTAAAAGAAACAAATACAGGAGCTCATTTCGACTGACACAATAAGGTCATAAAATGTTAAGTTTTTTTTAACTCATAAACAAAGTTGAACAGTTCTGACAGCTACGGGTACCACTTGCTATGTAAATGTTTAGTGTTTATTATGCACTATTTTCTGCATTAGGAAACTTAGTCACATATTTTATTATACCTGTCTTTAAAGTATTTTTAAAGATTGAGATATTCTGTTGTGGCTGGAGGTTATTCCTAGCAGAGCATTGAAGCGGGTGGGACTTTTGTCTTGTATGCGCTGTGACCATCCAAATCATACAATATTTAATAGCTTAAACTAATTTGAAGACAGATATGGAATATTTGTGACACGGGTCCCTCAGGCAAGCCATAGTACATTAACAGCTTTACATTATATCAGACACCTTAGTTGTAACCAGTTTTTAAATTTGAAGAGATCTTTAACATTTAGCGACCATCATTTGCATCACCATTAATTTTCGTTTGTTTAAATTGATATTGGTACATAAGACCTCTCTAGAGATGTATAGGTGTACATACTTTCTAAACGCAATGATTAGGATATCAAGTATTGGTAAAATACGGTGTTCAGTCCAAATAAAAAGTATTTTCAAACGCCTGGTATTTATTTTCAGATTTATACGTATACACTCATTATGCCATTATATCATAGGTGGTTCATTACACATCATCTCTAATTTTCAAAACAATCCATTTCTATGGTTAACTTATATGGCGATTGCGGTATCCCTTTGATCGACAAAACCGGCGAGGATGGTATCTACGCTAATCGTCAGCGGTAGCCAAAATTACACAAAATTGATCTTCTTTCAATATTTTTTTCATTTTCAATAAAACAAGAGTAATTGCTTACTAACTGAATATTTGCTTTCCATTTGTTTTTAGAAAATATCTTTATTTATGTACAAAATTAGCTAAAATTTGGAAGATAAGTGTTCCAATCATCGAAATTATACGTAAACATGACAATAAACACCTTTTTTTCACGTTGTTTCGTGAAACTGGAGACGGACATCTTACAGATATGTAGGGAAAAGTGTGTATTTACTATTTCCTTTATAAAACATAATCAAATCTTTAATATATGTTGAATAAATACCTTTTTATTGGCATGACCACAAACATTATACATGTACACTGATTCGGCGTTTTAGGTATCGTTTCGGCGTGTAGGTAGCCGAATACCCGGGATGGTACCTGTCATCATCCACCGAACAGTTGCTATGGGATCATAGAATAAGAAAATCAACATTTATTTGTAAAAGGGTAGTAATGGTAAAATTTATGATAGCATTAAATCATGACAGTCAACGTCAGTTCTGTAGAGCTCTCTTTGAGAGCATAATATTCAAACCCTGTTCCGACCAAATATACTTAGCTCCCCAAGAAGTTGCCAATAATTGTTTACAATGTACAGTAAATACAATGGTGACAATGGTGATAAATTGGTGAGAAAAAGTTGATTTGGCGATATTCGAACTTAATAGCACCTGCAGTCATAGGAAAGCGATCGTAACCATCCGGTCATTGTCAATTTACGTTCTTTTCGACTGACTAGAGTTATAATAGAATATATTTTTACTGAGTTTAATTGTTTTGTAGAATGGCCATTAAAAATTATAACTCATTTTCACACACTTTCTAAGAGAACGTTAAAATCACGTTTTTCTTCAGATCTTCCACATGCCATACTGAAACTTGTCATCGCATCTTTGTAGGGATATTTCACCTGGACAGCTCAGGGCAGACGTGCAATCTACTAAGTGGAACGTGTGTGAGACAAGAAGAATACATTATCGGAAACTCCAAACACTGACGTCAGAATAGCCTATGTTAGCAGCATCCTTCTAAAGTGAGTGGAGAGTTTTTTCAGTCTATAAAAAATTATGTTACTACGCAGAAAGCTGTCGTTGCTGATTGAGTCTCTCCCGAAAACTCATTTCAAGTATGCTCTCGCTAGTTTTTCACTGCTACTACCAATTAACAGAGTTAAACTTTGTGTTTAGACAAGAATTCGAACCCGGGACCGTACAAAAATGCCCAGACCAAGGAGCTATGGAGGCCCACAAGGGACGGAAGCGCAGTTGTGTATGGAATGGCTCCCTTTCTTAAAGATCAACGCAGATTTAAGAAATTTTGCATGACAATCACAATGGTTCATTAATTTTTGTAGAAAAAATGATGTACATTGATATTTCCTTGGAAACTGCGTTAAAAGTTCCTCCTTGTGGAGAGGTATACTTTTCAATTTCAGTGTTTTTCTCCGATATGTATCTATCTGTGAAGATAATGAAACGATCTAATTTTCATAAATTAAATGTCAAATCATTTATCCATCTCAAAATTTAAAATAAATCTATCCAAAATTTTAGGCAAAAATATGAAATAAAAAAAGAGGGTCACCGTTTTACTTTTTCGTGACTCTGAAACTTTTTTGAAGTGGGAAAAACATAAAAACTGTTGGCTGGCTGACCGTAACGAGCCGTAACTAACGTGTTTTTTTTTACGTTTCTTGTTAAAGTAAATTACTCTCGAGGTTTCTTTATTAAGCCAAAGTTATTATAGGTCGATTACTCAACATAAAAGTGATCAATGAAACAATTTACTATTATTCACCATACAAACGTGTATTTGTTTAACAAAAAATAATTTTTTAGATTAAAAGAAGCTTAAGTGACTTCAAGTTGTCTGCTCTCTAGAAATGTTGCTTAATTTCATGAACACTAAATAGCATTATCATAGAAAGTTAAGTTGTAGAAATAAAAAAACTGTCTAAATGTATACTTTAACGGATGTTATGTAGTAATATATATGCACAGAAAAACTATATACGTAGCATATGGCTGTCACAGGGACAATATGTCTGTGCCAGAGTGTATGTTATTGTCTATGTGTAGTGCTGTTGTTTGTGTCTCTAATGTGTATGCATATGTTCGTGTCCTCTTTATCTTCTCATTATTCATATCATTAGTCATATCACTTTCCATCTCATAACTAAGTTGACGGGCCTCACTTACTTTCATCTCACGATAATCACGTGTACCTATGCGCCTGCGCACTGATAATACAGATTCTAAAGGCGAGAGCCGTGTTTTTCTTTTCTCTCTGAGGAATTGCCATTGTTTTAGTGCCTGCGTGTATTTACAGATATCATCATCACTCTCCTTCCTAAATGAGACCTCACGAGTATCCGTGACATAGCGATATATAAATACATTGGTAGGAAAAGAAAAGAATTGTCTTAAAAAAACATCAATTTAATTCCCTGTGTCAATATATTGTCTGCGAATGTTTGCAAAATATATGCATTTCAAAAGATTACATGATACTTTTTTACTTGTTGAACACATCAATTTGTCAAACTTGTTTAATGTTGGCCATTTACAAAAATATTCATTAAAATATATTTTCCTTAAATCTTTATAAATAGGGCATACTAGCAGGAAGTTATACTCACTTTCCACCGTATTTAAATTGCAAAATTTGCATTTTCTTTTATTTCTAGCTATATTGTTATAACGCCCGCGCTCGATTTCGGGTCTGTGCGAAGTTAGTCTATAGATGCGATTTTATTTGCAGTAACGTTTTAAATGTAGAAACTTTTTTTTTCGTCAAACCCTTTTTTTCTTCGTAATGTGATGTTTTATATGCATTGTTTTTAATAGCGATTTTAGTTCGATAGGAGACATGCCGGGGTCTCATCCACGAAAAAACTGACACAAATCCTCTTGTCTGGACCTTGATAAAATCTTATCAAATCAAATCTTAGATATATTTTGAAGAAAAAAAGAATAATATTTCTTCTCCGTCGCACTGACACTTTAAATAGAAATTTACATGCCAGCAGACTTGCAGTATGTATAGCACCACCCCACCATCACCAACTCCCCACCGCCTCTTACTCCACCCCACCACCTCATTTGAGAAATTGGCTGTAATTTCAATTTATTTACTCGCCGGATCGTGTAGACACAATAAATGGCTATTTTGTACATGTACTCGTACGTTGCATGTAAAATATATTCGGAAAAACAGGATTTGGGACCAAAAAATAAGGATAGTTTAACTTTGGTGACTGAAAATCGAGATTTTCGCCAACTTATAAACGTTCTAGAGACTACAATTTATAGAATTTTGTTCCGACAATTCCTGCAAACGGTAGTCTCAACATTTCTACTGGTAACTACATTGCCCGATTTTTGAAAGTTCTTCAACAAAATGATTTAAAACAAAATTTACAAAAATCATACTCACATTTCTTGTTTATTTGCTACAACCCCACCACCTCGGAAGTGTGCTCCCCACAATTTCTTTGCATCTCATTTTTAGGTGGTGGGGAGAGTTAACCACCCGTGAACGTTGTCCGGCCGAAGGCATCTTATATTCATGTACATGTATATAAAAAGTCCCGGGTCCATTGTTAAGTTCTTTAATCACGCTACATAGCAAGAATCAGGTAGCGCCTGTGCTAAGATCGAGTTTTTCTCGAATTATTGCTTTCTATATATATGTAAAATTTATTTCCATTTCTAATACGAATGGTCATAAATAAAAGAACAATAAATTTTGAGAAAAAGTTAGCAAACTTTTTTTACTTTTGTGAAAGGTCGCGTCAAATTTGATAATATGGAAAGTTACAACAACAACAAATTTAAACTTTTTTTCATTGAAAACGTGTTACTTGTGTATATATATTGTGATTGTCAGTTTTATTTTCTACCATGTGCAATCATATAATATGTTTAAAGTCCCAGGAGCACAATTTATAAGTAGCTCTTATTTTACCAACTTTGAAGAAAGATGAAAACTGGTTGCGCGCGGTAACACTTACCAAAAAGACCATGTATGATCGGTTGGTAATTCCTTTTCAAGTACCATGATACGTGTAACTACAGTCGGACCGCTCGCGTGGTCGAGTGGCCATGTCGCTGACTTGAAATTGCTGTAACCTCAGCTCTCACTGATTACGGGTTAACGGGTACAGGTTCGAGTCCTCCTACCTACCATGTCTGTTTTTGTGTCTCTAATGTCTGTTTTTGTGAAGCCGTCGGGGCGCAGTGGTAGCGCGTTCACCTCAGGAACGAAGGGCCCCGGGTTCGATCCCTACAATAGACAGGTCGGTAGTGTCTTTGGTCAAGAGACAAATAATTATACATTGCCTCTCTCTCTATTCGAGGTTGATCTGGAATGAGTCTCGAGAGCGATTTATATAAATTGTAAGAACTTGTTTAGCAATCAAGAATAAATGAATTAGTATAAATAAATGTGAGAAAGTTGGCAGTTTCTTACGGAGGAAAGGGCCTCGTACTGGTCCTCCCCAGGAACGAAGGTAAACTGCCCGCCTGTAAACAACTGAAATACTGTGAATTTCGTCATAGTATTGATTGTAAAATAATAAGTTGATGTCTGAATTGTTCAAGAGTTTGCGATCTTCCTGAATTTTTGATATGTTCCACATTTCAGATTAGTTTTCGATTAGTTGATTTATAGCACAATACTATGAGTTTCGATTAGTGATAAAGCACTCAGTTTGTTTATAATCCCAAATGCGTGACAAAACTCCTAGAACTCCTGATAACAACGATAATCTACAGGTCATCAAATGATGGAAGTTGGCATGCACATATAGACAGCATCAAAGAGAACGCATGGCAGCGAATTAATATCATGAGATCATTGAAATTTATTCTTGATCGGAAGTCACTCGAAACTATATACGGCATGTCTTTTATTAGGCCCCTTCTAGAATATTCCGATGTCGTGTGAGACAATATTACCCAGTATGAGGAAAATGAACTTGAAAAAATACAACTGGAAGCATGTAGGATAATTACAGGTGCTACCAAACTTGTCTCTTTCGATAATCTTTACAAAGAAACTGGATTACCGCCCCTCAAAATCAGACGTCAAAAACACAAACTCATTCTTTTCTACAAAATGAAACATCAAATGACTCCAGAGTATCTTTCTTCCTTAGTGCCCGAAACTGTCGGGCAAATATCTGTATACAATCTTAGAAATGCTAGTGATTCAAGAAACTTTCATTGCAACTCTCAGCTTTTTGCCAACTCTTTTCTACCATCTACAATCACTGCCTGGAATCAATTACCACTAGACCATAGAAACTCGCCAACCATTGGTATCTTCAAAAGAAGACTTTATTCTGATGTACATTCAATTCCATGCCATTATTACGTTGGAGAACGCTTATATCAAATCATGCACGGCAGGTTAAGAAACCACTGTAGCTCGTTAAATGAACATCTATTCTCCAAAAATATTGTAAATAGCCCCTTATGTGAGTGTGGTGATGTCGAAAGCACATATCACTTTTTTTCAACTGTCCATTGTACCAAATGGAACGCACAACTCTCTTTAACAAAGTTAGGGTAATTACTGCTGTCACGTTACATACATTGCTGTATGGCAGCCCCCATATTACCGAAACTCAAAACAAATCAATCCTTCTAAATATTCATAAATATATACAAAAAACAAAACGATTCGATACACGGCAATAATTCTATTTACAAAAAGAAGACAACAGAAAAACTTCGCATTATCTTTGTCGACGATCTATACTCCAACTATCTTAAAACGCATCATGATCTTACGACATTACTAAATGGCTAGTAAATCACCAATGCTTATAACACCAAACAAGACACTAAACACATTAGTTATATCATTTTAGCATATTACATGTACACACACCTCCCGACTTAACCACTATATATTAAAAGTCTGTCCGAGTCCATGATGTGTCTGAAGTGACTACCCCAATCTGTCTTTCTCATTTCAAACTTTTCCCAAAGAAATACATAATGTTACGTATAAAAGAAACATATACATAAAGCTCCTATTGTTTTCCAACTTATCTTTGTCAAAGATGTCTTTGTATCTACTTGTGTCTCAAATAATTTATTCAAATGAATAAGCTGCAAGTGTACTTTTCCAATTTGTTACCATGTTTAATGAAAATTATTATTTATAAGGAGGGAGTTTATAAATAAGCCTAGAGCTTTCTACTCAATCCTGTATGCTGTTGTATAATAAGTATGTATAACATGTTATTTCTTAATAAAATATTGTTTAAACCAATCTACAGGTCAGCCGTACAATATTGCTGATTCAAAAAGAAAATGTCGACCGCATCGAAAACTAAAATTTCCATCTCCTTTTTTCGTGCAAAGCTGAATGTGATTTGTGATTCTGATAACTTGTTCAGTAGCTTGTCCAGCATTGGAATTTCAAATGTTCAGCACTTCGTAGTGAGCGCAGTTGCAGTCATTACTTTTGGCACTTTCATTTCTCATTTACGGAAACCAATGGTTTAATTTTGATTGGTTAATTATAGCGCACGGAACACCACTCGGTCGATTTCGTATCGTTTTGTTAATTCTAAATTAAATACTTCTTTTTCATGTCTGCCAACTGGTTTCCGGATGATGACTCAAGAATGCTTGATCCTATGATCTTGAAACTGTTACTAAAATCGGTTTTTTTTTTCAATTATTTTTTAAATAATTAATAGTGTTTTTCTTTTAATTTCTAAATTGTTTTAAGCAAGTTTCTTTGCCTAAGGACATACCTGAAACAGTCAAGGTGACTTTTTTTCACTAACATCAAAGTCAATATAAATTCTAACATTGTTCTATATAGGGATATGACTGTTTTTTTCCTTTTAGAATTTTATTTTTTATTCTACAATTTCTACAGACGCCGTTTCACGAATTTCACAGTGAGTTTTACTTTAAAAATGTTTCTTACTTATTCAAAAAAAGGGGCATACGTGTTTTACAAACAACTCTTGTTAAATCAAATGAAGAAATAAGAAGGAAAAATATCAGGAGCCTGAAATTGTATCTATAAATAGCCAAAACACCAAACAAAAAATTACAAGGACACTTCCTACATCTAGCAGATTATATTTTCCAAACATAGATAACGTTTTCAATGATGGTAAAAACAAATATGTATACAATTAAAAGGAACAACATAATTATATCTTAAAATGCCTTATTTTAGCACAAATAATAAATCAACATAGAAACCTTCTGTAATAAGTCACTATCCACCCATATATTGTGCAGCAACAACTTTACATTCATTGACAAAATACAGAAAACTTCGTATATAACGACTACGGATATAGCGAAAGTCCGGATATAAGGAACAAATTTCTTTGCCCGAGTTTTTTGTCTTTCTCTATTTCATATGAAAATGTTATATTGATACAACAAACTCCAGATATAAGGAATACATTTTCTTTGCCCGAGTTTTTTTTCTTTCCCTTTTTTATATGAAACTGTTATATTGATACAACAAACTCCAGATATAAGGAACACATTTCAATAGTCCCAATATGTTCGTTATAAACGGAGTTTACTGTAGTCCATTAAAAAAATCGACAGTGCCATAAATCGTTGAAAGGAGTGTTGACTTACAACTTACTGAATGAATAACGAAAAATGCAGATCATGATCAAACTGCACGGTTTGTATTAACCTACATTGGTCCGAAAGGCAAACTTTTTGTCGCCAGCTGTATAAAGGCTGTTCAACAAATACTTTTGTTATATTTTAGCTGGCTGCAGATGTGAATGTATGATGCATGTGATGTAAAGGATGCGACGGAATAAGGATAATATATATGTGTAAAACTCAACAAAGTTATGGTGGTGGTCCGCTCGAACTTTCCCTTTCGGATCGGATATGCAAACTGATCATAGTCTACACTGGTTCTGAGGGCAGACTCAATTTCCGCCGGTTAGTTAGTTTGAACTTAGTTATTTCACAATGATTGTACATGATAATGATCTACAATGGCCAAAAGGGTCGTTTAGACTTTTTATCCAACATCGGTTGTATTAAGGTAGATGCGGACCTTAGGACCAGAGTTGAAAAAGTATACGGAAAAGTATGAATTTTGGTCCAGGTAAAGATCCATGTCTATATTTTCGAAAAATAAAATTATTTTGTCCTATTTAGGTTTAACATTCACGTAAAAAGTGCCACCTGATGGCACCCGTTTTTCTAACGAAAATTGATCGTTTTCTATCATAATTTCAATTGGGTGATGCGGTGGTCGAGGCACTGGAAATTTCAGAATTTCAGTGTTTCCCACCCATTTAAAGATGAACTGGTTAGAAACCCAGAGGTAGTCTAACGTGTATCGGTGCTTTACACTAGGCATGTAAACAAGAACCAAGGGGTCTATTCGTAAAAGAGCTAGGGTCTGGTACCCGGATTCCCTTGTATCTGTATCTGTCTCCCTACAGGTCGTACCTATATACCTTGAAAAAAAGATGGTGGACCATAAGCACATATAATATAATTTCAATGAAATGATGGCGATTTCACTTTTTTCAAGTGTACATTATTTTGACAACAGCCTTAATTCAGTAGGAGCAATTTAAATGTGTTTGATGGATTTCAAAACCATTATTTCTATTTTTATTTCTATTTTTTTATTTAAAATAAATAGTCCGAAGCCAAAAAAGTAGTGATTTTTTTACGTCAAAATTTACGGATTTTGCCGTATAGCGCGTTATTGAAATGTGCATCAGGTTTTGCTCGTTTAAATGATCAAATAAAAAAAGGCATGTGTTCTCGGTAGATTTTGTGTTAAAAAAACTTCGAATATCAGTAGAAAATGCATATATACCCGATGTTTCAATGTTTTCAAACCATGACGTTACAACGCAATTGTACTTTCTATTCATGCCGAAATACGGAATATTGTTACATAAATCGGAAATTCCTATAATATCAGGTCATGGTAAGGTGACAAATTGTATGTTCTAAAGGATAAATGTTTGAGTTAAAGTTACAATTAACAATAAATGTCCACGAAGTTTCAATTATTTTAAAATGTTGTTATGTTTACAAGAATTGAACAAGCAACAGAGAAAGGAAAATATATGGAAATTGCTGACGAAAAGATACGCGACCTGTTCCGCTACCTGCTTCTTACCATTATTTTATTTTCGAAGTGTCAGTCTTGTAGGAATACAAAGTATTATATTTTCCGGTTGAATTGTTGTAAACTTGTAATACATGTGGACATGTTTCATCGCCAGGAATAAGTAAATGAAATTATTCCTGTAAACAGATTTCTGATTCTATAAATTCCGTTTATGATAATCAAATAAAAACGGTAATCCCAAAATAACTGTGTTTATAATTATTTCAACACATAAAAAATATAAAACGATCTGATAGCGTAGGTACATTTGACAATTAGTTTTGACGAGCAGTCTTTTTGTCAGAAGAAGCATACTTTCTTAATGAAAAGTTCGCAAAAGAAGAACTAATCATCTTTTGTCTATCCTAATGTGCACATGTAATATGACTCGTCGGTATGAGTCCTATAAGCTAGCTCAAAAACTCCCAGATTCGACACGATTACTGGTCATTACCCCAGATACAGTAATGGAGAATAGTTTATACATGCCGGAGGTTGCGGGTTCAAGCCGTACTGGGGCCACGACCGTACCTCCTCATATGACGCCAGTACTGGTTTGTTCAGGAAGCGGACTGGAGAGTGACTCGATTAGCTGCAAGCTTTCTTAACAATCGAGCTAAAATAAATTGTTATAAACTAAACTAACCCCGCCATTCCGGTCCCCTTCAAAACATAAATGGGCACAACCGGCCGATATCGGTATTTTATCTATATATTTAACCCTTGAGACCGCATCCACTTGGCAATGCGTGAATTCGGGGAGAAAATCAACTGACTTTAAGCATAAGGCTTCCTCTGAAAACCGGTCATACTTTCTTAACAGTGTAAAATATCGCTGGCCGCCATTTTTAGCTCGACTTTTCGAAGAAAAGGGGAGCTATCCTACTCGCCCCGGCGTCGGCGTCGGCGTTGGTGTCACACCTTGGTTAAGTTTTTCGTACCACCCCACTTTATTTCAAAAGTATCAGAGGTATGGCTTTGAAACTTACCATACTTGTTTACCATCATAACCTCCATCTACAGACAAGAGTACATAACTCTGTCAAGGTTTTTGACAGAATTATGGCCCTTTTTGGACTAAGAAAGTGTATTGAGCTTGGGTAAGTTTTTCGTACAACCTCACTTTATTTCAAAACCATAAGAGGTATTACTTTTAAACTAATCATACTTGTTAACCATCATGATCTCCATCTACAGACAAGAGTACATAACTCTGTCAAGGTTTTTGACAGAATTATGCCCCTTTTTGACTAAGAAAGTACATTGAATATGGGTAAAATCCATTTACTGCCTTAACCCTTTGAGATACTGCTTTGAAACTTTGAATGCTTGTTTACATTATTACCCCCATCTGTAGGCAAGAGAAGGTAACTCTGTGAGGGATTTGTTTTAAAAATTAAGGCCCTTTATCGACTTAGAATCTTGGGTAAGTTTTTCGTAACAGTCCACTTTTTTACTAAACTGTTCGAGATATTACTTTGAAAGTTGGAATACTTGTTTACCATCATGATCCCAAAACATGGGCAGGAGAAGGTAATTCTGTCAAGGATTTTATGTGAATTATGGCCCTTTTTTACTTAGAAACTCAGTTAAAATTTTCATTCTTGTCCACTTGTTGACTTAACCATTTGAGATATTACTTTGAAAGTTGGAGTACTTATGTACCATCATGAGACCTATCTGTAAGCAAAAGAAGATAACTCTGTGAAAATGTTTCTTGATTTGTACTTAGAAATTCCTAGTTAAAGTCTTGTGTGCCCTTAACTGTCAAAGTTTTGTTTTATTGGCAAGCACTAAAAAAAGTCGAGCGCGCTGTCCTACTGACAGCTCTTGTATATTTATAATCTTGTAAATACATGTATGAGAATATGATCCATAGAACTTTACTAGATCTGATGCTGAAATAATCTAAAATAAATATGTTGCACAATCATATTTTAGGTTCAATCTAAATTTAATTTAAAAATTATAAAGAAGTTAGACATAAACTTATAAACAAAATGCAGTCTTCATTCATCATTGCTAATCTTTTTCCGACGGGAAATCATTTTTCATGTGCTAATTTAATGTTATTGTATTGCATTAAATTTTGATAAGCCGATCAGTTTTTCATAACAGAATAAACCTATATAGCGGCTTTTATATAAGATGTCAAATTTTTGTATAATTATCAAATACCTAAATATTAGACCAACACAACTATTACATTTTTATAAATCTTGTAAACTCTTTAAACAGGTCAAAATGTGATGCTTGATTTAACCACGGACCTATATACACTAAAGCCGTAATTTTGTTAAATCAGTTAAAATCGTTATTTTCAAACGTTTAGGGAAGCAAGAAGACATACAAATCACTGGCACCAGAGTACTAGACTGCCCTGTAATTTTAACAAAATAAATACTCCAAAATATACCTAAATAACACCTTATCATGAAAAAAAATGGTAAAAAGTCATTTCTGACAAACCCCCGTTTACACTGTTCTATATTATTCACATGGTGTTGAACGTTTTCGACAGGGGGTCCGGTCCCCGCTCTTTTTGTACTATTCAAGCAAGCACTTGAAGATCAACAGCGGTCGCGTTTAACAGACAATATAATTATCTACCAAACTGGTAAGTAACACTTTTTAAAAAGCTACTGTTTCTATAAAATTCTTCTGGAATACTGAGCTATTTCGCTCTCTCCATTTTCTTGATATTTTCTGTCACTGCTGACTTCCGGTTCATGACCTTTCAAACACGTCATACGGTTATGCACAGAAGTGATACTTTGCGCTGCTTACGTAACGTTTTACAAATTGGTTTTACAGTAAATAAATTTCCTGTACCTACTTGTCCACAAGTTAACAGCTACGGCCGCTTACAGCGGCATTTAGCATTGTTTACATACGAAATGCAATAATTTGACACAGTGCGCGAAATATAACGCGGAATATTTTCAACCAATGAAAACGAATTGTTTCAAAATTGAAAGGTGAACCGGAAGTCGGCAGTGACAGAAAAACATAAGGAAAACGGAGTGAGCGAAATAGCACAATATTCTTTAAGAATTTTATAGAAACGGTAGCTTTTTAAAAAGTGTTACCAGTTTGGTAGATAAATATATTGTCTGTTAAACGCGACCGCTGTTGATCTTCAATTGCTTGCTTGAATAATACAAAAAGAGCGGGGACCGGACCCCCTGTCGAAAACGTTCAACACCATGTGAATAATATAGAACAGTGTATACGGGGGTTTGTCAGAAAATGACTTTTTACCATTATTTATGAGTTTTTTTATGATAAAGAGTTATTTAGGTATATTTTGGGGTATTTATTTTGTTAAAATTACAGGGCAGTCTAGTACTCTGATGCCAGTGATACAAATAACTTAAAAATAAAAACATCTATAGTAAGTAAATATACAACTTTCTAGCTTACTTCAATAACTTAATAAATATTGTCAGTTAAGTATAAATATGTAAATATCTCAAATGAAAACCTCATGTAAAGCAAAAAGAAACGCACTTTTCTATTGAAGTCATGCGATTTGCTGCAAAAGTAGTTACTTTTTTAAAATCAATAGGGAAGCAAGAAGACATTAATTTATTCTAATAAAAAATATATTGAAATAAAGTGGAAAGAATGCAGATTACTTCAATAACTTAATAAATATTGTCAGATTATGATTTTATTACTTTTTGATGAGTTAAAGATTTCAATGTGCATAAATTGACCGATAAACCCCCATAAGCTGCTTTCAAGGGAGACAATTTCGCCGATAAGCCGATAAATCTGAAGATATTTCTGGGGATGATTGCGATTATCATGCCATCGATTTTACACGAAGCCGCCTCTGATGACTCACCGATTGAATCCGAACCGCTGCTTCGCTGCACATAGACCAGCTTATGTCACACCAGATTTATCATTTGCTCTTGAATGAGAAAAAAACACCCTATTTTGGGTCGCTCGCTAGGATCATACATTTTGCACTAGATGACATTTTTTCGCTCACTTAATAAATGACATTTTTCACTCTCTTTAAGAAATTATTTTGGTTAATTAAGCAATAATTATTAAACTATTTATTTAACAAATATCAGAATACCGTAAATCAATTCTGAAAATTAATTTAAAAAGTAGTCGTTAGTCGTAAATTATGTTCTGTGGCGTACTTGGTTGTTTCGTTTTTTGAGTTGCTTTGGTGCTGCATGGTTTGCACCGGCGGAGTATTTTGTCGCATTCAGCAAGTTATAAACTATTGCTAGGTAAACTGACCGCCTGTTAAAATGACCAATAAACGGTTGGAACTCTTGTGAAACTCCTCTTTTAATACAAGCTGAATAAATACGCTTGATTATTATGAAATATAACATACATGTATATTTATGCTGTCGTATTATCATTAAACACACGGAGCAATAGTATCTGTTCAGCAAAATGGAAAGTTGAAAGTCCGTAGTATCCGTTTTAACAAGCGATTTCTGGTAAAATGGTTGCCCCCGCTTAGATCTGGCACATGATTTCTGTTCGTGCTTAAAATTAATGAACATACACAATAAATGGACAGTCATATACCGTATAGGCATTTGTAGTATCTTTTCTTACTCAGTTGTATATGACATTAAAGTTGAAATGCATTTGGCAGAAATGAGGTAGCGAGTTTTCATAGTATATAAAATCGGCCGATGTTGAAGGACTTCTCGGAACTTAATGGCAAAAGAACTGATAAATAGTTTTGTATTCAAACTTTAAGGAATTTGGTTGATGGTTTCACTAATTTTCTACGTAATACCTATCTGTTTTTTTCTGTATCCGAAAGGAAAACGTTAGAGTTCGTAACAGCGTTACACACCGTCAAACGTGATTCTTACCCCCGCACAAACAGGTTGATAATCGCTTAAAAACTTCCTCCATGGTCGCTGACTTGAATTTAACTGTAACCTCTCATTGTTTAAGTGTCATAGGTTTGAGCCCAGCTACCGACCATATTTCGTTATGTGAGACAAATGGCAGTTTCTTACGGAGGATAGGTATCTAGTACTGGTTCTTCCACGGAACGGTGGTTAGGTATAATGCTCGCCTATAAATATAAGACCAAAAATACAGGGGCGTGAAATTCTACAACAACAATCACTTGAAAGGAGTACATGCACACTTTATAAAATAACTATCGCTAAATGCAATTGTTGTTTTTAAAATTCACTACAATTGTTTAAAGTACTGAAATGATCTTTCAAAATTAGTTTGCAGTTTGCTGTGAACATAACTATTAAGTCAGAGTTGTCAAGCTCAAAAACTGCATATTTTTTAAACATTTCTCATTAAACGAAATTGTTGGAAACAGAAACGTTTATGTCATATTCCGTAACTGCAGTCTGGTTTACTTCAGTGAAAGTTAAAATAAGACATACTCGAAAACAACGAAAACAAAACAATTAAGTTGCAGCTGTGAAAGTGTTTAAAAGTCAAATACCGGTACATGTATACTTTTTTATGCACCCGAAGGGTGGCATATTAAAATCGCACCGTCCGTCTGTCCGTCCGTCCGTCCGTCTGTCCATCTGTGCGTTTGACCTTACATTGTTTCGTGTCCGGGCTTTAACTTTGTCATGCATGGAAGGATTTTAAAATAACATGGCACAAATGTTCAGCACATCAAGCCGACGTGTCGCATGCAAGACCCACATCCCTCCCTCAAAGGTCAAGGTCACACTTGGAGTTTATAGGTAATGGAATCCTGTATATATACATATATTTGTGTCCGGACTGTAACTTTGTCATGCCTTGATTGATTTTAAAATAACTTGGCACAACTGATCAGCACATCAAGGCAATGTGTGCAAGAACCACGTCCCTACCTCAAAGGTCAAGGTCACGTTTAGTGTTTTAAAGTAATGGAATACTGTATGCATGGTAACTCTGTCATGCATGGAAGGATTTTAAAATTACATGGCACAATTATTGAGCACATGGAGAGGACACAGACTGTGAGACACCTCTTTCGGGGGGCATTTGTCACTTGTGAGGGACAGCTCTTGTTTCTTTATTTTAAGCAATAAGTACTTGATAGCAAAACAGTTTTCGATATACAATGTATTATATTATGTTCTTTTTAAAGAAAAATATAATTAGAAAATAAAATAAAAATATTTCGAGGGCTCAAAGCGACATAATATGTATAGCTTAGTCTCCAGATCCGGGGCATTGGATGCAGACGAGAACCCGATCTACTGGTCAACGTCGCGTTTTAATTTTAGCAAAAAATCCACCGTGAACATGTCTACTTTTTATTTGATCATTTTAAAGAGTAAAACCTCATGGACATAGTATCAAAAAATAAAAATCTTTGACCGCGCGGATAACGCGGATAAAGGCAAAATCCGTAAATTTTGACGTAAACAATCACTGTACGTTTTTGACTTCGGACTATTTAGTTTTGTAGAAGTAATGGTTTTGTAATCAACCAACATCAAAAAACGGGTGCCGCCAGGTGGCGCTTTTTACACGAACGTTTAAGCTTAATTTGAAAAAAAAATACTTTTCGTAAAATATAGACTTGGATCTATACCTGGACCAATATCCATACTTCACCCACAGGTGAGTGTAGCGTTCCAGGGACCCATACAGTGATTTTTAGTTCAAAATAGCTAACATTCACTGTTTGGGACCCTGGTACGCTACACTCACCTGTGACTTCACCGTCTACTTTTTCAGTTCTGGTCCCAAGATCCGCAGCTACCTTAATTGATTAATATGTTGCACACTGTAACAAATTCAGAATAACTTGTCGTCAGCAGTGTTAAGACTAGGTTACAATTTTTGTTATGTTCTCAGCTGGTTGCATGCACTTGTAGGGACCGAACCCGGGACCCTCTGATCTTGAGGCAAACGCGCTACCATTGCGCCGCTGCGGAATAGATTGAAGAAAGATCAGGAGCCTGAAATTGTATCTATATGTAACCGAAACGTTATAGTCTGGTCCTTGTTCTCGACTGGTTGCAAGCACTAGCAGGGATCGAACCCGGGACCTTCCGATCATGAGGCGAACGCACTCACATTCGGCAACTGCGGAATAAATAAGAAGGGAAAAGATCAGGATCCTGAAATTGCATCTACATGTGTATGTAACCAAAACACTATAGTCTGGTCTTTGGATTTTCAATTTTATTTTCTCATATGGGAAAACAGAAATTTCCATCGGTAAGGTACAGTTCTCAGGTCATATCCACAACAAAGAGTAAAACCATTGTATGCAACTATGTAGTGACTGTAGTAGTGAATGCTTGTTCCTGTTTTTCGGGATTTTGTTGTATATTTTGTGTACTTTGTTGTATATATAGGACAAAGCCACTAAAAGTGAGAGAACAACTTTGAAGTCACCACTCGTCCTTGTCAAGAATGCGTTCGAATCTTTGTTGTAAGTATAGAATTGTTCGTTACTTGACTGTACCTTTGAACTATATAATGCCAAACTGTAGTAGCTCTGTAAATACATGTACAATCTCTTGTTGAAGGATAATTATGATTTTTTTAGTTTGTCCCTCGTAACATGTTGGCGAACATTTGCTTCTTCAGTAGCAATAAGTGTTATCTGTACAATAAACTCCGCTTATAACGAACTCCTTGGACCGATTTAAATGTGTCCCTTATATCCGGAGTTGGTTATATCCATAGAACATTTTCATAAAGAATAAAGAAAGAAGAAAAAATCGGGAGGAGAAAATTTGTTCCTTATATCCGGATTTTCGTTATATCCGGAGTCGTTATATACGGAGTTTACTGTATTTGTTTCACCGCTTTTAAGCTTATCATAATCCACCTTGTCTCCTACAAAACCATGCGTATGTTTAAAACCCGAGCCATATCCATGGGAAAGCGCGAAGACCTTGCTAAGGGCAACTACTCGTACACTAATTGTGAATTTTATCACAGTTTGTGGAAGCAGAATCGCTGAAAGTATGAATAGATAATTATGTCAAACCTGTTGTCATATTCCAGAAATGTATTGTCAAAATATTTCATCTTTTAAAGTTTGGTCAGTGTTTGTTTAAAAGGTTGCTGCCTAACAACTTACTGAAAGAATAACAAAACGTGCAGACCATGATCAGACTGCATGGTTTTATATTTAACTACAGTAAACTCCGCTTATAACGAACTCCTTGGGCCGATTTAAATGTGTCCCTTATACCCGGCAGCTCGTGATATCTTTATAACATTTTCCTAAAGAATAAAAATAAACATCGGGCAGAGAAAATTTGTTCCTTATATCCGGATTTTCGTTATATCCGGAGTCGTTATATACGGAGTTTGCTGTACACTTCCGAAAGGCATAATTCCTTGTCAGGCGCGTAGCTACCTGTTCGCAAAAAACGCAGTTGCGTACACATTGTCCTCGAGAATTAAAAATACAAAAAAGTCTAAAAATGCAATAAAAACTGAAGGGGGAGGGGGTATTTGCCGATATATTTCCTTTCTTTCAGAAGAATTCTTAACTGCAATCGGTGTCTTGCGCTCTTTTGACTTGTTTTCTTATATATATTTTAGGAAAAGGAATATCAGACATTGTTTGATGGAAAACTATCAACAAACATTTCCGTAATTTGAGAATTTTGTCTTTTGTTTGAAGTAGCCCCGATGATTTACAAACCGCAATTTTTTCCAATAAATACAACTCATTACATGAAATTTAACGTTCCCTATCTTGAAAAACTCCATTTGATTGCTACCATTATAGTTCTCAGTCGATTTGTTATCATCATCTTCGGACATTATGTAAATGTAAAATTTTCAACCACATGACGCGAGATATTTAGACAACACGCCGTCTGTCGTGTATTACACAATCAACTAAATTTAGTACGTGTTCTAACATTATCAACTTTAAAGCTTGTTTAAAGCTCGAAATTTGCATAATTGAATATCTAATCCAGTGTTTCAGTCACGTACTATTAGGATTCAATTTAGCATAAAGCATAAAAACCGGGAACTTTCGCGTTAGTTACTACTGTAGCATAATTTTTGGCTACATTTGCGACTTGAAAAACAGGGGTTTTTATCGGATTAGTAATACAATCTGATAAATCATACGATGCCTTATATATTGTTCAAAATTTACTGTATTCAGTTTGCTTTCGAAGTTTTAAAGTTTTTCGAAACAGCCCTAAGGAGAGCTCTTTGGTTTACACATGAAACTCAATGTTACTAAACACGGGTATAGTCTGTTTTGATCATAAAAATGTTCAATAGGCAATGAAGAATGCATTAAAATCATTTTGATGAAAAATATTCGCCGATTTGATTATTAGGCAAAATTCCTTACTTTAACGAATTTTGTGTCATTTTGTTACTTTCATTTTTGTAGTGTGTATCTTGAGAAGCATACAATTATGTAAATGTGCTTTTCTTCGTAATGAATATTGTATCAATTATGAGTTACATGTAATGCAACAGATAGAAATTTTGAATCAAAACCTGGACCGAAAACAGTAGTTATTTAGCGCTTATTTTTGAATGAATTGTCACAAGTTGTTAAATGTCTGTCGGATTATGTTGTTTGCTTGATTTTTCTAGTGCGACGTATATCCACTGTATTTCACGTCCGTCAATTCGAGTTTCTAAAGTCAGCACTATATGCATATTGCCTGACATTAAACAAATTAAAGGTTTACTACTTGATTTAGGTTTAATAACACTGTTTGCCAGGTCAAAATATCATTTTTGTGAAATGAATTTATTTTTTCAAATTCATTATTGTTAGAGAAATAATTAATTGAAAAGTAAAGTAATTAGAAAGACATCGCGGAAGTGAGTATTTAAATGCTTTCTTTACATTTTAGATAAGAAAAGGTTTTGAATGATAATAAAAAGAAACACTTTGAAAAACAAATGTTTAAATATGAAACCCTGGTATTTTTACACGTTTTATTGACTGTATTTCTTGTGATGATACTCCCAGATTGCACCAAAAACGTTCTAGCAAACAAAACATTTCGAGGGAGTATGCCCCTGAACCACCATAGAATGCTTGCGTACACATTATCCAAGCCCTAGCTACGTCCCTGCTTGTCACCAGCTGCATAAAGGCTCAACGAACACTTCTGTTTTATTTTAGCGGACAGCACATGTGATTGTATGATGCATGCTATAAAAAGGATGCGATGAAATTGCAAGTTTCCTGACGATTCGAATGTGCAAGCTGATCATTGTCTGCATTGGTTTTGAGGACAGACCCAATTTCCACCGGTGAGTTAGTTTGAACTTAGTTATTGCACATTGCTTGTACATGATGATACATACATTTGTAATAACCCACACTGGCCAAAAATGCTGACAACAGGTGTGTTAAGACATTTATATTCAACGTTGATTAGGTTGCACGCTGGTCCCAAAGAATAACTATGCGCCAGAAGGGTAAACGCTATATATAGGTGACAATTTTTTTCATGTTCTGGGCTGGTTGTATGTACTGGCAGGGATCGAACCCGGGACCCTCTGATCCTGACACGTATGCAGACACGTACGCTACCATTGCGCTTCTGCGGAATAAATAGAAGAAAGATCAGGAGCCTGAAATCGAATCTATATGTAAACAGAGATCTATTTTCAAAAAAGAACTTCTACGGAAAACACACTTTTCCATCGGTAAATTACAGCTCTAAGGTTACATCCACAAAGCGTCACAGCAAATGGAAAGCATGTAAAACTATGCGCTGTTTACCCTTTAAACGTATTTTTGCGTCGTATAAAGGTTCAACGAATATTTTTGTTATACTTTTTGGCTGGTTAATAATGATTTACGGGTATGTTTACAGGACAGAATTTCGTTTGTACAAACGAGTGATGGCGATGCTCAGTACAACATAACGGTGATGCTGGTTCACTCAAATGTCCCCTGATGACTCGGATGTGCAAGCGGGTCATAGTCTACACTGGTTGTGAAGGCAGACTCAATTTCCGCCGGTGAGTTAGTTTTAATTTCGCTTTTTCACATTGATTGTACATTAAGTGTTCTTAAAACATTTTATTCAACATCGATTGTATGCACAATGTTCGCACAAAACATAGTTAAAGCTAAGTGACAATTTTTGTTAAGTTCTCGGCTGATTGTAATTGTGTAAGCATATTTTTAATCAGACATTTTAATTATAAATTTTTATGACACTAAAATTGAAATAAACACTGGTAAAAATGAAAAGGTCTTACTGCAATTAATTATTTGAAATGAAATAAACATGTCTACAGGTACATAATTGTGTTGCTGATTCAGCTGACTATCCTCAGATCCCACGGATGTGAAATTCATCATAGTCTACACTGGTAATGAACACAGAGTCACTTACACGGACTATTTTGCATTGACTGTATATACTGATTATGATATACACGAAAGTCACCGACAGGGTGATTAATATTATTGACTTTAGAATGAATGTATCAGATGATTGTGGTTCACATTGGTCGTAAAGGCAGAATAACTTGCAGCCAACAGAATAAATGTTGGATGACCACTTTTGTGATGTGTTTGACTGTATACAGAGTACAGCCTGTTTAACATCGATTGTGTTTCGATGGTTGTAGTTCACAATGGTCGTAAAGGCAGAATCACTTGCAGCCAGCGAGGTAGTTGTTGGATGACCACTTTTGTGATATTTGATTTATCTACATGTTACATTATGTAAAATACAAATGCAGCCTGATTATGGTCTACACTGGAAACGAAGTCATGGTCATTTGACGGTATATACTTACTTTGTATATACATATTTATTTTACATTGATTGTATACATGTACTATACTGATTTTGAACAACACAGGTCGAAAAGATTCTTTTACATCAAGTGTTGTTAACGTTGGTTGTAAAGACAGAATCACTTGCCACCAGCAGGGTACCTGTTGGATGACGGAGTAGTTAAAACCTGGTTTACATCGATTTTTGAATTATTCTAGTTCACGTTGGTCGTAAAGGCAGAATCACTTGCAGCCAACAGGATAATTGTTGGATGACCACTTATATGATGTTGTTGGCTAACTTCATGTTTGGCTGTATCAACATTTTAATCGGACATTCTGTAAATATATAGTTTATTCTTGACATTATTATACTAAAAAGAAAATGTTTACAGGTACAGAGTATTCGTTTTGCATCACTAACAACAGTATGATGGTATTGAATCAGCCGATTGTCCTGGTACGTAGAAGATGTGCAAGCCTGATTATGGTCTACATTCGAAACGATGTCAAGGTCATTAATTTGTCGCCACAGAAATACTTATAGGTAATTATTTCAAATTGATTTTATAGGCTGATTATGATATGCGCAGACTTACTTCTCGTCGGCAGAGCAGCTGTTCCATAATGAGATGGTGAAGCTGATCATGATCTACAGTGCTGGCAAAATCAGACTCACCACCAGGAAGTTGATAAACACTCACATGTCTTACATTGGCAGACACACTTGTTGCAAGCAGAGTAAATGTTAAATGACCAATGTTGGTATATTCTTGGCTGGCGACAAGTTTGCCAGTAAAGACATGTCTATTCAGATTTGGTATTAAATAGTGTTCCGTTCTAATTGTATATGATATTAATGACAAGAAAAATCAATTTAACCATTTTTAAAATGAAAAGGACATGCTGTCTTAATAATAATACAAGTTTAAAGGAACATACTATTCATTTAATCAGCAGATTTCCCCTGACGACACAGATGTGGAAGCTGGTCATGATCTTCGATTGTCGAGAAGGAAAACGGATTCATTTTGCATCGAATCTAACAGACGTAATACAGGTATGAAGTATAAATTTGCGTTACTAATAACAGTATGATGTTGCTATTTGAGACGATTGTCAACTGACGACTCTGATGTGCAAGTTGATCATGATCTATACTGGTCACTTGCTGCCATATACTGGTCACTTGCTGTCATATACTGGTCACTTGCTGCCATATACTGGTCACTTGCTGCCAGCAGGTTAGTTTTATCCTTTTTGTAATTTGTTGATAATTATGATGACGCAAAATTAAATATCTGTCTATGAATACTCGAGATAGATCAACAATTTAAATAATATGCATACATTAATAGGTATTATAACACCTAGAGATAATTATCATTAAAATCCCTTGATCACTTTGGATATTAAAATTACTTCTAACACCTGCATTTCAAAGAAATATGACCTATCGGCGGACTTGGTCGTTATTTGTACAAGAACCATTCTCAACTTTGCTTTTTAAATCGAAAGCCGATGGCAAAGCTTTTTAACACTGTTCATATCCTCCGGGTGGCCACCGGTCAGTTCTCGCGCGGATCTCTCCCTGGAATCAAGGTTACACGCTTAGTGTGGATGCTGCTCTCTGCAACTGCGAGGCACACGGGTGAAAAGCGAAAGCGTTGGGTTCCTTTTGTCGTCCGTGCAATGTGCGGGTCGGGGAGGACCTAGGCAGCTCCGCTACTAGCTCGTGTTGTCGGACTAACGTAGAGATGTCAGTCTGAGCACGCCGTGGACCCCTTGTCTGACGGGGGAGACGAGGCGAGCATATGAGCCGGCGATAAGCCGTCTGGCGGGAGGGCGTCCCAAGCTCCCAATGGTAACATTACGAAATAGAAGAAATCCTTTCCAACAATACCTTATCGGTATATATAACAGATACAGATACAGCAACATCGATTTTAGTGCAAATTGAACAGATCAAAACATTGTTCTATCATTATTCTATCAGTAAGTTTCCTATCTTATATGAGTAAATCTAACGTGATCATGGGACTTTAAAAATATTTAGTTTTTTCTTTTAAATGTACTCAAGAATAGATATAATATACTCAGTACCGTTATGAGTAGTTTGTGTCATAGATACATCATGATTTGTAGTTTGTTTATTAAAGCTGCTCGCTCTATGTTACCGTTGAAAAATTAAAAAAAAATGACAGTCTTATTCATAAATATAAAACTAAAGGCTAGAATGAAAAAAAATGGCAAAAATCTAGGTAGCAATTTGCAGAAATCGATTGAAAAGGTCGGTTTCACGGCACCGCTACACTATATGTTCATATTGAAATTTCAAAAGCATTTGCAACGCTTTTGACTTTGGTAGCGTATTTTATTTAATTTAGAGATATACGTGACATGAATTTATACTGGAGCCTTTTTATATGATCATATATTCTAAAATACGTTATTTACATATACAGTTTGAAGAACTTTATTTTTTTTAACCAAAATCTGAGAGCGAGCAGCTTTAAGCAGACAGAAGGCCAAATAAGCAAAGGATATAATGTACTTTTAAAGTAAGGTAAAATGACTACTTTTATCAATTATGTGCGGTCTGCAGGTTCGACTTTTTCAACATTTTCATCTGATTCTCTGTAAAAATTTGTCTTTCAAGTCATTTTTGTACACGGCTTATGAATTAAACAACTGCCCAGAATGATAGGATCGCACTGTAATTTAAATTAAAATGGTATTCGCTTGAAAATCTTACAACAGGACCATGGTACTGATTCTGAATCAACTGACTGCTCCCAACAACACGGATGTTCATATTGATCATGATCTATACTCGTATTGACGGAAGATGAATGACAACTACGTTAGTATGTTGAGGTAAAGTTAATTCCATTATAACTTTTAATGTGCCTGTATACAAATTGTATTTGGACTTTCATGAATTTCGAAGCAGTAATTTACAAGGATAATGAAATTAATAGTTCTGGAGAGTGAAAAGAGCGTACTTAAATATGTGTGCTTACAGATAAAAATATATTATATATGTATGTACATGTATATAATAAAACACCAGCTTAAATAGTAGTATTTTGAGTACCTGTCATCATCCACCGAGCATTTTTGACCGCATCATTTATTTTTAGCTCGACTATTCGAAGAATAAGGAGGCTATTGCACTCGCCCCGGCGTCAGCGTCGGTGTCGGCGTCGGCGTCTGCGTTGGTTAAAGTTTTTTATAAAGTCAAATATCTTGAATACTATCAAAGGTATTGACTTGAAACTCAAACTATATGTTTACCATCAACATCTACACCTAAGGAAACAATCCCCATAACTCTATTTTGATTTTTGACAGATTTATGCCCCTTTTTAACTTAGAATTTTTTGTTAAAGTTTTTTATAAATTCAAATATCTTGAATACTATCAAAGGTTTTGACTTGAAACTCAAAGTATGTGTCTACCATCAACATCTACACCTAAGGAAGCAATTCCCATAACTCTGTTTTGATTTTTGACAGATTTATGCCCCTTTTTAACTTAGAATTTTTGGTAAAAGTTTTTTGTAAATTCAAATATCTTGAATACTATATAAAGTATTGACTTGAAACTCAAAATATATGTTTACCATCAACATCTACGCCTAAGAAAACAATCCCCATAACTCTGTTTTGATTTTTGACAGATTTGTATCCCTTTTTAACTAAGAATTTTTGGTAAAAGATTTTATAAAGTCAAATATCTTGAATACTATCAAAAGTATTGACTTGAAAGTATTTGTCAACCATCAACATCTACACCTGAGGAAACAATCCCCATAACTCTGTTTTGATTTTTGATAGATTTGTGTCCCTTTTAAACTTTGAATTTTTTGTTAAAGATAGAATACTATTGAACGTATTGACTTGAAACTTAAAATGTATTTTAACTGTCAACATCTTCACCAATGTTTTTGATTTTTGACATATTTATGCCCTTTTTAACTTAGAATTTTGTCACAGTTTTACCAGACTAATATGGAAATACTCGAAATGGCTTTCTCTTGAAATGTCATAGAATAGTTATGCAGCATGCAGCGGTCATGCTTTTTATACGCCCGAAGGGACGTATTATGTTATCGCCTCGGTGTCCGTCTGTCCGTTAGCAATTTCCCTTCCGCTCTCTAACTGTTGAACCCCTGAAAGGATTTCGAAGAAACCTGACACAAATGTTAACCAGACTGAGACGACGTGCAGAAGCAATGTTCCGGATGGCTGGATTCAAGGTCAAGGTCATACTTAGCGGTCAAAGGTCATATGATTTTGTTTCCCTTCCGCTCTGTAACTCTTGAACCCCTTGAAGGATTTCGAAGAAACCTGACACAAATGTTAACCAGACTGAGACGACGTGCAGAAGCAATGTTCCGGACGTCTGTCCGTCCATCCGTCTGTGCGTTAGCAATTTCCCTTCCGCTCTGTAACTCTTGAACCCCTTGAAGGATTTCAAACCTGACACAAATGTTAACCAGACTGAGACGACGTGCAGAAGCAATGTTCCGGATGGCTGGATTCAAGGTCAAGGTCATACTTAGGGGTCAAAGGTCATATGATTTTGTTTCCCTTCCGCTCTGTAATTCTTGATCCCCGTGAAGGATTTCAAAGAAACCTGACACAATTGTTTACCACATTGAGACGATGTGCAGAAGCCATGTTCCGGATGGCTCACTTCAAGGTCAAGGTCACACTTAGGGTTCAAGCGTCATATAACTGTGTGGATATTGCTCTGCATTTAATCTTGATTACAGTGCTCTTGTTTTCATTTGGGAGATTCTATTTTGTTTGCTTAATTTTTTTTATTGAAATTCTTCCCTTTTATGTTACTATCAATAGCATATTTTGTAACTTTTTTATTATTGGCAGTACGGAAAAACCGAGACCACTTTTCTGTGGTACAACATGAATGGTACCTCCAATTTTTTGGTGTTTTTTGACATTTTTGTACCAGGTTAGGATTTTCTGGTTGGGGACTTAGATTTTTTTATATAACTTCAATTTTTTATTCTTGTTCCTGTCCGTTTGGCTTCAACAGCCTAAATTTTGCTCCCATTCTCTGATACAACACTTCGGGCGTATATTGCTGCGCTTTGCGGTGCTCTTGTTTATTCTATGCATATCTATTTTGAAAAGTTACAAAATTATTCATGATCAAATATACAAGGTCATGTATTTCTTTGAAATTATCCCCCCCCCTCCCCCATGCTCCCTCCAGTTGGCTTGCAGAATTCAGAGTAAGGCTTTGAATTCAATGTACATTTCGAATAGTCGAGCGTGCTGTCCTGTGACAGCTCTTGTTAAAAGAAGTGTCAATGGTAAAACGTAAATGTCATGGTAGATTCGATATTTATATATGGGGGAGATGATTTAGAGGTCAAGGTGTCGATCAGTCATTCCATATGCTGTGGGTTCAAACCAATCCTTGTGTTCCGGCCACGTCGTCTTGTTACAAGACTGGCTTGACACGATAGTGACCAGTTACATATTAAGCGTTGAGTTAGCATAAAATAATAAAACATTTCGTACTGGTTTTCAATAATTTCCAGAAGCAAATGGACGTTATACATTATCATTTTTTTCACACACCTTTTCTTCCACAACTTTATTAGCACTCTTTTCTTCATGTCATATTGTAGCTGTCTCGTCATAGTAGCCATGCGCGGATAATTCGCCTAGCGGATTACCTGCAAGACTTGTACTCTACTTCGTGGGACGTGTGAGAGACAAGAAGAATACCTGACGAAACTAAGCATTCTGACTTTGCAAGCAGCAATCATCCTTATAATATACAGTAAGTGAAGTTTTAGTTTACAGTAAACTCCGTTTATAACGAACTCCTCGGGAATATTTAAATATGTGCCAGAGTTTGTGATATCCATATATTAACTCTTTCATATAAAATGAAGAAAAAAAACTAGGGCAGAGAAAATGTGTTCCTTATATCAGGATTTTCGCTATATCCGGAGTCGTGATATACGGAGTTTATTATATACGGAGTTTATTTTATACGAATCTATTCTTCAACATTTACCTTGATTACGAAGAAAACTTCGTAGCTTACTGAATCGCTCCAGAACACTCAATCCATATTTTAGGTAGGTCAATATCATCAGTTTACAGCTGGATGGACTGATGCACAAATGAATGGCGTCATTCCGCTGAGCTAGCGAAGCCCACAAGAGGGAGGCGTCGTGGATTAAGGGTAGAGCGTTGCAGTCGCGGCTCCCAACAGGTATCAGCATTTGACCACAACCCCAACTTCCTATCCTTTCGACGCGAGTACTGGCTAGCACTCCAGGAATCAGTCATCGAATGTAGTTAATTTGAGTTGCAAGAACATGTAGACCAAACGGGCTTAAACTAAGAAGCCGACTCAGTACTTTTTAGACTATTGATATTTAAAAGCAATTCCTTTGACGTTCAGAAAAGCATAAATACTTCACTGAGCTTCTGTGACAGAAGTTGGTAGAGATAGTAGTGTCCTTTGCTAGACGCAGTGTCCCTTCCTAGAGGGAGTGTCCTTTCCTTGCCTGATTTCCAACATTGTGTTAAATTTATAGTATTACCCTCCGATATTTTTTTTATTCCGTTGCCACTTAGAGAGAAGTAAAATAAGTGGAAAGAAAAATATGAGTTTAAGGCGAGATATGGTTGAACAGAATTACTTTTCTCAGGTGTACATTATGCTGAAAGCAGCTTTAATTCAAGATGCATGTATAATTGCAATACTAGTATTTATTGAATAACACACACACAAAACGCCATTTTTAAACTAAAAATAAAAGTAATTTAATTAATGAAAATGCAAAATACAAAATTAATCAAAACTTGTTTTCATTTCGTCTGCCTGTACAGCTGTAAAGTCTTCAAACGCACAGTTACCTCACCTCGTTTCCTTGAAGCCATTTGCAAACATTGGGAGGTCAGATTCAGAAAGTACCTGTGTCTGTTTGGTCGTTGACCGTTCCTTTTGTCCGTCCGTCCATCCTTATGCAGACGTTAGAAATTCACGTGTTCCTTTGTTTACGCTGTATACTTACTACTAATAATTTATGTACTACCTTTTCTGTCCGAGTTTCATTTTGGAAATGATAATGATACTTATCAAACAATTAACTATGAAAAGAGCAAAAAGGAAAATTTGATAAAAATGAAAATGACATCGTTCGGCCGCCAATACTGCAAGTGAGAAATTAAAGTTTATTATTCATGTGGAATCCCCTGATGTGCGTGTAAAATTATTTGTTGAGGCTACAGTTTCCTTGTTTTTACCCACTTTTGTAAAATTTATAATCACTACTAAGAATGTTTTATCTTCCCTGCAGTGCAGATGGATTGGTCTGAGAGTACAGAAGAAAATACCATGATATTAGTAGTTCCAAGCCTTTGCCTGCGAAAGAGATTATGGAGAAAAATATGTGTTGTCTGGTATTTATATTTCTTAATTTATACTAGTTCGTTATCCCCCGCCAAAGGTGGAGGGATATTGCTTTGGTGTCGTCCTTCTGTCCGTCCAAGGGGGTGCAACGCTTTTCTTACAGATTATATTTAGAAACATTTTTTTTGTTTCTGAAATTAATAGTACTGATTTTATTAAACAACTGAGTTCTGCATCACTGTAAGATGCTGAACGTAGAATTATCCTTCAGAGATGAGGCCCCCATGGGTTTGGTGAAATTTTTTAAATGTTTGTTTTTTTCTGAAAAGGCTTGTCAGATTTTGATATTGTTTGGCACAAATAATCAACTTTGTATTCTCTAACAACAGAACATTTAGGAAACTGGATTTTTACAGTGAAGGGGGGTCACTGCTGAAAATCAAAACAACAAGAAATTTTATTGACCCTGTTTTTTTATAGAGACTAACATATTGCTAGTTACTTTCTGGAAAAATAATGATATATCGATGACATAATTTTTTCTCAATATTAATCTTTATTGATACACTATCAAATCGAGGTGCTAAATGCAGAATTAGCTAGACTTTTGGTACTGTAAGCTCGGAGAAAAGGCGATACTTAGGGATCACTTTGTCCGTCTGTCCGTCCGTCCGTCTGCCCGTCCGTCACAAAAACTTAACGTTGGCTATAACTCTGCCATTTCTTAAGATTTCTTCATCAAACTTTACGATTGTATTGCTTATGACAAATGGGCCGTGATGTTGCCAAATTTTATAAGTCAAGGTCATATTTGACAGAGTTATTTCCCTTTTTGTACTCGGATTTTGTCACGAAAACTTAACGTTGGCTATAACTTTGCCATTTCTTAAGATTTGTTCATCAAACTTTCAAACGGCATAGCTTATGACAAAAGGGTCAAGATGCCGCCAAATTTTGTTGGTTAAGATCATATTTGACAGAGTTATGCCCCTTTTCGTACTTAGATTTTGGCTATAACTTTGCCATTCATCATACTTTCAAATTGAAGCTTATGACAAAAATGTCGTATTGCTGACACATTTTGTAGGTCCAGGTCATATTTGAATGAGTTTTGCACCATTTTTCTTCTTAGATTTTGTCAAGAAATTATTGGTTATTCTGACAAAGCGTAGTTCAGAATAGGTATCAATTTTCCATCTTTTCTAATGTAATATGTCACACTTTAGGATGAAAAATAGGGAAGAAATGTTACTCTCATTATTATTACCATACCCGCTTCACTAAAATTCATTTTTGTTTCAATTTTTAATAAATGATTATTTTCATGATAATGGAATAATAATGTTTCTGAGATATTTTGCATACAACTTTATTAAAACCTTTGTTTTATGATGCAAAATAGAAAATGGGGGTCAATGTGCATATAAGAAAATATTCAATAAAAACTGACAAAAAATGTTGTCGTTTTTTTAGATTTCGACGAAATTTGAAATATGACGGCATAGTTCTGTAACAAAGAACTGTAACAGAAATTTGTATACTGTATTTTTATATCCTAACAATTCTTATTGTAATAAAGTTTGAATTAAGTAAATATCTTGAACAGTTTTTGTGAAATGACTTTTTGTACCCCTACCCCTATTTTGCCATATGGCAAAATTTGTCAATTTAGTCACAAAATGTGAGGTAAAAATATTTTTTCTCGAACATGTTTAATTTTGTGTACTAAAATATTCCTATTGTGCCTAAGTTTACTACTGCATAAGTGTTTTTTCCAGTTAAATCATAATTTTTGAAATATAATAAATATAAATTTCCGGAAGTGCGAAAAAACCAAAACCTTATCAGTGACCTCCGTTAGAGGGATGTAGTGCTTTCCTTTCATAGTTATTCTACATAGGAACCTAAGCATTATTGTTGTCTGAAAGTAGTAGCACTGATTTGAATTCAATTACAACGATTAAGTTCTTTATGACTGTAACTTGAAGAAAATAAATTTAAAGTGATGAGGCCCCCTATTTTAATTTTTTTTTTTTTGGAAACACCTATTCACTTTCCAGCTGCTTCATTTTCAGCTATTAACTTTATTTGGCAGGGGATATCAATTTAACGAATTTGCTTGTTTATTCCCGATTGCGAAACAAGTTCTTACAACTTAGACTAATCGCTCTCAAGACTCGTTCCTGATGAAATTAAGCTCGAAGAGAGAGAGAACCAATGTGGAAGTATATATGTGTCTTGCCTAAGGACACAACTACCGTTGCACACGTCTGGATTGAACCCGGGACTCTCCGATTTTTAGGTGAACGCGTTACCAGAGAGCCATTGCGGCTCGTCTTCTTTATTTCTTAGTTTTGCCCATACAGTGAATTTGGCACTAACTTGTTCCTTAATATCAGAGAAAAGAGGGTAGGTTAGTGATAGGGCTAGGTATATAATGGGTTAATGAGCTGGAGCAGACAGCTCTGTATAATCATTGTCTAGTAACTCCACCCAGCTGAATTACTCACTGATAATATGTCCGACTGAATAGCAAACAGTGCAGATTATGATCAGAACTATTTGCCGCCAAAAGTGTAAGAGTGAGTTACAACACTTGTACCATCCACGTTATCAGAACTATTTGGTCGTTTATGCTAGAAATTAATTCCAATGTATTTGAACTTGTTAAATGCCATTTGAATGTGAATTTTTCATTTTTCATAACTTAATCAGTCGATTCGTCTTTTTTTCAGGACTCCTGCCTGTCAGAATAGAGACTATAGACTTACAGTGATGGTGTTCATCTAAATTCTCAGACATTGACTGAGAGTCTCAAGAAACACAAAAGAACACAGTTAACAGCAGTGGGGATCGAACTATCACTTCACTAAGATATTTCAATTTGCATTCAAATGTTAAAAGAAAATATGTTCTAGAGCCAAGATTTAGATTTAAGAGTATTGTGTATTATAATGTTTCAGATCTTAAAGGCCAATGATCACTTTTATTTACTCGACTTTTCCAAAAGAAAAGGAGAGCTATCCTACTCGCCTTGGCGTCTGCGTCGGCGTTGGTGTCACAATACATGATCCTGTCATGTTTTGACTGGATTGTTGCCCCTTCTTAACTTAGAAAGTTTCACATACACACAGTATTTTTTAGCAGTGAACATAATACAACCAAACTCAGTTTATAGAGAGTAAATTGTATGCATATCTTTAATTGGATTTGGTTTTTGGGGTCCTGGGGTCACTGTTACTCAAAATAGTAATATATTCAATATCTTTAGTTACAGTTGACATAATGTAACCAACTTTTGTTTGTAGTAATTATGTTAGAAGATCTTTAATGTGGTTGTGTTTTGGGGGTCCTGGGTCAAGGTCACTAACTAAAGGAAGAAAAACGGTATTATATTCAATATCTTTATTTACGACTGACATAATGTAGCTCAATCATAAAGTATGTAAAACATATGAATAAAGACTTTAGTTGGGATTTTGTTAGGGGCTCATGGGGTAATGGTCAAGAATATTTTTTCTTCTAAAAACAGAAAACTGGGAAAAATACAATAGCTTCAGTTGCAATTTAATTATTGTGACCAAACTTGGCGTCTTGTAATTATTTACAAAAACCTTTTGTGGGATTGTGTTTCGGGGTCAAGGTGAAAATTACTACTGAAGTTTACAAAATATTTCTCATTTCGGTTTCTTATTCTATAGTACATTTTAAAAATATAATGCAATATTTTTTCAATGATTTTTCAAAAATAATAAACGCTTTTTGACAATACATTTTAGCGAACAAAGAACACTTATACAAAAGAAAGGCATATGTAAGTTTTGTTTTCAAGTAAATAGAACACAGTCATTATTCTATCTGTATTTTTAAAAAACTTATTTGCGCAAATATTACTGTTGTTACTGTCCCTGTTGATATTTTTACGTATGGTGGTATTAAAAACGGGCTAGAATGTATGTTCTATTTCTAATGCTCCGAATGTAAATATCAACTTTATTGATATATTTAGGAAATAGATTTGACTTCACAGTGATATACTTGAACTTATACCACGATTTAGAGTTCAGATGCGTAGTTATCTTCTCATGAAGGCCAAAGACCTGAATAATTATGTATGAAACATCTGAACAACACCTCATGGTTTTCACGCACTTGAGGGCTGTTTTTTCTTACTTACCGATGAAATACAATTTGTCTTATTATTTTGTTATTGCTGTTGCCGATGTTGCATATGGCACCGGAAGTGTAGAAATGTTACTACGATTTGTTAACATCACGTGACTCAATTCATAACAATGCTCAGGTAAGCGTATTAACGCATAAACACTCACAAATAGTGTGCGAAAATTATGCGGGAGAGAATGTCGAAAGCACAGAATATTTCCAGATGTGATAGCGTTATATACTTGTATAAGGTATATCACCCTTAAATCCCTCTGCGTGCTTATAAGAGAAAATGTCAATAGCGTTAGAATGTATTTACATGTTCCAAGATTTTAACGCTACTTATATCTATGTATGTAAAAGTTTTATATATTAGATCTGCATTTCTTTATCAGTCCTTCCTGTTTGATCCAAAATACGATGACATCTCCCGTTGTATTGTACTGCATCAATGTTGCTTACTCAGCAGGTTATAGGTCAAACAGTCTAAGATAGAGTATGAATTAATGTGTAATGTGTTAATAATAACCATAACAATCACGATAATAATAATAATAAAAATAATAATAATAATAATTTTATACTGTAAACCATGACATTAATTTTCACTTTATGTGCAGATCAGTTTTCCTTAATTCAGAAAAAAATATTTTTACGTTCGTTGTATACTACGTTAATACATGTATGATGACGCAAAATTGAAAAATCATATATTGATATGACATTGATAACACACGAACATTAATTAACGTGAAAATTCAATGGTTTGCAGTAAATTTTTCATTCTGTATTTTAAACTGCGCTGGCTCCACCCAGTTGAGTATGCGACAGTAATGATTAGGGATATAGATATTGTGGGGTGCTGACATGAATGAGAGAAACAGGGGCGATAGTAAAAGAATTTGAAAGACTTAAATGGCTTAATTCTAACATTATTGACATTTTCTCTTATATACGCATAGAAGGATTTGAGCGTGGTATACTTTATAAAAAACATCATGCTAGTCATCCGGAACATATTTGGGCTTTCGAAATTCCTTCCCACATATATTTCACATAACATTTGAGAGTGTTTATGCGTTAATACATTTGACAGGGCATTGCTATGAATGAAATCACAAGATGTAAACAAATTGTAGTGAAATGTCTATAGTTTCGGTACTGTATGCAATATCGGCACCAGTAATAACAAAATAGTAGGACAAATCAAGTTTCAGATGGAAGTAAAAACGAACAGCACTCAGCTGCGTGAAAACCGTGATGTGTCGTTCAGATGTTTCGTTATTAATCACTCAGACCTTTGGCTTTCGTGATTAGATTACTACTCACCTGAACTTAAAATCGTTATATGTGACCCGGTATACCACAACATTTTTAATAATTAAATGCATATTCGAGATAAGAAAATTATGGAATATTAATGCATTTATACGTTACCCGTGGCATAGGAGAATGGACCTCCGTACAAAATACTTCAGTTTCTTATCTTCAGTAAAGCATTATACTTTTTAATGGCCTAATTATATGTTCTTTCGATGATAGTCATGTATTTAAATTATGTATTGCCAAAATGAGGAAATAGCTTTCCAATCACTGTTGCCTTGACAATAGTATTCTAGAAGTTTTAAACGAATGGCGCAAATGGCGTAGGGGGACAAGGGAAGGTAAGTGCGGTGACCTGCCCCTCTTTTGCAAATGGCGTTTGGGGAACAAGGGGGGATAACTCCGGGCTTCCTTAAAATTAAGTCCGCAAGAGTGACCTGCCCCTGGGGAACAATGGGAGGTAACTGCGGGATTCCTTTAAATTAAGTCAATAAAAGTGACCTGCCCCTGAGTTTTCCAAATGGCGTCCAGGGAACAAGGGGAGATAACTGCGTGCTTCCTTAAAATTAAGAAGGTAAGAGTGACCTGCCCCTGAGTTTTGCAAATGGCGATAGGGGAACAAGGGGAGGTTATTGCGGGCTTCCTTAAAACTAAGACGGTAAGATTGACCTGCCCCTGAGTTTTGTAAATGGCGTTTGGGGAACAATGGGAGGTAACTGCGGGATTCCTTAAAATTAAGTCAATAAAAGTGACCTGCCCCTGAGTTTTCCAAAATGGCGTCCAGGGAACAAGGGGAGATAACTGCGGGCTTCCTTAAAATTAAGAAGGTAAGAGTGACCTGCCCCTGAGTTTTGCAAATGCCGTTAGGGGAACAAACGGAGGTTATTGCGGGCTTCCTTAAAAGTAAGACGGTAAGATTGACCTGCCCCTGAATTTTGCAAATGGCGTTGGTGGAACAAGGGGAGGTAACAGCGGGCGTCCTTAAAATTAACACGGTAAGAGTGACCTGCCTCTGAATTTTGCAAATGGCGTCCGGGGGAAAAGGGGAGGTAACTGCGGGATTCCTTAAAATTAAGTCGGTAAGACTGACCTGCCCCTGAGTTTTCTAAATGGCGTTGGGATAACAAGGGGAGGTAACTGCGGGAGTCCTTAAAATAAAGACTGTAAGAGTGCCCTGCCCCTGAATTTTGCAAATGGCATTGGGGGAACAAGGGGAGGTAACTGCGGGAGTCTAAAATTTAGTCGATAAGAGTGACATGCCCCTGAGTTTTGCAAATGGCGTCCATGGAACAAGGGTAGGGAACTGCGGGAGTCTTTAAAATTAAGTCGGTAAGAGTGACCTGCCCCTGAGTTTTGCAAATGGCGTTGGGGGAACAAAGGGAGGTAATTGCGGGCGTCCTTAAAATTAAGACGGTAAGAGTGACCTGTCCCTGAATTTCGCAAATGGCGATTGGGGAACAAGGGGAGGTAACTGCGGGAGTCTTTATAATTAAGAAGGTAAGAGTGACCTGCCCCTGAATTTTGCAAATGGCGTCCAGGGAACAAGGGGAGGTAATTGCGGCCGTCCTTAAAATTAAGACGGTAAGAGTGACCTGCCCCTGAATTTTGCAAATGGCGTCGGGGGACAAAGGGAGGTAACTCCTGGAGTCTTTAAAATTAAGTCGGTAAGAGTGACCTGCCCCTGAGTTTTGCAAGTGGCGTTTGGGGAACAAGGGGAGGTTACTTCGGGAGTCTTTATAATTAAGAAGGTAAGAGTGACCTGCCCCTGAGTTTTGCAAATGGCGTCCAGGAAACGAGGGGAGGTAATTGCGGGCGTCCTTAAAATCAAAACGGTAGGAGTGACCTGCCCCTGAGTTTTGCAAATGGCGTCCAGGGAACAAGGGGAGGTAACTGGGAATCTTTAAAATTAAGTCAGTAAGAGTGACCTGCCCCTGAATTTAGCAAATGGCGTCCGGAAAACAAGGGGAGGTAACTGCGGGAGTCCTTAAAATTAAGTCGGTAAGAGTAACCTCCCCCCGAGTTTTGCAAATGGCGTCCAGGGAACAAGGGGATATAACTGCGGGAGTCTTTAAAATTAAGTCGGTAAGAGTGACCTGCCCCTGAATTTTGCAAATGGCGTCCATGGAACAAGGGGAGGTAACTGCGGGCGTCTTTGAAATTAAGTCAGTAAGAGTGACCTGCCCCTGAGTTTTGCAAATGGCGTCCAGGGAACAAGGGGATATAACTGCGGGAGTCTTTAAAATTAAGTCGGTAAGAGTGACCTGCCCATGAGTTTTGCAAATGGCGTCCAGGAAACAAGGGGAGGTAACTTCGAGCGTCTTTAAAATTAAGTCGGTAAGAGTGACCTGCCCCCGAGTTTTGCAAATGGCGTTTGGGGAAGAAGGGGAGGTTACTTCGGGAGTCTATAATTAAGAAGGTAAGAGTGACCTGCCCCTGAGTTTTGCAAATGGCGTCCAGGAAACGAGGGGAGGTAATTGCGGGCGTCCTTAAAATTAAAACGGTAGGAGTGACCTGCCCCTGAGTTTTGCAAATGGCGTCCAGGGAACAAGGGGAGGTAACTGGGAATCTTTAAAATTAAGTCAGTAAGAGTGACCTGCCCCTGAATTTAGCAAATGGCGTCCGGAAAACAAGGGGAGGTAACTGCGGGAGTCCTTAAAATTAAGTCGGTAAGAGTAACCTCCCCCCGAGTTTTGCAAATGGCGTCCAGGGAACAAGGGGATATAACTGCGGGAGTCTTTAAAATTAAGTCGGTAAGAGTGACCTGCCCCTGAATTTTGCAAATGGCGTCCATGGAACAAGGGGAGGTAACTGCGGGCGTCTTTGAAATGAAGTCGGTAAGAGTGACCTGCCCCTGAGTTTTGCAAATGGCGTCCAGGGAACAAGGGGATATACCTGCGGGAGTCTTTAAAATTAAGTCGGTAAGAGTGACCTGCCCATGAGTTTTGCAAATGGCGTCCAGGAAACAAGGGGAGGTAACTTCGAGCGTCTTTAAAATTAAGTCGGTAAGAGTGACCTGCCCCCGAGTTTTGCAAATGGCGTTTGGGGAAGAAGGGGAGGTAACTGCGGGAGTCTTTAGAATTAAGTCGGTAAGAGTGACCTGCCCCTGAGTTTTCCAAATGGCGTCAAGGGAACAAGGGGAGGTAACTGCGGGAGTCTTTAAAATTAAGTCGGTAAGAGTGACCTGCTCCTAAGTTTTGCAAATGGCGTCCAGGGAACAAGGGGAGGTAACTGCGGGAGTCTTTCAAATTAAGACGGTAAGAGTGACCTGCCCCTGAGTTTTGCAAATGGCGTCCAGGAAACAAGGGGAGGTAACTGCGGGCGTCTTTCAAATTAAGTCGGTAAGAGTGACCTGCCCCTGAATTTTACAAATGGCGTCCGGAAAACAAGGGGAGGTAACTGCGGTAGTCCTTAAAATTAAGTCGGTAAGAGTGACCTGCCCCTGAGTTTTGCAAATGGCGTTTGGGGAAGAAGGGGAGGTAACTGCGGGAGTCTTTAAAATTAAGTCGGTAAGAGTGACCTGCCCATGAGTTTTGCAAATGGCGTCCAGGGAACAAGGGGAGGTAACTGCGGCCGTCTTTAAAATTAAGTCGGTAAGAGTAACCTGCCCCTGAGTTTTGCAAATGGCGTCCGGAGAACAAGGGGAGATAACTGCGGGAGTCTTTAAAATAAAGTCGGTAAGAGTGACCTGCCCCTGAGTTTTGCAAATGGCGTCCAGGGAACAAGGGGAGGTAACTGCGGGCGTCTTTAAAATTAAGTCGGTAAGAGTGACCTGCCCCTGAGTTTTGCAAATGGCGTTTGGGGAACAAGGGGATGTAACTGCGGGAGTCTTTAAAATAAAGTCGGTAAGAGTGACCTGCCCCTGAATTTTGCAAATGGCGTTTGGGGAACAAGGGGAGGTAACTGTGGGAGTCTTTAAAATTAAGTCGGTAAGAGTGACCTGCCCCTGAATTTTGCAAATGACGTCCATGGAACAAGGGGAGGTAATTGCGGCCGTCCTTAAAATTAAGGCGGTAAGAGTGACCTGCCCCTGAGTTTTCCAAATGGCGTCCAGGGAACAAGGGGAGGTAATTCCGGCCGTCATTAAAATTAAGATGGTAAGAGTGACCTGCCCCTGAATTTAGCAAATGGCGTACGGAAAACAAGGGGAGGTAACTGCGGGAGGCCTTAAAATTAAGTCGGTAAGAGTGACCTCCCCCTGAGTTTTGCAAATGGCGTCCAGGGAACAAGGGGATGTAACTGCGGGAGTCTTTAAAATTAAGTCGGTAAGAGTGACCTGCCCCTGAGTTTTGCAAATGGCGTCCGGAGAACAAGGGGAGGTAACTGCGGGAGTCTTTAAAATAAAGTCGGTAAGAGTGACCTGCCCCTGAGTTTTGCAAATGGCGTCCTGGGAACAAGGGGAGGTAACTGCGGGAGACTTTAAAATTAAGTCGGTAAGAGTGACCTGCCCCTAAGTTTTGCAAATGGCGTCCAGGGAACAAGGGGAGGTAACTGCGGTAGTCTTTAAAATTAAGTCGGTAAGAGTGACCTGCCCCTGAGTTTTGCAAATGGCGTCCAGGGAACAAGGGGAGGTAACTGCGGGCGTCTTTCAAATTAAGTCGGTAAGAGTGACCTGCCCCTGAATTTTACAAATGGCGTCCGGAAAACAAGGGGAGGTAACTGCGGGAGTCCTTAAAATTAAGTCGGTAAGAGTGACCTGCCCCTGAGTTTTGCAAATGGCGTTTGGGGAAGAAGGGGAGGTAACTGCGGGAGTCTTTAAAATTAAGTCGGTAAGAGTGACCTGCCCCTGAGTTTTGCAAATGGCGTCCAGGGAACAAGGGGAGGTAACTGCGGGCGTCTTTAAAATTAAGTCGGTAAGAGTAACCTGCCCCTGAGTTTTGCAAATGGCGTCCGGAGAACAAGGGGAGATAACTGCGGGAGTCTTCAAAATGAAGTCGGTAAGAGTGACCTGCCCCTGAGTTTTGCAAATGGCGTCCAGGGAACAAGGGGAGGTAATTGCGGCCGTCCTTAAAATTAAGACGGTAAGAGTCTCCTGCCCCTGAATTTTGCAAATGGCGTCGGGGGACAAGGGGAGGTAACTGCGGGAGTCTTTAAAATTAAGTCGGTAAGAGTGACCTGCCCCTGAGTTTTGCAAATGGCGTCCAGGGAACAAGGGGAGGTAACTGGGAATCTTTAAAATTAAGTCAGTAAGAGTGACCTGCCCCTGAATTTAGCAAATGGCGTGCGGAAAACAAGGGGAGGTAACTGCGGGAGTCCTTCAAATTAAGTCTGTAAGAGTGACCTTCCCCTGAGTTTTGCAAATGGCGTCCAGGGAACAAGGGGATGTAACTGCGGGAGTCTTTAAAATTAAGTCGGTAAGAGTGACCTGCCCCTGAGTTTTGCAAATGGCGTCCATGGAACAAGGGGAGGTAACTGCGGGCGTCTTTGAAATTAAGTCGGTAAGAGTGACCTACCCCTGAGTTTTGCAAATGGCGTCCAGGGAACAAGGGGATGTAACTGCGGGAGTCTTTAAAATTAAGTCGGTAAGAGTGACCTGCCCATTAGTTTTGCAAATGGCGTCCAGGGAACATGGGAGGTAACTGCGGGAGTCTTTAAAATTAAGTCGGTAAGAGTGACCTGCCCCTGAGTTTTGCAAATGGCGTCCATGGAACAAGGGGAGGTAACTGCGGGCGTCTTTAAAATTAAGTCGGTAAGAGTGACCTGCCCCTGAGTTTTGCAAATGGCGTCCTGGGAACAAGGGGAGGTAACTGCGGGAGACTTTAAAATTAAGTCGGTAAGGGTGACCTGCCCCTATGTTTTGCAAATGGCGTCCAGGGAACAAGGGGAAGTAACTGCGGGCGTCTTTCAAATTAAGTCGGTAAGAGTGACCTGCCCCTGAATTTTACAAATGGCGTCCGCAAAACAAGGGGAGGTAACTGCGGGAGTCCTTAAAATTAAGTCGGTAAGAGTGACCTGCCCCTGAGTTTTGCAAATGGCGTTTGGGGAAGAAGGGGAGGTAACTGCGGGTCTTTAAAATTAAGTCGGTAAGAGTGACCTGCCCATGAGTTTTGCAAATGGCGTCCAGGGATCAAGGGGAGGTAACTGCGGGCGTCTTTAAAATTAAGTCGGTAAGAGTAACCTGCCCCTGAGTTTTGAAAATGGCGTCCGGAGAACAAGGGGAGATAACTGCGGGAGTCTTTAAAATGAAGTCGGTAAGAGTGACCTGCCCCTGAGTTTTGCAAATGGCGTCCAGGGAACAAGGGGAGGTAATTGCGGCCGTCCTTAAAATTAAGACAGTAAGAGCCACCTGCCCCTGAATTTTGCAAATGGCGTCGGGGGACAAGGGGAGGTAACTGCTGGAGTCTTTAAAATTAAGTCGGTAAGAGTGACCTGCCCCTGAGTTTTGCAAATGGCGTCGTGGAGACAAGGGGAGGTAAATGTGGATTTTTTAAAAATTAAGCCGGTAAGAGTAACCTACCCCTGAATTTTGCAAATGGCGTCGTGGGAACAAGGGGAGGTAATTCCGGGAGTCCTTAAAATAAAGTCGGTAAGAGTGACCTGCCCCTGAGTTTTGAAAATGGCCTCGTGGGGACAAGGGGAGGTAACTGCGGGCGTACTTATAATTAAGTCGGTAAGAGTAACCGCCCCTGAATTTTGCAAATGGCGTTTAGGGAACAAGGGGAGGTAATTGCGGGCGTCCTTAAAATTAAGTCGGTAAGAGTGAACTGCACCTGAGTTTTGTAAATGGCGTTTAGGGAACAAGGGGAGGTAATTGCGGGCGTCCTTCAAATTAAGTCGGTAAGAGTGACCTGTTCCTGACTTTTGCAAATGGTGTCTGGGGGATAAGGGTATGTAGCTGCGAGCTTCCTTAAAATTAAGTCGGTAAGAGTGACTTTCCCCTAACTTGCAAATGGCGTCTGGGAACAAAGGAATGTAACTGCGGGCGGCTTTAAAATTAAGTCGGTAAGAGTGAGCTGCCCCTGAATGTTGCAAATGACTTCGTGGGGACAAGGGGATTTGCGATGCCCGCAGTTACCTCCCGACGCCTTTTGGACGCCCGCAGTTATGTTCCGTCGAAAAGAAAACACAGCATGAAAGTTTATTGTACGTGTATAAATATATGCAAAGTTACAAACACGAGGGCCATACAGGCTCTATATCGCTCACCCGAGTACCAGTGATTTCTAAAGTATTTCGTAAATAAGCTGATGAAAAATCAAGTGACTTCCGGAACGGGTCATAATTTGAACAATCTTGATAGTGGTCCACAAGGCAATGCTACATGCTAAATATCTGAGTTCTACGCCTGTGCATGGCATAGATATTTTTAACAAATTTGGTTGAGCTTCATGCAAGGAACGTCCCTGCTAAGTTTCATCAACATTGGCCCACTGGTTTCAGATCAGATGTCTTTAGAAGCAAACTGTTGACGGAAGACGACGGACGGACGACGGACAATCTACAATCCTAAAAGCTCAACCTGGCACAAAGTGCAAGGGGAGCTAAATAAATCTTAATGATCAAAAGCACATCAATATTAAACGTGATACTTTCTATTAAAAGTCTGCTCCGAGTTTTAAATTACATGTAGAAAAACATCAGCATTTGATACTACATGTATCTGTAATAGTTCACGAATGTCTAATTCAAATATTTGTTAAAGGCGTTGTCCTTCTTTACCAGTACAGACAACAAGCTTTTGTGGAGTTCTGTAATTTCCTACTAAGGTGAACTGATATTTAGCAATTTTATTGACAGTAAAAATAAAAATACCATTGTATACTAAATAGTATACCATTCTGCAACAAAAATACAGAACTAATACTGACTAGTTTCTAAAATTAATGAACATAAGCATAAAGGGACTTAATTCTTGTAGATGTACTAGATCATACAAAACAATAAATATAGAAAGTCATATACTGAACAGGTAAAAACATTGCCATTCATTAATAAATCTGTATATAAAGGTTAGCTGATGATTCTGTTGATATTCTACTCTATTGACTCTATTGATGTAAAGCTTTATTTATGTCACTAAAAATATAACTACATTTACTCCCAACGGCACTGTGTATTATCTGTTCTTAAATACCTTTAAAGACCCATGATCACTTTGACTTTACTCAGATAATTATAAAAATGATAGACCTGTTTTATATTTACTCAAACAATGTTGACGCATACCTTTTAGTCGTTAGGTCGCCTTTTCTTCATGTTAGGTGTTGTCAAAAAGCGTCTTTTTTTTGCAATAGTATTGATATTTATAACATGTACTTACATTTCAAAAAGAAAGGTTAGAAATGGTCTTGATTATGTCACTAGCTCTTATACATACAAGACTGGTGCCACAGGAAAAGGGGCCTTCGGACAGTTGCTAAATTATTCGATTGCAACTGATTGAAAAGCAATAAAATATGCATTTTTGTCAGCCTCTTTAAATGTAGTATCAATGTTTAAAACCGTTAGCCACTATATTTAATAATTGATTTTTCACGTCTAATTATGGTATGTGTCGTCTTTTTGATAGTTTAACAATGACGCATTAGGTATATGTAATCAGGATGATGTTATTTTGTCTCTACTGAACATAAGAAACTGAAGTATTTTGTACGAAGGTCCTATGCCACGGGTAACGTATAAATGCATTATTATTCCATAATTTTCTTATCTCGAATATGCATTTAATTATTAAAAATAAAAGACATTCTAATTTGATTTAAACTTTTGTGGTATACCGGGTCACATATAACGATTTTGAGTTCAGATGAGTAGTAATCTAATCACGAAAGCCGAAGGTCTGAATGATTAATAACGAAACATCTGAACGACACGCAGAGTGCTGTTCGTTTTTACTTCCATCTGAAACTTGATTTGTCATACTATTTTGTTATTACCTGTGCCGATATTGCTTACAGTACCGGAAGTATAGACATTTCACTACAATTTGTTTACATCATGTGACTTCATTCATAGCAATGCCCAGTCAAATGTATTAACGCATAAACACTCTCAAATGTTATGTGAAATATATGTGGGAAGGAATTTCGAAAGCCCAAATATGTTCCGAACGACTAGCATGATATTTTTTATAAAGTATACCGGCCACGCTCAAATCCTTCTATGCGTATATAAGTGAAAATGTCAATAATGTTAGAATTTAGTTCATGTTCCGTGAGAGGATTTGAATTGTGCAAAGCCTTTCTCCTTAGTTTATTTGAAGTTGGTATTTTACACCAGTTTGAATAAATCACTTATGTTCACATATGTCTTCCACTTATCTTTCACATTCTTTTACTATTGTTCCTGTTTTTCTCATTCATGTCAGCATCCCACAATTTCTATATCCCTCATCAGTACTGTCGCATACTCAACTGGGTGTAGCCAGCGCAGTTTAAAATACAGAATGAAAAATTACTGCAAACCAATGAATTTTCACGTTAATTAATGTTCGTGTGTTATCAATTTCATTTAATATATGATTTTTCAATGTTGCGTCATCATATTAACGTAGTATACAACGAACGTAAAAATATTTTTTTCTGAATTAAGGAAAACTGATCTGCACATAAAGTGAAAATGTCATGGTTTACAGTATAAACTTATTATAATTATCGTTATCATTATCACTATTATTATTATCACTATTGTTATTATTATCATTATTATTATTATTATTATTATTATCGTGATTGTTATGGTTATTATTAACACATTACACATTAATTCATACTCTATCTTAGACTGTCTGACCTATAACCTGCTGAGTAAGCAACATTGATGCAGTACAATACAACGGGAGATGTCATCGTATTTTGGATCAAACAGGAAGGACTGATAAAGAAATGCAGATCTAATATATAAAACTTTTACATACATAGATATAAGTAGCGTTAAAATCTTGGAACATGAAAATACATTCTAACGCTATTGACATTTTCTCTTATAAACACACAGAGGGATTTCAGGGTGATAAACATTTTGTTCCTTATACAAGTATATAACGCTATCACATCTGAAACTATTCTGTGCTTTCGAAATTCTCTCCCGCATAATTTTCGCACAATATTTGTGATTGTTTATGTGTTAATATGCTTGCCTGAGCATTGTTATGAATGGAGTCACGTGTTGTTAACAAATCGTAGTAACATTTCTACACTTCCGGTGCCATATGCAACATCGGCAACAGCAATAACAAAATAATAAGACAAATTGTATTTCATCGGTAAGTAAGAAAAAACAGCCCTCAGGTGCGTGAAAACCATGAGGTGTTGTTCAGATGTTTCATAAAGAATCACTCAGGCCTTTCGCCTTCATGAGAAGATCAAATATATCACTCTGACGTCAAATCTAATTCCTAAATATATCAATAAAGTTGATATTTAATCTCGGATCATTAGAAATAGAACTGACATTCTAACCTGCATTCAATACCACCCTGCGTATGAATACCAACAGGGACAGTAACAACAGTAATATACACATTAAAATATTTAACAAGAATTTAAAAAAATTGCGCAAATAAGTTTAAAAAAAATACAGATAGAATAATGATAGTAAAAAATGTATTGTCATAAAGCGTTTCTTATTTTTGAGACATCATTGAAAAAAATATATTATATTTTTAAAATGAACTTTTGAATAAGAAACCGAAATCAGAAATATTTTGTAAACTTTAGTAGTAAAGTTCGTCGATAAGAGTCATCATAACACAAGAGCTGTCTGTAGGACAACGCGCTCGACCTTTCTCAATGTTCGCCCATTAAAGAAAACTTTGACAGTAAAAGGAAAAACAAGGACCTGTAACAACAAGACTTTAACTAGGAATTTCTAAGAACAAATTAAGAAACCTTTTCTTGCTTACAGATAGGTGTCATGATGGCACATAAGTATTCTAACTTTCAAAGATATATCAAATGGTTAAGTCAACAATTGGGACAACATCGAGTTTCTAGGTGGAAAAGGGCAATAATACAAACGAGAGCACCGCCTGCGGGTGCCAAACGCTCTTCTGATTTTATTCTTTTCATGTTTATTTATTACCATTTTTTAAGCAATAGTGTACTTCACATTGACCCCAAAACACAATCCCACAAAAGGTTTTTGTAAATAATTACTAGGCACTAAGTTTGGTCACAATAATTAAATTACGATTTTTCCCAATTTTCTGTTTTTAGAAGAAAACAATCATTGACCTTAACCCCATGAGCCTCAAACAAAATCCCAATAAAAGTCTATTCATATATTTGACATACTTTATAATTTAGTTACATTATGTCAGTCGTAAATAAAGATATTATATATATTACCGTTTTTCTTCTTTTACACACAGTAACCATGACCTTGACCCCAGGACCCCCAAAACACAACCACATTAAAGATCTTCTTAAATACTTACTACAAACAAAAGTTGGTTACATTATGTCAACTGTAACGAAAGATATTGAATATATTACAATCATACTATTTTGAGTAACAGTGACCTTGACCCCAAGACCCAAAAAACCCAATCCAATTAAAGATATTCATAAATACTTCATGTCAGTAACCTAAAGGCAAAACTTCAAAAAATCAGACTAGCTAAAAATGACAAAGTCCAGAAATACTAAAATATTCCCCCTCTCCCAAATGTAACACTCAGAACCCATTTTATTATGTTGAAGTACATTATCCATTAATTTATTGTGAAAATTTGAAATAAATCTAACAAAAAATGAAGAAGCTATGCCAAATTCTCACAATCGACCTAAATTCAAAAACGCAATACGAAAATAGCTCACTTTTTAAAAAATCAAACGAGCTTATAAAAACCGTGACAGCGTTACTTCTCCTGTCTATGCTTTGGGATCATGATGGTAAACAAATATTCCAACTTTCAAAGTAATCTCTCAAACAGCTCAGTCAAAAAGTGAACTAGTACGTGAAACTTAAAGGGCCTTGATTTTTGTTAATCCTTTCCAGATTTACACTCTCTTGCCTTTAAAAGGAGGTAATGATGCAAACAATTATTCCAACTTTCAAAGCAATATCTAAAAGGGTTCAGTTAATGAGTGGATTTTACCCTTATTCAATGTATTTTCTTTTCAAAAAAGGGCCATTATCATAATTCTGACAAAAAATCTTCACAGAGTTATGTACTCGTGTCTGTTGATGGAGATAACAATGGTACATACGTATGGTAAGTTTCAAAGCAACATCTGAAATGGTTTTGAAATAAATATGCACTTTCTAAATCGAAAAAGGGCCATACTTTTAAAAATACTTCACAGAGTTATGTACATGTACTCTAGTCCATTGATGGCTAACAAGTATGGTAAGTGTCAGAGCAATACCTAATGGTTTTGAAATAAAGTGTATTGGTACGAAAAACTTAACCAAGGCGTGACACCAACGCCGAGGTGAGTAGGATAGCTCCCCTTTTCTTCGAAAATCGAGATAATCAAAGTGATCATTGGCCTTTAAGATCTGAAACATAATAACTATCGGAACATCACTCGGCCTTTTCCATAGAATGTAATCACTCGGCATTTTCCGTAGAAATAACTTATTTCTACGAAAAAGGCCGAGTGATGTTCCGATTGACACACTAAAACACAATACTCATAAATTTAAATCTTGGCTCTAGAACATGTTTTCTTTTAAAATTTGAATGCAAATTGAAATATTTTAGTAAAGTGATAGTTCGATCCCCACTGCTGTTAACTGTGTTCTTTTGTGTTTCTTGAGACTCTCAGTCAACGTGCACACCACCACTCTAAGTCCGTCTATAATCTCTATTTAGACAGTCAGGAGTCCTGAAAAAAAAGACAAATCGACTGATTAAGTTATCAAAAATGAAAAACTCACATTCAAGTGACATTTAACAAGTTCAAATACATTGGAATTAATTTCTAGTATAAACGACCAAATTGTTCTAATAACATGGGTAACAAACTGTAACACATATGGCGGCAAATAGTTCCGATCATAATCTGCACTGTTTGCTATTCAGTCGGAAATTCTTTCAGTGACTAACCACTTTAAAAAGGTCTACTAGACAATGCTACATGCCAAATATCTAAGCTCTAGGCCTTGTGGTTTCAGAGAAGAAGATATTTTAAGTCTTTCCTTTTAAAGTGACATTATGTACATTTTTTAAAAGTAAAATTCCAGCTGAAATAGGTGTGTGTGAAAAGGGTAAAGGAAGTGATAACTTTTAACCCAATACAACAAACTTTTCCTGCTACCAGTATGAAATAATAACTTTCCAAATATTACTTTTCCTATTTTGACTGGGAGAGTCAATTTAAGAAATAAACAAATGCAGGAGTAGCTTCCCTTCCACTGCCGAGCAACACTAATAACACAAAGGAGATCACTGCCAAGGAAGGAATTATTATTTCATTTGTCCATTTTTTCAATTTCTAAAGCACCAACTTCAAATATTAATGCGGCCTTATCATTAGTTTAACACATTTAAATGCACAGCAACCGAAAATTGCTTTTATAAAATTGTCACCAAACGTACACTATATGCAGTAAGATGAGCATAATGTCACTTTAAAGTCAATTTTGACCCCAGGGGCATAATTTGAACAATCTTGGTAGAAGTCCACTAGGCAATGCTACATGCCAAATATCTAAGCTCTAGGCCTTGTGATTTCGGAGAAGATTTTTTAAGTTTTTCCAATATTAGCCTATGTAAAACTAAGTGACCTCCGTGCGGGGTCAATTTTGATCCCAGAGGCACAATTTGAACTGGAAAGTGTACAGGTATGTTTCTAAAAAAAATTAAAATATGGGGCTTTATCACTTTGGTGTATTTATTTTATTTAAGTTACAGTCATAAAGAACTTAATCGTTGTGAGTTAAATCGAATCGGTACTACTAGTTTCAGACAACAAGAATTCTTATGGCTATATTCAGAAATGTTCCTCCACTCAAACTCGAGCAGATAATTACCTTTAATCGGCTAACGGTCGATGCATTTCCTCCAATGAGGAGCGATTGGTATTCATAAACGTAAGGAAAGGTCGCGTAACCTCGAGTAAGGACAGATTTTTCGAGGAGCGAAAGCGGTTCCTCGAGCTGCACTCAAGGTGTCATTTTGAATATGACTCCAGTGAGAAATGAACGAATTGCAGGAAATAGATGAAGTTGTATGGGTATGGTATGCCATTGATAGTTTTAAGGGACAATGGCAACCCCTTAGATGATTTTAATGATGTGGAATTCTTCTTAAAATATTATACTAGTACTTAAAAAACGCAATTAATCTCAGTGGGCAATAAAACATATTTTATGAGCAAAAAGACACCCTAAATAAATTGCGCAGACTCGTCCTAGAAAGTGGGACAGTTATGGTGCCAGGAGACACAATCATCTATTTAACGCTTCAAATGGACAAGACAAACAAATAGGCGTAGGAATTGGGGTTGAGTTGGTTCTCACCCCGCTCCCCGAATCGACCAGGATACTATATTTTAACATCTTGATTTGATTGGGGCCCCATCTCTGAAGGATAATTCTATTTTCAGCATCTCAGTTGTTTAATAAAATCAGTACTATTAGTTTCAGAAAACAAAAGAATGTTTCTAAATATAATATGTGAGAAAAGCGTTGCACCCCTTGAGGAGCCTCATTTCTAAAAAAAAATCAGGAAATGTAGGAGGCGGATATCAGAAAGAGTGATCATTAAATTATCTGAGCAAATTACAATTTAATCTTGATAACTGGTTTCAAGGATATATAATTTTAATTTTTTTTAAATATAAAAGAAAATAACAATTAAAGGACAATAACTCTGGAGATACTTGTCCAATCTTGACAAAAGCAGTGTGTGCGCCGCGGCATTATGCTATTGTACACTCGTCTTAAGTTTCATTTAGTTCTATCCATTGATTCTTAAGTTAAACTCCGGACGGACGAACGGACAGACGGACGGACGAAGCCAAAACAATATTCCTCCGCCATTGGCCTTGGAGAAAATAAACTAGTATAAAACAAGAAATTAATTAAGAGATTAGTAAGAAAGCTATAACGCGAACATATCTTCCACTCCTGCAACGCGACTACCGATATTTGCTTCTGTAGTCTTAATTATAAATTTTACAAAAATGGGAAAAAACAAGGTAACTGTTGCATCAACACTTCTTGAAAAAATAATTTTACGCGCATATCAGGGGATTCCACATGAATAATAAATTTTAATTTATCCCTTGCCCTGTTGGCGGCAAAATATTTTGTCTTTGCGACCAGTGCAGATCATGACCAGCCTGTTTAATTCTTTATTATGTTCGTTTTTTCAAGGTCCACCCCTATAAGCAATCAATTATCCGGGCCGAAATAAAAAATTGAGAAGTCAATTTTAGAAATTTAGCGGGATAAGGCTTGTAAAGTAACCTAATTACAGCTGCAATGGAAAAATTCCTGTCCAGGTCCAGACCTTGAGACTTACTAAGTGAGGACATGAATTTACACTGCATGCGGTCGGACTCCGGGTCAGTGAAGTTATCTTTAAATTGTTATTTGTATGCATTCATTTATTCAAATCGGATAAATGTGCCAAGTTTGATTCTTCTGACAACAAAGTATATTCATGCTGTCGAATTTTTAATCAATAAAAAATCCAAAGCAATGTTAATCATTAAACATGAAGAGACCGAAGGATGTAATTTTCATTTTTCTCATATTTTCCTTATTTTTCTTGTCATAGTTGATAGTTTGATAATTAACATTATCATTTCCAAAATGATTCTCGGACAGAAAATGTAGTACATAAGTAAACAAAGGAACACGTGAATTTCTAACGCCTACGTAAGGATGAACAGACGGACAAAAGAAACGGTCAATGACCAAACAGACAGTTTCAGAGACAAACGGGTATTTTCTTAATCTGACCCCCGCCCCCCTTCCCCCTGAATTTTGCAAATGGCTTCGAGGGAACAAGGGGAGGTAACTGTGCGTTTGAAGGCTTTACATTTTTACAGGCAGACGAAATGATAACAAGTATTGATTAATTTTGTGTTTTGAATTTCCATTAGTTATATTACTTTTATTTTTAGTTTAAAAATGGCGTTTTGTGTGCGTGTAATTCAATAAATACTGGTATTGCAAATATACACTTGATTTGTGCATCCCGAATTAAAGCTGCTTTCAACATAATGTACACCTGAGAAAAGTAAATAATGAAGATACATGTATAACGAAAACTCCCCAAATGGCGCTTTTTGTGATAAAAGTTACAACTTCAAAGACAGAAAAAGAACTTTATTTTGTTCATCCATATCTCGCCTTGAATTCATATCTTTCTTTCCACTTATTTTACTTCTCTCTAAGTGGCAACGGAATAAAAACATAAAATATCTTAAGCAACACCCACATCCTACAAAGCGTATGTGTGAACAGACTGACGGTCTGTAGTCCCAAAAGCGGTCTGCGTCCCGTAAGAGCGGGTAATACTATAAATTTCAACACAATGCTGGATATCAGGCAAGGAAAGGACACTACCTCTAAGAAGGGGCACTGCGTCTAGCAAAGGACACTTATAACTCTACCAAATTCTGTCACAGAAGCTCAATGAAGTATTTTACGTTTTCTGAACGTCAAAGGAAGTGCTTTCAATTAAATATCGTCTAAAAAGTACTGTGTCGGCCTTTAGTGTAAGCCCGTTTGGTCTACATGTTCTTGCAACTCATATTTACTACATGACCGGTTCCTGGAGTTCTAGCCAGTACTCGCGCCGAAAGGTGGTCAAATGCCGATGCTTGGAGTCGACCCACGACTCCAACGCGCTACCCCTAAACTACGACGCCTCCCTCTTATGGGCTTCGATAGCTCAGCGGAATGATACCATTCATTCGTGCATCAGTCCATCCAGCTGTAAACGGACGATATTGACCTACCTAAAATCTGGATTGAGTTTTCTTGATCGATTAAGTAAGCTACGAAGTTTATTCCGTAATCAAAGTAAATACTGAAGAATAGATTCGTATAAACTAAAAACTTTACTTACTTTATATTAGGATGCTAGAATGCTTAGTTTCGTCAGGTATTCTTCTTGTCACTCATACGTCCAACGAAGTAGAGTACAAGATTAGTCTTGCAGTTAATCCTCTTGGTGAAATATCCGCACATGGGTACCATGGCGAGTCAGCTACAATATGAAGAAAAGAGTGCTAATAACGTTATGGAAGAAAAGGTGTGTGAAAATGAATGATAATTTATAACGTCCATTTGCATCTAGAAATTACTGAAAACCAGTACGAAATGTTGTATTATTTTATGCTAACTCAACGCTTAATATGTAACAACTCACTATCGTGTCAAGCCAGTCTTATAACAAGACGACGTGGCCGGAACACAAGGATGTTTGCAAACAAATAAAATGGTCCGTACAGCTGATCGTTAGGAACGCCCTCCCTTGCCAACGTTCAGTATCATTCCTTACCAACGTGCAGTACCGTAGAATACTGAACGAACTCTCTAAGGCAAAGTGAACGGGGCAATATGAATGTATATAATAATGGAATTAACTTAACCTTAACTTACTAACGTAACGTCATTCATCTTCCGTCAATACCAGTATAGACCATAATCAATTATGAACATCCGTGTTGTTTGGAGCAGTCAGCTGATGCAGAATCAGTACCATGGTCCTGCTGTAAGATTTTCAAGCGAATACCATTTTAATTTAAATTACAGTGCGATTTTTTCATTCTGGGCAGTTGTTTATTTCATAAGCTTTTTTATTTCAGTCATAAGTCTTGTACAAAAAACTATTTTTAATTGACTTGAAAGACAAATTTTTACAGAGAATCAGATTAAATTGAATAAAAAGTCGAACCTGCTGACCGCACATAATTGATAAAAGTAGTCATTTTACCTTACAGTATACCCTTAGCTTATTTGGCCTTCTGTCTGCTTAATAAACAAACTACAAATCATGATGTATCTATGACACAAACTACTCATAACGGTACTGAGTATATCTGTTCTAGCGTACATTTAAAAGAAAACTAAATATTTTTAAAGTCCCATGATCACGTTAGATTTACTCATATAAGATAGGAAACTTACTGATAGAATAACGATAGAACAATGTTCTGATCTGTTCAATTTGCACTTAAATCGCTATATCTGTTTTACTTCCCCACGAAAAAAGTATTGTTGGAAAGCATTTCTTTTATTTCGCAATTTTACCATACCTGTCCCCGCCTTTTGTCCTCAATGAAAGCTGGGGACGCCCTCCCACCAGACGGCCTTTCGCCGGCCAATATGCTCGCCTCGTCTCCCCTGACAGACAAGGGGTCCACGGTGTGCTCAGACTGACATCTCTACGTTAGTCCGACAACACGAGCTAGTAGCGGAGCTGCCTAGGTCCTCCCCGACCCGCACATTGCACGGACGACAAGAGGAGCCCAACGCTTTCGCCTTTTCACCCGCGTGCCTCGCAGTTGCAGAGAGCAGCATCCACACTAAGCGTGTAACCTCGTTTACAGGGAAAGATCCGCGCGAGAGCTGGCCGGTTAGGGCCACCTGGAGGTTCTGAGCAGTGTTAAAAAGCTCTGCTATCGGCGATTCAAACATATACTTTCTATCTAAAAAGCAAATTTGGAAATGCTTCTTGTATAAATAACGACCAAGTTCGCCGATAGGAAATCTTTCTTTGAAATGCAGGTGTTAAAAGTAATTTTAAAATCCAAAGTGATCAAGGAACTTTAATGATAATTATCTCTAGGTATTATAATACCTATAAATGCATGCAAATGATACAAATTGTTGATCTATCTCGAGTATTCATAGGCAGATATTTAATTTTGCGTCATCATAATTATCAACAGAAAACTAACCTGCTGGCAGCAAGCGAGTCTGCTTTCTCGACCAGTTTAGACCGTGATTAACTTGCACACCAGTGTCGTAAGCTGACAATCGTCTCAAATAGCAACATCATACTGTTGTTAGTAACGCAAATGAATACTTCATACCTGTACTACGTCTGTTAGATTCGATTCAAAATGGATCCGTTTTCCTTCTCGACAATCGTAGATCATGACCAGCTTCCACATCTGTGTCGTCAGGGGAAATCTGCTGATTAAACGAACAGTATGTACCTGTACACTTGCACTTTTATTAAAACAGAATGTCCTTTTCATTTTAAAAATGGTTAATTTGGTTTTTCTTGCCATTAATATCATATACAATTAGAACTAAACACTATTTTATACCAAATCTGAATAGACATGCCTTTACTGGCAAACTTGTCGCCAGCCAAGAATATACCAACATTGGTCATTTAACATTTACTCTGCTTGCAACAAGTGTGTCTGCCGATGTAAGACATGTGAGTGTTTATCAACCTCCTGGTGGTGAGTCTGATTTTGCCAGCACTGTAGATCATGATCAGCTTCACTATCTCATCATGGAACAGTTGCTCTGCCGACGAGAAGTAGGTCAGCGCATATCATAATCAGCCTATAAAATCAATTTGAAATAATTATCTATAAGTATTTCTGTGGCGGCAAATTAATGACCTTGACATCGTTTCGAATGTAGACCATAATCAGGCTGCACATCTTCTACGTACCAGGAACATCGGCTAATTCAATACCATCGTACTGTTGTTAGTGATGCAAAACGAATACTCTGTACCTGTAAACATTTTCTTTGTATCTTAATAAAGTCAAGAATAAACTATATATTTACAGAATGTCCGATTAAAATGTTGATACAGTCAAATATGAGGTTAGCCAACAATATCACAAAAGTGGCCATCCAACAATTATCCTGTTGGCTGCAAGTAAATCTGCCTTTACGACCAAGGTGAACCACAACCATCCAAAAACAATTGATGTAAAACAGGTTTTAACTACCCCGTATAACAAAAGTGATCATCCAACATCACCCTGCTGGTGGCAAGTGATTGTGTCTTTACGACCAACGTTAACAACACTTGATGTAAAATAATTTTGCGCTACACCGCCGATGAAAATAAAGTCTGTCTTTTCAACCTGTGTAGTTCAAAATCAGTATGTTCAAAGTATTTATATACCGTCAAATGACCATGACTTCGCTTCCAGTGTAGACCATAATCAGGCTGCATTTGTATTTTACAGAATGTTACATGTAGATAAATCCAATATCACAAAGTGGTCATCCAACATTTATCCTGCTGCCTTGCAGGTCATTCTGCCTTTACGACCAATGTGAACCACAACCATCTGATACATTCATTATAAAGTAAATAATTTTTAATCACCCTGTCGGTGACTTTCGTGTATATCATAATCAGTCTTTACAGTCAATGAAATATAGTCCGTGTGAGTGACTCTGTGTTCATTACCAGTGTAGACTATGATGAATTTCACATCCGTGTGATCAGAGGATAGTCAGTTGAATCAGCAACATAATTATGTACCTGTAGACATGTTTATTTTATTTCAATTATTTAACTGCAGTAAGACCTTTTCATTGTTACCAGTGTTTATTTTTAATTTTAAAATGTCTGACTAAAAATATGCTTTCACAGTTACAATCAGCCGAGAACTTATCAAAACTTGTCACCTAGCTTTAATTATGTTTTGTGCGAACATTGTGCATACAATCGATGTTGAATAAAATATCTTAAGGACCATCGTGAAAAAGCGAAATCAAAACTAACTCACCGGCGGAAATTGAGTCTGCCTTCACAACCAGTGTAGACTATGATCAGCTTGCACATCCGAGTCATCGGGGGACATCTGAGTGAACCAGCATCACCGTTATGTTGTACTGAGCATCGCCATCACTCGTTTGTACAAACGAAATTCTGTCATGTAAACATACCCGTAAATCATTGTTAACCAGCCAAAAGATATAACAAAAGTGTTCGTTGAACCTTTAGACGATTGACAAAAAATAAGTTTAAGGGGTAAGAAGCGCATGCATACTTTCCATTTGCTGTGACGCTTTGTGGATATAACCTTAGAGCAGTAACTTACCAATGGAAAATTCTGTTTTCCGTAGGAGTTTTTTTTTTTCGAAAATAGATCTCTGGTTACAAATAGGTTCAATTTCAGGCTCCTGATCTTTCTTCTATTTATTCCGCAGAAGCGCAATGGTAGCGTACGCGTCAGGATCAGAGTCCCGGGTTCGATCCCTGCCCTGATACAACCAGCCCAGAACATGAAAAAAAATTGTCACCTAGCGTTTAAACCCTTCTGGCGCTAAGTTATTCTTTATTTGGGACCAGTGTGCAACCTCATCAGTCCATACAATCAACGTTGAATATAAATGTCGGCCAGTGTGGTTTATTACAAAAATATCACCATGTACAAGCAATGTGCAATAACTAAGTTCAAACTAACTCACCGGCGGAAATTGGGTCTGTCCTCAAAACCAATGCAGACAATGATCAGCTTGCACATTCGAATCGTCATGAAGCTTGCACATTCGAATCGTCAGGAAACTTGCAATTTCATCGCGTCCTTTTTATCGCATGTTTGTGCAGCCAGCTAAAATAAAACATAAGTGTTCGTTGAGCCTTTATACAGCTGGTGACAAGGAATTATGCCGTTCGGAAGTGTACAGTAAACTCCGTATATAACGAAAATCCGGATATAACGAAAACCCGGATATAAGGAACATATTTTCTCTGTCCGATTTTTTTCTTTATTCTTTAGAAAATATTATATGGATATAACGCACTCCTGATGTAAGGAGTTCGTAATAAGCGGAGTTTACTGAAGTAAATATGAAACCGTGCAGTCTAATCATGGTCTGTACGTTTTGCCATTCGTTCAGTAACTTGTTAGGCAGCACCTTTTTAAACAACCAAGACACTCTCCAAATTTTAAAAGATGAAATATTTTGACAATATTAAATCTATTTAAGTTTTCAGCCATGCTGCTTCCACAAACTGTGATAAAATTCGCAATTAGTGTACGACTAGTTGCCCTAAGCAAGGTCTTCGCGCTTTCCCGTGGATATGGCTCGGGTTTTAAACACACGACGTATGGTTTCGTCGGAGACAAAGTTGATAACAATAAGCTTAAAAGCGTTGAAACCAATACAGTAAACTCCGTAAAGAACGACTCCAGATATAACGAAAATCCGGATATAAGGAACACATTTTCTCTGCCCGACTTTTTTTCTTTCTTTATTCTTTATTAAAATGTTCTATGGATATAACCAACTCCGGATATAAGGGACACATTTAAATCGGCCCAAAGAGTTCGTTATAAGCAGAATTTATTGTACAGATAACACTTATTGCTACTGAAGAAGCAAATGTTCGCCAACATGTTACGAGGGACAAACTTAAAACGAATCATAATCATCTTTCAACAAGAGATTGTACATGTATTTACAGAGCTACTATAGTTTGGCATTATACAGTCCAAAGGTACACTCACAACAAAGACTCGAACGCATTCTTGACTAGGACGACTGGTGTCATCAAAGTTTTCTCTCACTTTAAGTGGCTTTGTCTTATATATACAGCAAAGCTTCCTAAATATACAACAAAACCTCGAAAAATAGGAACAAACATTCATTACCAAAGCCACTACATAGTTGTATAAAATGGTTTAAGGAAAAAATGGTTTAAGTAGGAACCAGCTATATACTCTTTGTTTCTGAATATGACCTGAGAACTGTACCTTACCTATGGAAATTTCTGCTTTTCCATGGGAGAAAATAAAATTGGAAATTCAAAGAACAGACTATAGCGTTTTGTTTACATATAAATACAATTTCAGGATCCTGATATTTTCACTTCTTATTTATTCCGCAGTTGCAGAATGTTAGTGCGTTCGCCTAATGATTGGGTTCGATCCCTGATAGTGCTTGCAACCAGCCGAGAACAAGGATAACATTAGTGTTACGGTTACATACAGATACGATTTCAGGCTCTTCATATGTTCCCTTCTAATTTACTCCACAGTGGCACAATGGTAGCCCATTTACATCAGAAGCAGAGGGTCCCAGGTTCGATCCCAACAAGGACATCACCCCGGGTATTCGGCTACCTACACGCCGGAACGATACCTAAAACGCCGGTTCAGTGTACATGTATAATGTTTGTGGTCATGCCAATAAAAAGGTATTTATTCAACATATATTGAAGATTTGATTATGTTTTATAAAGGAAATAGTAAATACACACTTTTCTCTACATATCTGTAAGATGTCCGTCTCCAGTTTCACGAAACAACGTGAAAAAAGGTGTTTATTGTCATGTTTACGTATAATTTCGATGATTGGAACACTTATCTTTCAAATTTTAACTAATTTTGTACATAAATAAAGATATTTTCTAAAAACAAATGGAAAGCAAATATTCAGTTAGTAAGCAATTACTCTTGTTTTATTGAAAATGAAAAAAAAATATTGAAAGAAGATCAATTTTTCGGAGACATGTGTGTGAAATTTTGGCTACCGCTGACGATTAGCGTAGATACCATCCTCGCCGGTTTTGTCGATCAAAGGGATACCGCAATCGCCATACAAGTTAACCATAGAAATGGATTGTTTTGAAAATGAGAGATGATGTGTAATGAACCACCTATGATATAATGGCATAATGAGTGTATTACGTATGAATCTGAAAATAAATACCAGACGTTTGAAAATACTTTTTATTTGGACTGAACACCGTATTTTACCAATACTTGATATCCTATTCATTGCGTTTAGAACGTATGTACACCTATACATCTCTAGAGATGTCTTATGTACCAATATCAATTTAAACAAACGAAATGGTGATGCAAATGATGGTCGCTAAATGTTAAAGATCTCTTCAAATTTAAAAACCGGTTACAACTAAGGTGTCTGATATAATGAAAAGCTGTTAATGTACTATGGCTTGCCTGAGGGACCCGTGTCACAAATATTCCATATCTGTCTTCAAATTAGTTTAAGCTATTAAATATTGTATGATTTGGATGGTCACAGCGCATACAAGACAAAAGTCCCACCCGCTTCAATGCTCTGCTAGGAATAACCTCCAGCCACAACAGAATATCTCAATCTTTAAAAATACTTTAAGGACAGGTATAATAAAATATGTGACCAAGTTTCCTAATGCAGAAAATAGTGCATAATAAACACTAAATATTTACATAGCAAGTGGTACCCGTAGCTGTCAGAACTGTTCAACTTTGCTTATGAGTTAAAAAAAACTTAACATTTTATGACTTTATTGTGTCAGTCGAAATGAGCTCCTGTATTTGTTTCTTTTAATTTGTATAGATATTAATCTGACCTTTTAAAAGTGTATGGGTTTGCATGAATCCTGGAAATAATAAATAATATATCAACCTTGAAGATTTTGACAAACCATATTCACTATTTGGAGTACTCTGATACGCAGTAATTAGCCACAAAGGCCGAAGGCCTGAGTGGTTTATAATTGCGCATCAGTACGACAAATTATTGTTTATTAGACGATAACAACTCTGAAAAGGATGTTATGTAGGTTCTTACATGGCCAGATATTACAAAAGGTGAATAAATGTAAAGCTTTATTTTCTACGCGAACGCTCATTGAACGTCATGCGGCGCAATATGACGTCATGTTTACAACATATCGGTTCCCGCGTTGTTTATGGTTTAATATAACATAATTTTTCTACTCTTTGTATATAGAGACAAAATCGTGAGTCACGTTAGAATATTGGATTTTATTGCGTTTATAACTGCCCAACAGAATTTTGTTAGGGATGTGGTCCCAGCTATTTGCACATCAAAGTGAGGCGTATTAGGCGGACAACTCTAAAATGTCAACGTGTAAAATCGGTCTGCCTTTGAAGTGAAAATAGTGAGACTACATTACGGTATAGACTACATGTATTCAAAGTTCATCTTGTAATGCAAATTTATCCGAGGAAGGAAACGAAAGTGCTTCGACGGGATCGGTACATAATACTCAAGATATACAGTCAACTGCTTTTCACCAGGAAGCAGTTGAAGAACAAAACCTAAACTCGACTTCACTTCCGGTACAAAAACCGGTACAAACTTCTGCAGCTACTGATGCTCCGTCAGACGGAGACCTTGATTCAACAACTCCACATGAATCCTTTCATTCCCCATCTATTTTAGAAAAAAACCCATCCTTTACTAAAAAAAACTTACCAGATCTACCTCAGCGGACATACATCATAATAGGAGATTCGAACACAAGCAGGCTCCACATAACGGACAAAAACGTTCAAAATAAGTCAGTGTCAGGATTGTCTCTGGAAAACGTGAGCAATGTGATAGAGTCGATAATTCCACAGACGAATAAAAAAGTAGGTGGAATCGCAATTCATTTGGGAACAAATGACATATCAAAAAAAATAAACATATTGTTGTTGAACTTTCACAAAAAAGCCTCGCAATTGCGAGAAAAAAATGGCCTCGCTCTCCTATCGCCTTTTCCAGCATTTTACCGAGAATGGGCAATAGCGCGCCAGTCAAGCGTATCAATTATGACACAAAGTTTGTGAACGAAAAAATTCTTAATTTCTGCACAGAAAATGGTTTTCATTTCTTGGACAATGATGACATTTTCTTGAAAAACAAAAAAGTAGTTCGTTCCTTGTACAATGCTGGTGATCCGACGGGAATTCACATTTCCGACGCCGGTGCAGACGAACTGTACTCGAATCTGACGTCTTTCCTTATTGACGGTATATCGGATGAGGATAATATGATTTGTCTCAGGAGTGTATATCCGCCAGTAAGGAAAGATGCCGACGATACATTTCGGAACACCGCCGACGGCAAACAAATTAGTAAAAAATATTTTTTCATTTCAATGAACGATGCACATTTTATGTTTGATAAGGAGAGTTGGGGTGAACATTTTAATTTTTTATACTGCAAAACATTGTTGTCATTGTTTAGCTATAGCAAAGTAAAAGCATATGGTATACAGAAAAATACTTGTGTTGAAAAGAACAAAATTCAATCAAAGTTTATGATTACTTGGTGTTTAAAAAAAAAAACAGCGATGCGATAACTTATACAGGTACTACTTAAAAATGCATTCAGCAGAAAAAGTATATTGTATTTCTACGTTTTGACAATATATTTACTAAGTACATGTACACTCTTTTCTCATTGTAATACCACTGCACATGAATTCTTATTACTTGCCACTGGTATAAAAAATATAAGTAGTTTTATATACCATATTGGTATAGGGTGCACTGGGAAAAAGCTAAAGATGTATTCAATAGCGAAAAGATACTTGTATTGTTGTTCTTCAAAACATTTTTTTGTATTACTGTTTGTGTATATGACATGTATGTTTTGCTTTTTAAAAATTAACTTTTATCATCATAATGACTTACAGTATCGCTTCGGTAAACGTTAATGGTTTTAGAGACAAGAAGAAAAGGTCACTAATTTTTCAGTGGTTATACAAGAAAAAGTACGATATTATTCTAGTTCAAGAAACGCATTGTAAAGATAACGGTGAATCTAACATATGGGGTAAGCAATGGGGCGGAGATTCAATATGGTGTAACGGTTATAACTCTACATGCGGTGTTGCTATTTTAATCAGGCCTAAATTGAACATTTCTATAAAACAAATATTACAAGATAGTGAAGGACGTTATATTTCTATTGAATTTCAAGTAGACGAGAAAATGTATACAATAATCAACATTTATGCGCCAAACGTAGGGAAATCTCGGAAAAGCTTTTTTAATACTATCGAGAATAAATTTCGGGAATGCAAATATTCGCTTATAATTGGGGGTGATTACAACTGTACTTTTAATCCAAAACTAGACAGAAAGTACGGCTTTTTTAATGATGGGTTTTATCGTACGGACGAGGGTATGTCAGAGTTGTTACAACTTATTCGATGTTTAGATCTCGAAGATATATGGAGAAGACGTAATCCGCTTGAAAAACAATATACGTTTGCGCGGTCTCAGTCAAAATCACGCATTGATTATTTCCTTACATCAAAATCTACTGACAGCGAAATAAGCAGAGTTAAAATCAGCAATTTTTTGTATTCAGATCATGATTTAATTTCTATGATTTTGGACACTGAATGCGTTGTTAGAGGTCCTGGTCTCTGGAAACTCAACGCGAGTATTTTACACGATAATGAATATATTCAAATAATAGAATCTTTTTGGAAATTCTGGGTCTCTTGTAAAGACAAATTTGCCACAAACCGTGAGTGGTGGGATATGGCTAAGAACAAAATAAGAACATTATCTATAGATTTTACAAAGGGCAAAGCAAAATCACACAAACAAATTAATAGATTAGAAGAACAAATTCAAATACTAAAAAATAATGAAAGTCAAGCAGCGAGAGCAGAAATAAAAAGTATGACGGATAAATTAAATGTATATTACAAAAAGCAATTAAATGCGGCGAAAATACGATCGAAAGCTAAATATATAGACGAGGACGAAACATCATCAAAATATTTTTTCGATTTAGAAAAAAGGCGGGCTAAAGATAAATTGTGGGCAAAAATTCGTACCGACTCAGGGGAAATTAAAAATGGTATAGACTCTATTTTAAAAGAGCAACGGAATTTCTTTAAAAAACTGTTTACTTCGGAAGGAATCGATAAACGTTCTGCTGAAAATTTAGTCAGCTCCTTAAATACAAGCCTATGCACAGAGGAAGCTAGTAGTTTAGAGTTGGACATTAGCGAAGACGAGATAAAGAAAGTTATAATGGGTTTTAAAAAGTCTAAATCACCGGGCGAAGATGGTATTACAGCTGAATGGTATCAAAAATTTTGGTATTTAATCAAAAATGATTTTTACAGGTTTTAACAGAATCTCTGGAGTCATTCTGTCTACCTAAGTCTCAGTATAAGGGGGTTTTATCGCTTTTATATAAAAATGGTGAAAGAGAAAATTTAAAGAATTGGAGACCGATAACGCTTCTTAATGTTGACTATAAAATTGTTGCCAAATGTTTAGCAGTACGAATAAAACCGTTTTTGCCAAAGTTACTTCATAGTGATCAAAAAGGATTTATTAAGGGGCGCTACATATCAGACTCAAACAGGTTAATCCAAGATGTTATAGACTTCGTAGATTTTGAGGACATGGATGGTATTATAATCTTTTTAGATCAAACAAAAGCTTTCGACAGGGTTGAATGGGAATGGGTAGACATATGTTTGAATAAATTCGGATTTGGGGAAAAATTCAGAAACTGGGTACATATGTGTTTGGCAGATTCTGAAACTGCTATTCAAACTAACGGTTTTATCTCAGAGAGCTTCTCAATTTCTCGTTCTATTAAACAGGGATGCCCTTTAGCCCCTCTACTTTACATTTTACAAGCAGAGCCAATGGCCTGTGCCATTAGAGAGGACAAAGATATTCGGGGTATCAAACTTCCGTCACACGACACTGTTACCAATAACAATCTCGTACTTAAGTTAAATCAATTTGTAGATGATACACAGTTCTTTTGTGACAATGAAGCCTCTATTCCAAAAATATTCAAAATTCTAAACATTTACGAATTAGCATCCGGTGCAAAAATGAACAAGGAAAAAACAACTGGGCTTTTTATTGGAAAATTGAAAAATAACTTTCCAAAGTTCAGATGTATAAACTGGACAAGAAACTACGTAAACACTCTAGGCATAAGTCACGGCTACAATATCGATAATAATGAAATCTGGATGAAAAAGATAAATAAAATAAAAAATTGTCTACAAGTCTGGAAATCTAGAGGGCTAACATTAAAGGGTAAAGTTCTCATTCTGAAGACTTTTGTAATTTCCCAAATCATGTTTGAAATTGAAACGCGAGGGATCCCAAAAATATTTATTGAAGAAATAGAAAGTGCAATGTACAATTTTTTATGGGATGGCAAAAAGTCTTTAGTTTCAAAAAATACTATCGCGCTTAGTCAACTAGATGGCGGTCTTGATATGTGTAATATAGCAAATATATACGCAGGCTTAAATGTTAAAATTATTTATAGACTCATACACTCTCCGCTAGAAAACTGGAACGCTATCGGTAAATATTTTCTTAAACACTATGATAAACAACTAGGACAAAACTTCTTTTTATGTAAATGCTCAACATTGAAATCTTTTTCCTTGGTAGGAATAACCACACGTTTTTACATTACTGCGCTTGAACATTGGAGCCGATTTAGAAAATGCTCTAAACCAGAGACCAGCATGGATATTCAAAATACATTTATATTTTGCAATGAGCACATCCGATTTCGAAATAAACCAATATTCTTTAAATCATTTATAAAAAGTGATATAATATGCATAAAGGACATATGGGATACACACCGAGGAACATTTATCTCTTCAAACGAACTGTTTAAAAAGTTAAGATTTAGAAGAAACTGGATCTCCGAGTGGCAAACGATCAAAAGCAGCATTCCCGAGAAATATATTAACGCGCTCAATAGTCAAAAGCTCATAACGAATGTAAAGCTATTATGTCTCGAAGGAATGGATTTAAAAAGCAAGTTAGGAAAACGCTTTAAACCCGAAAATTTAAAACTTAAATATATTTCTGCAATGTGGTGTCAAAAGATGAGTAATCTTAAAGTTGAAATTAAATGGGAAATTACCCTTGATACATCAATATGTTGGAATTTAGTTTGGGGTATGATTTCAAAGTCTTTTGCGTCAAATAAAGCTAAGCAATTTCAATGGAAATGTTTACACAACGTCATTTTTACTGAACATAAATTAAATTTAATGAAACAATCGGACGGAAATTGTATTCTATGTAGATCAAAAAGAGAAACTTTAGTTCACTTGATATGGGAATGTCCTTTTGCTTCTAACATCTGGAAAAATTTACAAACTAAACTAAGCACGATTCTCACAAAACTTGGTATAGAAATTTCAAACTTTAAAATGGCCGTTATTCTTGGGATATGTGAATTTCCATACGCAAGAAACTTATTAAACACAGTAATTTTTGAAACAAAATGGGCTATTTGGAAATATCGAAATGACTGTAAATATAATGGCAATAGACTTTCCACCTCAAGCTTTAACTACAAACTCTTTAACAGGATCAAGGACCAAATAATATTTAAAAACACCAATAAAGAAGTTCTAGAACTTGCAAACGCTTTATCAAATTTGTAATTATTTATGAATGATAATCTCATTTCGCTTTATCATGTTTGTTATTTTCGCTTTCGAATAAATATGATATAATAGTGAATATGCATAATAGAATTTACTAGTACTTGGTAAAAAAAAATAATAATAAAAAAATAAAAAAATAAAAAAAATAAAAAATAAAAAAAATAAAAACAAGAGCTGTCACATGACAGCACGCTCGACTATTCGAAAGGTTGTTGGTAAAATGGGTTTTTTGTCAAAGAACAGGAGTATTGTGTAATTGTCTGTAAGAATTAAGGTCAAAGATATGAAACTTGTTCAAAGACCTTTGTAAATGTACATTACATTCAAAGCCTTACTCTGGATTCTGTAAGCCAAGTGGAGGAAGGAGGGGATAATTTCAAAGAAATACAGAACCTTGTAAATTTGATCATGAATAACTCTGTAACTTTTCAAAATTGAAATGTATAGAATTAAAAAAGCATGACCGCTGCATGCTGCATAATTATTCTATGATATTTTAAAAGAAAGCCATTTCGAGTATTTCCATGTTAGTCTGGTAAAAACTGTGACAAAATTCTAAGTTAAAAGGGGCATAAATGTCAAAAATCAAAAACGTTGGTGAAGATGTTGACAGTAAACATACATTTTAAGTCCATAAAAAAAATCAAAGTTAAAAAGGGGCATAAATCTGTCAAAAATCAAAACAGAGTTATGGGGATTGTTTCATCAGATGTAGATGTTGATGGTAGACACATACTTTGAGTTTCAAGTCAATACCTTTGATAGTATTCAAAACATAAAAATTTGACTTTATAAAATCTTTTACCAAATATTCTAAGTTAAAAAGGGGCATAAAACTGTCAAAAATCAAAACAGAGTTATGGGGATTGTTTCCTCAGGTGTAGATGTTGATTGCAGACACATACTTTGAGTTTCAAGTCAATACCTTTGATAGTATTCAAGATATTTGAATTTATAAAAATCTTTAACAAAAAAATCTACGTTAAAAAGGGGCATAAATCTGTCAAAAATCAAAACAGAGTTATGGGGATTGTTTCCTCAGGTGTAGATGTTGATGGTAAACAAACAGTTTGAGTTTCAAGTCAATACCTTTGATAGTATTCAGGATATTTGACTTCATTAAAAACTTTAACCAAAAATTCTAAGTTAAAAAGGGCCATAATTCTGTCAAAAATCAAAACAGAGTTATGGGGATTGTTTCCTCAGGTGTAGATGTTGATGGTAAACAAACAGTTTGAGTTTCAAGTCAATACCTTTGATAGTATTCAGGATATTTGACTTTATTAAAAACTTTAACCAAAAATTCTAAGTTAAAAAGGGCCATAAATCTGTCAAAAATCAAAACAGAGTTATGGGGATTGTTTCCTCAGATGTAGATGTTGATGGTAAAGATATATTTTGAGTTTCAAGTCAATACCTTTGATAGTATTCAAGATATTTGACTTTATTAAAAACTTTAACCAACGCAGACGCCGACGCCGACGCCGACGCCGACACCGACGCCGACGCCGACGCCGACGCCGGGGCGAGTGCAATAGTCTCCTTATTCTTCGAATAGTCGAGCTAAAAATTGGGTGGCGAGTCCATATCCCATGCATCTGTGCTTTAAGTTGCCTATAATTTTCTTAAACCACAATGTAAAGCAATCAACGGAAAATGTCTTGTTATTGCCGAACAATCCCGAAGATTGACGACTATTGGTAACACGAATGTAGGTGATAATTTACAACTTAAAAAGTAGTGGATCACAAAAACTGCACCCTCACTATTTACATATTTAAACAAAGAAAAATTATCTGCGCTGTTTCAGCTATCTTCAATTTTGATATTTCAACAAACAACGCAATATCAAATGAAAATATACGTACAATTGTTCAATATTTCATTGAAAACTTACACATTTTTGTGTGCGCTAGTTAAATTTCAGTTGAAGCGATATAGGTTCTAACTTTAAAACGTAGCTAGATACTAAACATATACTTGTAAAAGTATATTTTATTAACATAAGACTTTTTAAACTTTATAATGAGATATCTACAATTTTAATGTAACAAACCAGGAGAAAGTTATCCGGATTTAATTCATTTTCTCCTGTTTTCTATCAGTTTCATTGATATCGGAAACATAAAGAGTTGGATACGAGTGTCTCGAAAAAGAAAACGGTCGCCAATCTTTAAAACTAGCCTGGAAGATTAGATGGTCAGAAACCCATTTAGAAACTGCCCCAACTAAGAAATAGAATACTCACATCAATGTACAAGTAATATTTTAAAAATGAATATTTAAGAGGTATTTCTATTTAAAGATCTGCAAGTTAAGTACTGTCTGTTTCTATCTAAATAATTGATATAAAGTTCCTATATAAAATATACATCAGGTAATGATAATTAATTGATTTTGTTGGCGCGTAAATGTGCCATGTATGTTGAATGTTATTCCTGGAATTAGTTGTCTGTCTGCCAAATTACTCTACATGGTAAAATAAATGAAGATATTATTTGAATTGCACCTTGATACTTTGTTAATTTACATTTACTTTTGTTAATATATCTGAAAAACTATATCTAAATTTTATAAAAAGTTTAATATTGAAAAAAAAAAAAAAAAAAGTTCATCTTGTACATGCGTTATATATAAAAGAAATACCAAGAAATGTTAAGGTTCCGTTCAGCTGATATGCCATTAAGTATATTCTATATAGTTTTCTGCTAAGTGAAATTACTAATAAAAACTGTTTATATTCCATGTATACAGATCAAAGTCCAAACAAATAAACTGTGCATTTACGGCAGCGCGATCCGTATATTTCCTACCCGACCCTACAATCTTTATTCAATCTTCAATGCCAAAAACGTATTTCAAATTAAAGATTACTTACTTAGCTGGAACAAAAATTATTTCGTGCGTCAAAAACACTTTGGCGGGGCAACATTGCCGGGGTACGAGGCAAGGCCAAATATTGTTGAAATAGTGAACCTACCAGTTTCTACACGTCCGAAATGTTAACATTCCAGTCCCCTGTACAACATATGGAAGAAATTTTCTTTCAAACTGTTCTGGTGAGCTCCGCTCTCAAATGTATACTGTAAGGGGAAGTAACCGCTGTGTTTTTTGCCACTACGAAGTTGGTATCCCTGCTTTTATGATTAGGTATTATTGTCAATAACTGATGATCGTCAGCGGTATCTCCAAATTCTTCTCTTGATCGCGTAAAACGCAACATTTGGCAACAAAAACACAAAAAGGGTAAGTCATTCATCCGTCGGTTATGTATAGTTCTCTCAGGGAAAATGGCAACTTTAAATGTTTCAAACCTTTCCATTGGATAATAAAGCTTTAAGTGTAAAAATGAATCATTTTCCACATATTTGTTCATATTTTTACACATAATCTTTAATTTTAATGACAGATATTTTAACCATTAAGAGAAAATTCATTTACCAGAAGAATGCCGACTTAAACTCTCCGCAAAATGCAAAAATAGGTGTGTATTTTGGTTTTGTTAGTACCTACAACAAGCATTCGACATGTACATAGAACCGGCGTTTTAGGTATCGTTCCGGCGTGTAGGTAGCCGAATACCCGGGGTGGACATGCAACCAGCCGAGAACGTAACAAAAATTGTTACCTAGTCTTAACACTTTCGCGATAAGTTATTCTGATTTTGTAACCGGTGTGCAACCAATCAATTAATATAACCGATGTTGGATAAAACGTCTTGACGACCCTTTTGGCTAGTGTTGATCATTATCATCATGTTCAATCATTGTGACATAACTAAGTTCAAACTTACTCACCGGCGGAAATTGAGCCTGCCCTCAGAACCAGTGTAGACTATGATCAGCTTGCGCATTCGAACCGACAGGGAAAGTTCGAGCGGACCATCACCATTACTCTGTTGAGTTTTACACACATATATTATCCTTATTCCATCGCATCCTTTTCATCACATGCATCATACATTCACATCTGCAGCCAGCTAAAATATAACAAAAGTGTTCGTTGAACAGCCATAATATGTAGCTGACGACAAAAAGTTTGCCGTTCGGGCCAGTGTAGGTTAATACTGACCGTGCAGTCTGATCATGATCTGCACTTTTCGTTATTCATTCAGTAAGTTGTACGTCAACACTCCTTTCAACGATTTATGGCACTGTCGACTTTTTTAATGGACTACAGTAAACTCCGTTTATAACGAACATATTTGGACTATTTAAATGTGTTCCTTATATCTAGAGTTTGTTCTATCAATATAACAGTTTCATATAAAATAGAGAAAGACAAAAAACTCGGGCAAAGAAAATGTATTCCTTATATCCGGAATTTCGCTATATCCATAGTCGTTATATACGAAGTTTTCTGTTGTCAATGAATGTAAAGTTGCTGCTGCACAATTTATGGGTGGATAGCGACTTATTACAGAAGGTTTCTATGTTGATTTATTATTTGTGCTAAAATAAGGCATTTTAAGATATAATTATGTTGTTCTTTTTAATTGTATACATATTTTTTTTTACCTTCATTGAAAACGTTATCTATGTTTGGAAAATATAATCTGCTAGATGTAGGGAGAGTCCTTGGTGTGTTTGTCTATTTATAGATACAATTTCAAGCTCCTGATACTTTCCTCCTTATATGAAACTATGGGTTTAAGAGTTGTTAAATCCTGGGTTTAACAGTTAAACCTAGGGTTTAAAGGATTAATGTGCATTTCGCTTGCCATATATTTCTTTATTTGATTTAACAAGAGCTGTTTGTAAAACACGTATGCTCCCCTTGATGCAAATTTTTTTCTTTGCAAGGAACAGTTTTTAAAGTAAAAGTCGCTATGAAATTCGTGAAAACGGCGTCTGTAGAATTTGTAGAATTTAAAAAAAAAATCTAAAAAGAAAATAAAACAGTCATCTCCATAGAACAATATTAGAATTTAACATTGACTTTGACCCTAGTGAAAAAAGTCACCTTGACTGTTTCAGTTGTGTTCTTGGACAAAGACGCTTGCGTAAACCAATTTTAAAAAAAATAAAAATCGGGGGAAAAACACTATTCTTAACAAGTGACCTTGACCTCCTAATTTTGTTTGCTAAAACAATTTAAACTAAAACAAAAAGAAAAAAAACTATTTTAGTTACAGTGACTTTGACCTAAAATGTTTTTCGCTTAAAACAGTTTAGTAATAAACAAGAGTGCCAAACTGTCACAAAATACGCCCGTCAAGGAGGCATAACTCAGTATCTGGTAGTTCATTGGTTTGTAAAAGCTGTTGGAACTATAGAGCAGACAAGGCTAATTCACCTGTTTGAACGGCTAATTTCATAATTTTTCCATAATTCAAGGGCAATAATCTAGGAGTGCCTAAGACGATTTGGCTGGTACTTGGCCTAGATATTATGCCCAAAACATTTTGAACAAGTTTGGTGAAGATCGGATGAAAACTGTTCAACTTAGAGAGCGGACAAGGTGAATTTGGTCAATTTTTCATAAATCCAGAGCTACATGAGTCGATTTGGCTTGTTATTGCACTTGGCCTAGATATTATGCCGACAAACATTTTGACTAAGTTTGGTGAAGATCAGATGAAAACTGTTTGACTTAAAGAGCGGACAAAGTGTGTGGACGCCGCCCGCCCGCCACGGGTACTTTTTCATGTGTCTGTTGGTCCACCTTCACTGCTGCCGCCTTTCCCCGTTCTTATTACATTTGACATTTCTAACCCCGTCCTTTTTATTTTACTTTTTATACTAATTTATTTTAGCTCGATTGTGAAGAAAACTTGTAGCTTATCGAGTCACTCTAGAGTCCGCTTCCTGGAAAAACCAGTACTGGTGTCATATGAGGAAGTACGGTCGTGACCCCAGTAGGGCTCGAACCCGCAACCTCCGGGATGAGCGGCCGACACCTTAACCTCTACACCACCGCTCCCCTCTTCCCCGTCCTTGCTCGCCATGTACATGTGCGTTCTTGATCTATATCAGTCATGCCAATTCTGGAAAAGCTGCTGAACAAGTAATCACAATCACAAATCACTTTCCGCTTTGCACGAAAAAAGGAGATGGAAATTTTAGAGTTCGAATCGGTCGACATTTTTTTTTTAAATTAAGAGTGGTCAATAACTATTCCTTATTATACATATTGTACGGTTTAAGAATCGCAGCTGACCTTTAGATTATCATTGATATCAGGAGTTCTAGGAGATTTGTCACGCATTTGGGGTTATAAACAAACTGAGTGCTTTATCACTAATCGAAACTCCTAGTATTGTGCTATAAATCAACTAATCGGAAACTAGTCTGAAATGTGGAACATATCAAAAATTCAGGAAGATCGCAAACTCTTAAGCAATTCAGACATCAACTTTTTGTTCTACAATCAATACTATGACGAAATTCACAGTATTTCAGTTGTTTACAGGCGGACAGTTTACCTTCGTTCATGGGGAGGACCAGTACCAGGCCCATCCTCCGTAAGAAACTGCCAACTTTCTCACATTTATTTATACTAATTCATTTAATCTCAATTGCGAAACAAGTTCTTACAACTTATATTAATCGCTCTCGAGACTCATTCCAGCTCAACATCGAAGAGAGAGAGGCAATGTATAACTATTTGTCTCTTGCCCAAAGACACTACCGATCTGGCTATTGTAGAGATCGAACCTGAGACCCTTCGATCCTGAGGCGAACGCGCTACCACTGCGCCTCGACGGTTTCACAAAAACAGACATTAGAGACACAAAAAGAGACATGGTCGGTAGGAGGGTTCGAACCTGTACCCGTTTATCAGTTAGAGCTGAGGTTCAAGTCAGCGACCTGACCACTCGACTACACGTGCGCTCCGTCTGAAGTTGCATATATGTGCTTGAAAAGGAATAAAATACCAACCGATCATACATGGTCTTTTTATTAAAGTGTTACCGCGCGCAACCAATTTTCATCTGTCTTCAAAGTTAAAACAAGAGCTACTTATAAATTGTGCTCCTGGGACTTTAAATATATTATATGATTGTACATTGTAGAAAATAAAACTGACAATCGCTAGATATATGCACAAATTACATGTTTTGAAGATTTCGATGGAAAAAAGCAAAAAAAAGAACTAATTTGTAAGCCAATTTTGAAAATTCGGCATGTATCCTATCGAACTAAATATTACGCTATTAAAAACAGTGCATATAAAACATCACATTACGAAGAAAAAAAAGTTTCTACATTTAAAACGTTAATGCAAAATAAAATCGCATCCATACTGTAAATATACTACATTTTTGTATCTTCGCCTAGACTCGGAATCGTGCGAGGGCGTTTATAACACACCCCGGGTATTCGACTACTTCGAACGCAGATGGGTACTACTGACGACAGATGTATATACATGTACGTCATGACAGGCATGCTGGAATAACACCGATAGTTTTATTATTTCTCTTTTTAGGTCCGACCTTTTGCTTGATATAGGTAGTAATATGTTTAAACTAACCATGTGTGAAGTTTTATGATAAACTGACGCCTTTTAAATAAAGAATTTCCCTAAAATGTTGAAAAAACAACGGTAATGTTGCCAAATATGACATTTATTTGCTTATAATAACAATATATATCAATGACCTTAGACACGTTATACAGACAAATGTATAAAGTATCAATACAAACAGCCCTAGACTTTGGAATTAGTGGCATCGTTTTGATATAAGCAAATTTATAGAGGTGGGTGAAGATAAACGGATACGTCTGACGACCGAAGGAGATACGTACGAACGCAGATTGTTATAAAATGAGGATACGTATAACGGCAGATGTGTAACAAGTAGAAAGCATGAATAGGTGTTTTCCAATCAGGATAAAAATTGGTTTTAAACTAATAACATTCAGTATGGCAGTTGTTTAGTCTATGTAGAAGGATGTAGCATGTATATACTGATAATAATTATGTATCCCACCTCCGTGAGAGACATATTTATTAGTGACACATGTCTGTCACTTTTTTTGTCATTAAGTGTCCACGCAGCTCCTCTGACACCACGTGGCGGATTTACACCAAACTTCACATAAGCGTAGTTGTACATATTATCGGCATGTTCCGGTTCAATGATTTTCAGTGGAATAACCGCCCTTGATACATGTAATTTTATGATGTTATGGCTAATTCTCCTATAACATCCGGCAGATTTCCACTTAACCTAAGATAATTGAGCAGTGCCAAGCTTAGTTATGCACATCCGGTTCAGTGATTTTCGGGGATTTACATTGTATGGCCACTGATTCTTCAAATTTAATGATGTTTTTGCTACTTCTCCTCTACCTTTGGCCAGATTTTCACCAAACCTATTAGACACAATTGTCGTCGGCATGTTCCGGTTCATTGAATTCCATGGAAGTTGCAACCCTGATGTGTCATATTTCATAATATCCGTACTAATTCTCCTAAATGCTGGAGTTGAGTTTTACCAAACGTCACATGAGTGATCATTGTCAAGCGTAGTTGTACATTTCGTCAGCATGTTACAGTTCAATGAATTTTGCGGAACTATGTCTTTTGATGTCTCATATTCTAATATGCTTGTGCTACTAATCCTGTATCACTGGTCAGAAAACTACAAAACTACACAGAAGTGATTGGTGCGAAGCCTGAACTTGTGTATATCATCGGATTGTTACAGTTTAGTGGTATGCATTTTCAGTTCTACTGAATGATGCTGAATAATAGGAGACATGCTTTTTTTCGTGAAAGATAATCTCTAGTTTAGAAAATTAATTGATAATGGGGTATCTAAGTCTACTGTAACGAAGTCTCTAAAATATCGATGTCAAGCTTCCCATACACTAGTAACTAGTCAATGACTAAGAGACAATGTTACTACAAATAATCCACGGGAACAAACATGTTCAATTAACGCCAATGTAAAATATTATATACATTTGTAATCACATTTTTAGCCCGACTGTTCGAAGAATGAGGAGGGTTGTTGTACTCGCCCCAGCTTTTGCGTTGATCAAAGACGTTTTATCAATATTAATAACTTTAAAACCGACAAACGTATCGACTTAACACTTGCCATACTTGTTTCTCATGGTAAAACATACAAATGCAGCAAGTCACATATATTTTTGCGGAGTAATGCCACTATTTGTATTATGATATTGTAACAAAAAGTTAAAAGTCCGGTACCTCATTAATAAAAGATAATTTTACAATAATCATAATGATACTGAAGTTTTCTATTTAGCCTTGACTTATAATTTACTTTTAATACATAGTTTTTCAGTTTAAGACAAAAACTAAAGTTATCAACAGTATTCCCATCGTAAGACTTATGTTTCATCTTTTACGTATCTGCAGTTCGTATGGCGTTTTACGTATCCACCGTCTGCGTTCATACGTACCCTATAATATTTTCATCTGTCGTCATAAGTACCCTCAAAAAGAACCCCATGCTTGTTTAAGTGTCAGTTGCAGCTGCTGTATCAGTCATAGCGAAAAGAAAATATGTTTTTCTGCTACAGAAAATGTGTAGCTTTACAATTTATACAGTTTTGGACTCTTTCGATTATTATATTTCTTAAAATTCTGTTAAAAATCCGAAAAATTGCAATTTCTGGTCTGATTTCCGCAATTGTAACAACACGTCGATCATTTTTCAGCTAAACAATTGAGCATTGCCTAGTACAAATATATTGAATCTCATATTGAACGAAAACATTGTGAAAATGAATAAAAAAGAGAAGATATTAGGTATTTTCCAGCTTACATGTCAGGACGTTCATGTATATACATCTGTCGTCAGTAGTACCCATCTGCGTTCGAAGTAGTCGAATACCCGGGGTGTAACACTATAGCTAGAAATAAAAGAAAATGCAAATTTTGCAATTTTTAAAAAAGCGTGCCTATATTACCAAAATGAGCTTTTTCGAGTCCAAAAAAGGAGAAATGTACCCAACAGCAATTTCAATCCAGTTTTAGCCTAAGGGTGTTTTTGAGGAGCGAGGAACGGACAACGAAACAGACACAACTGACGGCAGAAAGTGACAAAGTAAAGTAAACAGTGCTTTTCTGTATAATTAATAGTCTAATAATGCGCTGGATTTTGTTGAAAAAATACGGTGAATTGATCTCTCCACGGAAACAACGCTAAAAACGCTATCTAGCGGAGATGTGTATTTTTCGTCGATTTGCGTGTGTTTTCGACATTTCCATGTCTACGTAGATAATGAACGGTCTAATTTTCATAAATGTAATGTTTATTCATTTATGCATTCGAAAAATAAAGCAATAAGTTTATTTTGTTGCCATAAAAAATGAAAAAGTGCAAAACGAACCCTGTAGGGGCAAACATTTCAAGGCAAAAATAAATTCATATTTGACGCATCTTGCGTCAGTTGTGAAAAAACGGCCCGAAAGATTTTAAGAAAAGCGATACGGGGTCTTAAACCAGTTAAAAACATCTTTATCAAATTAAAAGAGAGGTCAATGTCTTAATTTTCGTACCACTGAAACTTTTTTGAAGTGAAGAAAGTTTGCGTAAAATACAAGATTGACGTAACATAAACGAGCCATTACTGACGTTTATCATACATGTACATGTATTAAGGTGAAATGCACCTCAAATTGAATTACCGGTAAGATCTAGTTTCAGACATTTAATGTGATTTAGTTTTAATCGTGTTTATTATCTTTATGAAGTACAACAAAAGTTTGAGATCTCAGTCGTAAGATTGCCAGTGTGATTTATCCTTTGATAATGGCTATTTGTGTGTAAGCGATAGCGAGAGCATACTTAGGGTCTGAAATGAGTTTTCGGGAGCGACTCAATCAGCAACGACAGCTTTCTGCGTAGTAACATAATTTTTATAGACTGAAAAAACTCTCCACTCACTTTAGAAGGATGCTGCTAACTTAGGCTATCCTGACGTCAGAGTTTGGAGTTTCGCAAAAAGTATTCTTCTTGTCTCACACACGTTCCACTTAGTAGATTGCACGTCTTGTCTGAACTGTCTAGATAAAATATCCCTACATAAATGCGACGACAAGTCTCAGTAAGACTTGTGGAAAATGTGAAGGAAAAAGTGATTATAACGTTCTCGTAGAAAGCGTGTGAAAATGAGTGCTAATTTATAATGGCCATTCTGCAAGTAATTGAATACAAGTAAAAAAAACTATTCTATTCTTACTCTAGTCAGTTGTGAAGAATATAAATACAATGACCGGATATCGCTTTCTGGTGACTGCGGGTGCTATTAGGTTCGAATATCGCCAACTCAACTGTTTTTTTTCCTTGTGTTTTTTTTCACCAGTATCTCATTTGATTTAATGTACACTGTAAACAATTATTGGCAACTTCTTGAGGAGTATAACTTATATTTGGTCGTAAATGGGTTTGAATTTTATGCTCTCACAGAGAGTTCTACAGAACTAACGTTGACTGTCATGAATGCGGAGAAATTAAATGATGCTAACATTTACATTTTACCACTGCTAACCTTTTATAAATATTGATATTCGATATTCTATGATTCCATAGCAACTGTTCTATGAATGATGATACTTCTCATAATTCTGTAGGATTAAAGCTAGCGTTTTGTCGCATTATTTTCTTTTTTTAATGTGGTATATGTGGATATATTACCCGCTTAGACTGATATTACCCGAGCCTGACAGTATGCTGAGATGGGTAATACAATATTAAATATCCACATTGTGCGACAATCGATGTCAAATATGTAAGTTTAAACAAACCCAAGGGCGGCGAGTCTTCCTTCCTAACAAGTGTAGACTATGATCAGCTTGTACATCCATGCCACCATATAGAATATGTTGAATCTGCACCATAGTTATGTTGTAAGACCTACAAACAAATGTTCTATAACCATAAACGTATATCGTTTTGAATGCAGTACACCCCTTTTCATCTTTATAATTTTTTATTTCAGTTACTTATTACTTGTCATAAATACGTTGTCTAACTTCTCGCCCGGCATCGACCATCATCAATTTGAACATCCATGGCGTCAGATGACAATTGTCTAAATCAGCACTGTCATTATAATAATGTAAATTACGCAAAGAAAAACTCTTTAAGTGTAGGTATGTCGTGTTTAAATACGTCTTTTAAAATAATAACTTTAATTTACCCTTTAATTGATGGGAAGTATGTCAGCCAGATCATTTCACATTGGTGTCGTCAGGGGGCTTTCATCTGTACAGTACCATAATTCTGTATCAAGTTTCATAAATGAATATTCTGTATCTGTAAACTCGTATTTTTTATAACAGTACATCAAGACAAGCATGTATAATCAATATAAAATAATTAAGTTTCAACTTATCGAGCTTGTCTTCGAAATCAGTGTAGCCTAGGATCTACTTCCGTTTTTGGGCCGACATTCCAAAATTGGTTCGATGAGTTTAAATGAATGATTGGCTTTGAAATTCACTGATGTCCGCCTCGGTGGACGAGTGGTTAGAGCCACTGTAAGCACTCATAAATTGAATGCTATGGGTTCGTGCCCTGCAACCGACCATGTCTCTTTATGTGAGAAAGTTGGCAGTTTCTTACGAAGGTTAGCAGTCTAGTACTGGTTCTGCCTAGAAACGATTGTTAGGTAACTTGTCCGCCTGTAAAAATGATCAAACACGGCTGGAACGGGCGTTAAACTACTTCTACAACAGATTTGAAAGTTGGATAAAATGTAACCTCAAATAATTACAGCCAAGCCTTCAGCAACCAAACAATGTATAAAGTCGTAAAATTTTACCTTACTAACGACGGATTTGTCTGCTTTCAAGACCAGTGTAGATTATGATCAATATAATCATCAGTGTGGCAAGTACACTGTCGCAAGACAAGACAAGATAATACACTAAAAGATAAGTTAAAATAAGATAAAATCAGATAAGATAATAACAAGACAAGATAAGCTATTTTCCGACATAACATAGATTATCAAATGACATACAAACAAATAATCTAAGGAGAGAAGTTGAAGATATTAGTTAACACATAAAACATTGTATGGGAAACTAACACATGTGTATCTAATGAATTAAGAATTACAGGGTTCGTTCCGCGTTTTTTTTCATATTTTTTGCTAAAATATAAGATATTTAATTTTATTTAGATGGATAATAGATTTGAAAATTTGATCGTTTTATTATCTTCATAGATAGATATATATCGAGAAAAAAAACACACTGAAATTGACGAAAAGAACACCTCTCAGCTGGCGGGAGCTTTTAACGCAGTTTCCTCGGAAATATCAATGTACCTCAATTTTCAGATGAGTTTTCAGGAGCGACTCAATCAGCAACGACATTTTTCTGCGTAGTAACATAATTGTTTACAAACTGAAAATACTCTCCACTCACTTTAGAAGGATGCTGCTAACGTAGGCTATCCTGACGTCAGAGTTTGGAGTTTCGAAAAAAGTATTCTTGTCTCACACACGTTCCACTTAGTAGATTGCACGTCTGCTCTGAGCTGTCTTGGTGAAATATATACATACGATGACAAGTTTCAGTATGGCATGTGGAAAATCTGAAGAAAAAAAAAGTGATTTAAACGTTCTCGTAGAAAGTGTGTGAAAATGGGTGATAATTTTAATGACCATTCTGCGAGTAATTGAAAACAAGTGAAAAAAAACTATTCTTACCCTACTTAGTTGTGAAGAACGTAAATTTATAATGACCGGATGGTTACGATCGCTTTCCTATGACTGCGCGTGCTATTAGGTTCGAATATCACCAATTCAACTTTTTTTTCCTTGTGCAAAGAAATTTATAACCATTGTCTCATTTTATTTATATACATTGTAAACAATTATTGGCAACTTCTTGAGGAGTATAGTATATTTGGTCGTAACTGGGTTTGAATTTTATGCTCTCACAGAGAGTTCTACAGAACTTACGTTGACTGTCATGAATACAGAGAAATTAAATGATGCCGCTAACATTTACATTTTACCATTGCTACCCTATTATATAAATTATATATTGATATTCGTTATTCTATGATCCCATAGCAACTGTTCTATGGATGATGTCAGGTACTGAAACTACTACTCATAATTCTTTAGTGTTTAAGCTGATGTTTTGTCACATTATATTTGTTTTTCATGCGGTATATGTGGATATATTACCCGCTTAGATTGATATTACCCGAGCCTGATAGTATGCTGAGATGGGTAATATAATATTACATATCCACATTGTGCGACAATCGATATCAAATATGTAAGTTTAAACAAACCTAATGGCGGCGAGTCTTCCTTCCTGACAAGTGTAGACTATGATCAGCTTGTACATCCATGTCACCATATAAAATCTGTTGAATCTGCACCATAGTTAAGTTGTAAGACCTACAAACAAATGTTCTATAACCATAAACGTATATCGTTTTGAATGCAGTACACACCTTTTCATCTTTATAATTTTTTATTTCAGTTACTTATTACTTGTCATAAATACGTTGTCTAACTTCTCGCATCCATGACGTCAGATGACAATTGTCTAAATCAGCACTGTCATTATAATAATGTAAATTACGCAAAGAAAAACTCTTTACGTGTAGGTATGTCGAATTTAAATACGTCTTTTAAAATAACTTTAATTTACCCGTTAATTGATGGGAAGTATGTCAGCCAGATCATTTCACATTGGTGTCGTCAGGGGGCTTTCATCTGTACAGTACCATAATTCTGTATCAAGTTTCATAAATGAATATTCTGTATCTGTAAACTCGTATTTTTTATAACAGTACATCAAGACAAGCATGTATAATCAATATAAAATAATTAAGTTTCAACTTATCGAGCTTGTCTTCGAAATCAGTGTAAACTAGAATCTACTTCCGTTTTTGGGCCGACATTCCAAAATTGGTTCGATGAGTTTAAATGAATGATTGGCTTTGAAATTCACTGATGTCCGCCTCGGTGGACGAGTGGTTAGAGCCACTGTAAGCACTCATAAATTGAATGCTATGGGTTCGTGCCCTGCAACCGACCATGTCTCTTTATGTGAGAAAGTTGGCAGTTTCTTACGAAGGTTAGCAGTCTAGTACTGGTTCTGCCTAGAAACGATTGTTAGGTAACCTGTCCGCCTGTAAAAATGATCAAACACGGCTGGAACGGGCGTTAAACTACTTCTACAACAGATTTGAAAGTTGGATAAAATGTAACCTCAAATGATTATAGCCAAGCCTTCAGCAACCAAACAATGTATAAAGTCGTAAAATCTTACCTTACTAACGACGGATTTGTCTGCTTTCAAGACCAGTGTAGATTATGATCAATATAATCATCAGTGTGGCCAGTACACTGTCACAAGACAAGACAAGATAAGACACTAAAAGATAAGATACAAACAGATAAAATCAGATAAGATAATAACAAGACAAGATAAGCTATTTTCCGACATAACGTAGATTATCAAATGACATACAAACAAATAATCTAAGGAGAGAAGTTAAAGATATTAGTTATCACATAAAACATTGTATGGGAAACTAACACATGTGTATCTAATGAAATAAGAGAAAAGTTGAATATTGCGGGAAATACAATTAAGAACTAAAACAATTCAAATGTTATTTAAGAAGAAACATTTTAAGATTAATGCAAGTAAAAATGTATTTAAATTTAAGCAAGAACAATAAGAAATAAGGAGGCACATGTCAGAAAAATGGATGACATTTAAGACAAAAACATGTGAGCTAAATCATACATAAGATACATGCAGATAATAGAAGAAAACAAGAGCTGTCAGAAGGACAGCGCGCTCGACTTTTTTAGTGCTTGCCTATAAAACAAAACTTTGACAGTTAAGGGCACACAAGACTTTAACTAGGAATTTCTAAGTACAAATCAAGAAACATTTTCACAGAGTTATCTTCTCTTGCTTACAGATAGGTCTCATGATGGCACATAAGAACTCCAACTTCCAAAGTAATATCTCAAATGGTTAAGTCAACAAGTGGACAAGAATGAAAATTTTAACTGAGTTTCTAAGTCAAAAAGGGCCATAATTCAAATAAAATCCTTGACAGAATTACCTTCTCCTGCCCATGTTTTTGGATCATGATAGTAAACAAGTATTCCAACTTTCAAATTAATATCTCAAACAGTTCAGTCAAAAAGTGGAATGGTACGAAAAACTTAACCAAGATTCTAAGTCGATAAAAGGCCTTAATTTTTAAAACAAATCCCTGACAGAGTTACCTTCTCTTGCGTACAGATGGGGGTAATGATGTGAAATAGCATTAAAAGTTTCAAAGCAATATCTCAAAGGGTTAAGGCAATAAGTGGATTTTACCCATATTCAATGTATTTTCTAAGTAAAAAAGGGGCATAATTCTGCCAAAAACCTTGACAGAGTTATGTCCTCTTGTCTGTTGATGAAGGTCGTGATGGTAAACAAGTATGGTTAGTTTCAAAGCAATACCTCCAATGGTTTTGAAATAAAGTGAGGTGGTACAAAAAACTTAACCAAGCTCAATACACTTTTTAAGTAAAAAAAGGGCCATAATTCTGTCAAAAACCTTGACAGAGTTATGTACTCTTGTCTGTAGATGGAGGTTATGATGGTTAACAAGTATGGTAAGTTTCAAAGCCATACCTCTAATACTTCTGAAATAAAGTGGGGTGGTACGAAAAACTTAACCAAGGTGTGACGCCAACGCAAACGCCGACGCCGACGCCGACGCCGGGGCGAGTAGGATAGCTCCCCTTTTCATAGAAAAGTCGAGCTAAAAACATATGAAACATATAAAATAGTGGAAACATACACTACGTGTAATAAATTATAAGGATAAAACACTGAACAATTCTATAGTATAGAATGCAAGGGATATTAAAAGATTTGTGGGGAGTTAGTTGATCCTGACCTAC
>JAFMSR010000010.1:33751625-33779000 GCA_022818135.1 Saxidomus purpurata
ACCCAACAGCAATTTCCATCCAGTTTTAGCCTAAGGGTGTTTTTGAGAAGGCAGTGGCTAGAGTTACGGTACCGTAACTCTAGCCTCCGAGTCTAGAGTTACGGAAGTTCCGTATCTCTAGCAAAACCCTACGAGGAAAGGCTAGAGTTACGGAAGTTTATAAAGGTATGTATATTGCTTTAATATATGCATGATAATGTGTTGTAAACTTAAATATTTCACCAATAATCGTGAATAAACTGATCTGTTGTATATACGACAATTTCACAGGCGCCATTTTGTGGTTATACTTAATATAATGCTAATATCGGAACTATCACTGTCATGCTGTATACTCTTGCACATATTTATGTGTTCTCTGTTAACAAACAACGTTAATAAAACAATAGTAAGATAAAGAAAAGAAGAACATTAGAATTCTGAGGGCACGAAAAACGTTAACAAAAAAAAAGAAATTTTTAAATTTAACAGCTGTAATTTCGATTACAGTTTTATTTTTGTCACGATCTGAGTGCCTTCTCGTGGCTTAGATCAATTAAATACAAAAACAACATGTGTCAACAACATATTTTACTTAACTTCTATCATACTTTGCACAAAATGTGATATAATTGTCCATCTACAATGGAACGCCCAAGTAAAGACGAAGATAACAATGATATTTCCGCCAATGTATTATGTATTACACAAAATGGCGGCTATGAAGACGCTGCATTTGCCGACAGATCGGTTTACTCACTATTACTGGTGAAATATTTAAGTTTACAATACATTATCATGCATATTTAAAGCAACATACATACATGCCTTTATAAACTTCCGTAATTCTAGCCTTTCCTCATAGGGTTTTGCTAGAGATACGGAACTTCCGTAACTCTAGACTCGGAGGCTAGAGTTACGGTACCGTAACTCTAGCCACTGCTTTTTGAGAAACGAGGAACGGACAACGAAACAGACACAACTGACAGCAGAAAGTGACAAAGTGAAGTAAACAGTGCTTTTCTGTATACTTAATAGTCTAATAATGCGCTGGATTTTGTTGAAAAAATACTATGAACTGATCTCTCCACGGAAACAACGTTAAAAACGCTATCTAGCAGAGAAGTGTCGATTTTCGTGTGTTTCCGACATTTCCATGTCTACGTAGATAATGAACGGTCTAATTTTCATACATGTAATGTTTATTCATTTATGCATTCGAAAAATAAAGCAGTAAGTTTATTTTGTTCCCCCCAAAAAATTGAAAAAGTGCAAAACGAACCCTGTAGGGGCAAACATTTCAAGGCAAAATAACTTCACATTTGACGCATCTTGCGTCAGTTGTGAAAAAACGACCCGAAAGATTTTTAGAAAAGCGATACGGGGTTTAAACCAATAAAAACATCTTTATCAAATTAAAAGAGAGGTCAATGTCTTATTTTTCGTGCCACTGAAACTTTTTTGAAGTGAAGAACGTTATAGCATAAAATACAAGATTGACGTAACATAACGAGCCATTACTGACGTTCATCATACATGTACATGTATTAAGGTGGAATGCATCTCAAATTAAATTACCGGTATAGATCTAGTTTCAGACATTTTATGTGATTTAGTTTTAATCGTGTTTATGATCTTTATGAAGTACAACAAAAGTCGTAAGATTGCCAGTGTGACTTACCCTTTGTTAATAGCTATTTGTGTGTAAGCGATGGTGAGAGCATACTTAGGGTCTGAAATGAGTTTTCGGGAGCGACTCAGCAGCGACAGCTTTCTGCGTGGTAACATAATTTTTTTATAGACTGAAAATACTCTCCACTCACTTTAGAACGATGCTGCTAACATAGGCTATCCTGACGTCAGAGTTTGGAGTTTCGCAAAAAGTATTCTTCTTGTCTCACACACGTTCCACTTAGTAGATTGCACGTCTTGTCTGAACTGTTTAGATAAAATATCCCTACATAAATGCGACGACAAGTCTCAGTAAGACTTGTGGAAAATGTGAAGGAAAAGGTGATTATAACGTTCTCGTAGAAAGTGTGTGAAAATGAGTGCTAATTTATAATGGCCATTCTGCAAGTAATTGAAAACAAGTAAAAAGCTATTCTATTCTTACTCTAGTCAGTTGTGATGAATATAAATACAATGACCGGATGGTTACGATCGCTTTCCTGTGACTGCGGGTGCTATTAGGTTCGAATTGTTTTTTTTTCCTTGTGTTTTTTTTTCACCAGTGTCTCATTTTATTTAATGTACACTGTAAACAATTATTGCCAACTTCTTGGGGAGTAAAGTATATTTGGTCGTAACTGGGTTTGAATCATGTTTATGCTCTCACAGAGAGGTCTTCAGAACTTACGTTGACTGTCATGAATGCGGAGAAATTAAATAATGCTAACATTTACATTTTACCATTGCTACCCTTTTATAAATATTGATATTCGATATTCTATGATCCCATAGCAACTGTTCGGTGGATGATGACAGGTACTGAAACTACTACTCATAATTCTGTAGGATTAAAGCTAGCGTTTTGTCACATTATTTTCTTTTTTTAATGTGGTATATGTGGATATATTACCCGCTAGACTATATTACCCGAGCCTGACAGTATGCTGAGATGGGTAATACATTATTAAATATCCACATTGTGCGACAATCGATGTCAAATATGTAAGTTTAAACAAACCCAATGGCGGCGAGTCTTCCTTCCTAACAAGTATAGACTATGATCAGCTTGTACATCCATGCCACCGTATAAAATCTGTTGAATCTGCACCATAGTTATGTTGTAAGACCTACAACCAAATGTTCTATAACCATAAACGTATATCGTTTTGAATGCAGTACACCCCTTTTCATCTTTATATTTTTTTATTTCAGTTACTTATTGTCATAAATACGTTGTCTAACTTCTCGCCCGGCATCGACCATCATCAATTTGAACATTCATGACGTCAGACGACAATTGTCTAAATCAGCACTGCCATTATAATAATGTAAATTACGCAAAGAAAAACTCTTTACGTGTAGGTATGTCGTATTTAAATACGTCTTTTAAAATAATAACTTTAATTTACCCGTTAATTGATGGGAAGTATGTCAGCCAGATCATTTCACATTGGTGTCGTCAGGGGGGCTTTCATCTGTACAGTACCATAATTCTGTATCAAGTTTCATAAATGAATATTCTGTATCTGTAAACTCGTATTTTTTATAACAGTTCATCAAGACAAGCAGGTATAATCAATATAAAATAATTAAGTTTCAACTTATCGAGCTTGTCTTCGAAATCAGTGTAAACTATGTTCTACTTCCGTTTTTGGGCCGACATTCCAAAATTGGTTCGATGAGTTTAAATGAATGATTGGCTTTGAAATTCACTGATGTCCGCCTCGGTGGACGAGTGGTTAGAGCCACTGTAAGCACTCATAAATTGAATGCTATGGGTTCGCGCCCCTGCAACCGACCATGTCTCTTTATGTGAGAAAGTTGGCAGTTTCTTACGAAGGTTAGGAGTCTAGTACTGGTTCTGCCCAGGAACGATTGTTAGGTAACCTGTCCGCCTGTAAAAATGATCAAACACGGCTGGAACGGACGTTAAACTACTTCTACAACAGATTTGAAAGTCGGATAAAATGTAACCTCAAATAATTATAGCAAAGCCTTCAGTAACCAAGCAATGTATAAAATCTTACCTTACTAACGACGGATTTGTCTGCTTTCAAGACCAGTGTAGACTATAATCAATATAATCATCAGTGTGGCCTGTACACTGTCACAAGACAAGACAAGATAAGACACTAAAAGATAAGATAAAATCAGATAAGATAATAACAAGACAAGATAAGCTATTTTCCGACATAACGTAGATTATCAAATGACATACAAACAAATAATCTAAGGAGAGAAGTTATTAGTTATCACATAAAACATTGTATGGGAAACTAACACATGTGTATCTAATGAAATAAGAGAAAAGTTAAATATTGCGGGAAATACATTAAGAACTAAAACAATTCAAATGTTATTTAAGAAGAAACATTTTAAGATTAATGCAAGTAAAAATGTATTTAAATTTAAGCAAGAACAATAAGAAATAAAGAGGCACATGTCAGAAAAATGGATGACATTTAAGACAAAAAACATGTGAGCTAAATCATACATAAGATACATACAGATAATAGAAGAAAAAACATATGAAACATATGAAATAGTGGAAACATACACTACGTGTAATAAATTATAAGGATAAAACACCGCACAATTCTATAGTATAGAATGCAGGGGATATTAAAAGATTTGTGGGGAGTTAGTTGATCCTGACCTACAATGTGGGTCTAAAAACTGCCATAAAAAAAAGAAAAAAATGACTGGGGTACAAAAAGAAACACAAAAGTGCGACCGATAAGAAATATTAAAGTGCATTCATCTCCCCAAATCAGATTTGGGAAGAACTGATCAACAACTTCCTCACAATAAATATGGCATTACAGACACAATGCATGTACATAGGGTATGGAACAAAACAAACATTGACATAAACATGAAATGCACAAATGAAATAAATCAGCTTGGCTACGCATACAAAAATGCAACATAAAATAAGGCCATGCCAAGCAAAAGCAAAAACAAAAGCAGTTCACACACGGAACATTTGCATTTGTAGCCACTCCAGGTATGGATCAGTCTTTTGACTTCTTTAAAATCTGTAGTTGTTCGAAATTCATTTGGTAGTCTAAGATCGTTCCAAACCTGGGCGGCTTCAAAGCTAAAACTCTTCTTACCATAAGTTACTGTGTTTTTGCTTGGTACATCAAGCATGTTGATATTTCTGAAAGAATAATGTTTAGATTAAACAGAGACAAGTTCTTGAATGTAAATTGGTGAAATTTTATGTAAGCATTTGGAAACCTCAGTAGCTAGTCGCCTTAGGCGTCCAATATGTAAGGTTGGCACATTTACTTTTGCTAAAGTTTTATATAACTCGAGTCAAAATCATTAAAAACAAATTTCAAGGCTTTGTACTGTAATTTTTCTAGCTTTTCTGTTTTTATTGGCTACAAAAAGTGCCATTACAACTGAACAATAGTTAAAAGTGGAGCGGCCAAAACATTTATAAATAAGTATTTTTTAATCTTGTTTTAGGTACATGTACTAAGATAAGATATTTATTCATCTTGCAGATTTTTACAACATGAGCATCAAAATCTAACAAAGTCAATTTCTATTCCTAAAAGTTTTAGACTTATTCACATGGTACTTCTGTGTTTTCAATGCTAAAAGACTTAATAATACCAACTGTAGATTTTGCAATACAAATAGACTGAAATTTATCTCGGTTTGCTTGCATAAGATTGCGTCCAAACCTTTTATTCAAAATAGCACTCTCAGATTCTAAAACTTCTTGTAGCTTTTCTATGTTAGAATCACAATGCGACTAGGTGTTGTCATCAGCATAGTTGTAAATTTTGGCCTGATGAATAAAGTAAAAAATATCATTTATGAAAATGTTAAAAATCAAAGGGCCTAAAACGGATCCCTGAGGAACACAATTAGAAATATTTTTCAATTCACTGTAATCAATGGTCACCTAATGTTTTTCTTTGTTTACGATTTGACAGATAATCATCAAGATTGCCTTCATCGCTCACATGGCTACTATTGGCTGTAATTCAAGGTCATCAATAACGGAAAGGGTCCATTTTCATCTGGAGGTTCTGATTTGACAATTTTAGTAAAATTCCGCTACAAAATTTTATATTTCAAATATCTAAGCTCTGGGCTTAGTGGTTCGACAAAAACGTTTAGTATGTAGTCAACTTGTGGCATAATTCTAATACGTACGGGCGTAAAGTTAAAAATATTCCGCCTACTTTACGGTTGTACAATTTTTTTACAGGAAGTATATAAAAGTGTTAACTGATATCTAAATGCAAAACAGAAGTGAAAACAGCTGCATTTCACTGCCAGTTCTATGAACATTAACATGAAATGTACAGTTTTGAACTCTAAATAAATATATCTTTTCAGAAGAAATTATCTTAAGTATGAATAACTTCGACTAAGCATGAAGTAAGTCCCTTTTTCGCAAAAAGTTGGAATAAGGTTACGTCAAAAAAGATTGACAATTAAGGCTCATGTGCACAAAAGCTACTAGTATTACTGGTTAAGAAGTATTTTTTATTTAAAAATAATTGGCCTAAACAGTCCTTTACATGTAATAATTTCCATGCAAGATTATTTTGTCAAAATCACTTGCCTTTAATATCAACTTTATAACTGATGAAAAGATTTTGTTAAAAGTCATCTATCAGAACAATACTATATATGAACCGAAACTTATTTGAGAAATGTATTGTCAAAACTGGTTGGCCTGAAAAGTCTTTAGGTCAGTCCTTTAACTAAAACAAACTCACAACTTAACAGAAAGGTGATAAAATTTAAATGGCCACAATAGACCTTCAACATCTTTTATCTTCACAGAAGGTTTCTCTTGACAGAAATTTTTGTCAAAAATGATTGGCAGTCCTTTTGTTTCTGAAGCTCCTATATTGTCATAATGGCTATAATAAATAATCTCAACCACTTACTCTTTCTTTTCAAGCACTGGATACTGGATTAGGACTATACTGCAAAGCCTGCTGGTCATAACCGGTATCTCAGTCAAAAACTAGCAACAAAGAAACTAAATTGTGCCTAACCTAGGAAGCCTGTTCGGCATTGCCAACTTGAAGACAGACTTACCATAAAGCACATTCAGAGGGAGTAATCACAGGGAGACAGACAAAAACAGCAAAAGCAAGAGTTGAGATTACATGACTTCACTTGAGAAAAAGGTCAAAAGACAAAATCTTTTGTACAATGACTGACCTAAAAACCATGAAATCATCTTTATGCACACACTTTATATGATGCTAACCACTAGCTACCTTTCTCTAAGGCACTTAACGTGTGCCTAACCCTGAAAGCCTGCTAGTTTCAGATTGTATCACAACTGTCCAAACATGCATCAATGAAATCTTTTAAAATTTAAATGCTGTGGCTACTCAAAAATGAAAATAATTCCCTTTCACTAAATTAAGTAACCCAAGGCCAATTAAGGCTCATGTGCACAAAAGCTATTACTGGTTAAGAAGTATGTTTTTGTTTAAAAATAATTGGCCTTAACAGTCCTTTACATGTAATAATTTCATGCAAGATTATTTTGTCAAGATCACGTGCCTTTAATATCAGCTTCATAACTGATGAAAAGAGTTTGTTAAAAGTCATCTATCAGAACAATACTATATATGAACCGATACTTATTTGAGAAATTTATTGTCAAAACTGGTTGGCTTGAAAAGTCTTTAGGTCAGTCCTTTAACTAAAACAAACTCACAACTAAACATAAACTTGATAAAATTTAAATGGCCACAATAGACCTTCAACATCTTTTATCTTCACAGAAGGTTTTCTCTTGACAGAATTTTTTGTCAAAAATGATTGGCCAAAACAGTCCTCTAAATGAACCTACGACCTCTTGAGAAGCTTTGTCAAATAAGATTGCCCTAAGCTGTCCTTACAGAGTTTTCAAATGCCATTAATGTTTTTTTGTTTCTGAAGCTCCTATATTGCCATAATGGCTATAATAAATAATCTCAACCACTTACTCTTTCTTTTCAAGCACTGGATACTGGATTAGGACTATACTGCAAAGTCTGCTGGGCATAACCGGTATCTAAGTTAAAGACCAGCAACGAAGATACTAAATGTGTGCCTAACCTAGGAAGCCTGTTCGGCATTGCCAACTTGAAGACAGACTTACCATAAAGCACATTCAGAGGGAGTAATCACAGGGAGACAGACAAAAACAGCAAAAGCAAGAGTTGAGATTACATGACTTCACTTGAGAAAAACGTCAAAAGACAAAATCTTTTGTACAATGACTGACCTAAAAACCATGAAATCATCTTTGTGCACACACTATATGATGCTAACCACTAGCTACCTTTCTCTAAGGCACTTAACTTGTGCCTAACCCTGAAAGCCTGCTAGTTTCAGATTGTATCACAACTGTCCAAACATGCATCAATGAAATCTTTTAAAATTTAAATGCTGTGGCTACTCAAAAATGAAAATAATTCCCTTTCACTAAATTAAGTAACCCAAGGCCAATTAAGGCTCATGTGCACAAAAGCTATTACTGGTTAAGAAGTATGTTTTTGTTTAAAAATAATTGGCCTAAACAGTCCTTTACATGTAATAATTTCATGCAAGATTATTTTGTCAAGGTCACGTGCCTTTAATATCAGCTTTGTAACTGATGAAAAGAGTTTGTTCAAAGTCATATATCAGAACAATACTTTATATGAACCGATACTTATTTGAGAAATTTATTGTCAAAACTGGTTGGCTTGAAAAGTCTTTAGGTTAGTCCCTTAACTGAAACAAACAACTTAACAGAAACTTGATAAAATTTAAATGACCAAAATAGACCTTCAAAATCATTTATCTTCACAGAAGGTTTTGTCTTGACAGAAAATTTTGTCAAAAATGATTGGCCAAAATAGTCCTCTAAATGATCCCACGGCCTCTTGAGAAGCTTTGTTAAAAAAGATCAATGTTTTTGTTTCTGAAGCTTCTATATTGTCATATGGCTATAATAAATAATCTCAACCACTTACTCTTTCTTTTCAAGCACTGGATACTGGATTAGGACTATACTGCAAAGTCTGCTGGGCATAACCGGTATCTAAGTTAAAGACCAGCAACGAAGAAACTAAATGTGTGCCTAACCTAGGAAGCCTGTTCGGCATTGCCAACTTGAAGACAGACTTACCATAAAGCACATTCAGAGGGAGTAATCACAGGGAGACAGACAAAAACAGCAAAAGCAAGAGTTGAGATTACATGACTTCACTTGAGAAAAACGTCAAAAGACCAAATCTTTTGTACAATGACTGACCTAAAAACCATGAAATCATCTTTGTGCACACACTTTATATGATGCTTACCACTAGCTACCTTTCTCTAAGGCACTTAACTTGTGCCTAACCCTGAAAGCCTGCTAGTTTCAGATTTTATCACACCTGTCCAAAATGCATCAATGAAATCTTTTAAAATTTAAATGCTGTGGCTACTCAAAAATGAAAATAATTCATTTTTACTAAATTAAGTAACATACGGCCAATTAAGGCTCATGTGCACAAAAGCTTTTACTGGTTAAGAAGTATGTTTTTGTTTAAAAATAATTGGCCTAAACAGCCCTTTATATGTAATAATTTCATGCAAGATTATTTTGTCACGGTCACGTGCCTTGAATATCAGCTTTATAACTGATGAAAAGAGTTTGTTAAAAGTCATATATCAGAACAATACTATATATATGAACCGATACTTATTTGAGAAATTTATTGTCAAAACTGTTTCCTGAAAAGTCTTTAGGTCAGTCCCTTAACTGAAAGTAACAACTTAACAGAAACTTGATAAAATTTAAATGACCACAATAGACCTTCAAAATCATTTATCTCAACAGAAGGTTTTGTCTTGACAGAAAATTTTGTCAAAAATGATTGGCCAAAATAGTCCTCTAAATGATCCCACGGCCTCTTGAGAACCTTTGTTAAATAAGATCAAAGTTTTTGTTTCTGAAGCTACTATATTCTCATATGGCTATAATAAGTAATCTCAACCACTTACTCTTTCTTTTCAAGCACTGGATACTGGATTAGGACTATACTGCAAAGTCTGCTGGGCATAACCGGTATCTAAGTTAAAGACCAGCAACGAAGAAACTAAATGTGTGCCTAACCTAGGAAGCCTGTTCGGCATTGCCAACTTGAAGACAGACTTACCATAAAGCACATTCAGAGGGAGTAATCACAGGGAGACAGACAAAAACAGCAAAAGCAAGAGTTGAGATTACATGACTTCACTTGAGAAAAACGTCAAAAGACAAAATCTTTTGTACAATGACTGACCTAAAAAAAAACCATGAAATCATCTTTGTGCACACACTTTATATGATGCTAACCACTAGCTACCTTTCTCTAAGGCACTTAACGTGTGCCTAACCCTAGAAGCCTGCTAGTTTCAGATTTTATCACACCTGTCCAAAAATGCATCAATGAAATCTTTTAAAATTTAAATGCTGTGGCTACTCAAAAAAGAAAATAATTCCTTTTTACTAAATTAAGTAACATACGGCCAATTAAGGCTCATGTGCACAAAAGCTATTACTGGTTAAGAAGTATGTTTTTGTTTAAAAATAATTGGCCTAAACAGTCCTTTACATGAAATAATTTCATGCAAGATTATTTTGTCAAGGTCACGTGCCTTTAATATCAGCTTTATAACTGATGAAAAGTTTGTTAAAAGTCATCTATCAGTACAATACTATATATGAACCGATACTTATTTGAGAAATTTATTGTCAAAACTGGTTGGCTTGAAAAGTCTTTAGGTCAGTCCCTTAACTGAAACAAACAACTTAACAGAAACTTGATAAAATTTAAATGACCACAATAGACCTTCAACATCTTTTATCTTCACAGAAGGTTTTGTCTTGACAGAAAATTTTGTCAAAAATGATTGGCCAAAATAGTCCTCTAAATGATCCCACGGCCTCTTGAGAAGCTTTGTTAAATAAGATCAATGTTTTTGTTTCTGAAGCTTCTATATTGTCATATGGCTATAATAAATAATCTCAACCACTTACTCTTTCTTTTCAAGCACTGGATACTGGATTAGGACTATACTGCAAAGTCTGCAGGGCATAACTGGTATCTAAGTTAAATACCAGCAATGAAGATACTAAATGTGTGCCTAACCTAGGAAGCCTGTTCGGCATTGCCAACTTGAAGACAGACTTACCATAAAGCACATTCAGAGGGAGTAATCACAGGGAGACAGACAAAAACAGCAAAAGCAAGAGTTGAGATTACATGACTTCACTTGAGAAAAAGGTCAAAAGACCAAATTTTTGTACAATGACTGACCTAAAAACCATGAAATCATCTTTGTGCACACACTTTATATGATGCTAACCACTAGCTACCTTTCTCTAAGGCACTTAACTTGTGCCTAACCCTGAAAGCCTGCTAGTTTCAGATTTTATCACACCTGTCCAAAAATGCATCAATGAAATCTTTTAAAATTTAAATGCTGTGGCTACTCAAAAATGAAAATAATTCATTTTTACTATATTAAGTAACATACGGCCAATTAAGGCTCATGTGCACAAAAGCCATTACTGGATAAGAAGTATGTTTTTGTTTAAAAATAATTGGCCTTAACAGTCCTTTATATGTAATAATTCCATGCAAGATTATTTTGTCAAGGTCACGTGCCTTTAATATCAGCTTTGTAACTGATGAAAAGAGTTTGTTAAAAGTCATCTATCAGAACAATACTATATATGAACCGATACTTATTTGAGAAATTTATTGTCAAAACTGGTTGGCCTGAAAAGTCTTTAGGTCAGTCCCTTAACTGAAACAAACAACTTAACAGAAACTTGATAAAATTTAAATGACCACAATAGACCTTCAAAATCATTTATCTTCACAGAAGGTTTTGTCTTGAAAGAAAATTTTGTCAAAAATGATTGGCCAAAATAGTCCTCTAAATGATCCCACGGCCTCTTGAAAAGCTTTGTTAAAAAAGATCAATGTTTTTGTTTCTGAATCTTCTATATGGCCATATGGCTATAGTAAATAATCTCAACCACTTACTCTTTCTTTTCAAGCACTGGATACTGGATTAGGACTATACTGCAAAGTCTGCTGGGCATAACCGGTATCTAAGTTAAAGACCAGCAACGAAGATACTAAATGTGTGCCTAACCTAGGAAGCCTGTTCGGCATTGCCAACTTGAAGACAGACTTACCATAAAGCACATTCAGAGGAAGTAATCACAGGGAGACAGACAAAAACAGCAAAAGCAAGAGTTGAGATTACATGACTTCACTTGAGAAAAACGTCAAAAGACCAAATCTTTTGTACAATGACTGACCTAAAAACCATGAAATCATCTTTGTGCACACACTTTATATGATGCTTACCACTAGCTACCTTTCTCTAAGGCACTTAACTTGTGCCTAACCCTGAAAGCCTGCTAGTTTCAGATTTTATCACACCTGTTCAAAAATGCATCAATGAAATCTTTTAAAATTTAAATGCTGTGGCTACTCAAAAATGAAAATTCATTTTTACTAAATTAAGTAACATACGGCCAATTAAGGCTCATGTGCACAAAAGCTATTACTGGTTAAGAAGTATGTTTCTGTTTAAAAATAATTGGCCTAAACAGTCCTTTACATGTAATAATTTCATGCAAGAGTATTTTGTCACGGTCACGTGCCTTTAATATCAGCTTTATAACTGATGAAAAGAGTTTGTTAAAAGTCATATATCAGAACAATACTATATATATGAACCGATACTTATTTGAGAAATTTATTGTCAAAACTGTTTCCTGAAAATCTTTAGGTCAGTCCCTTAAATGAAAGTAACAACTTAACAGAAACTTGATAAAATTTAAATGCCCACAATAGACCTTCAAAATCATTTATCTTCTCAGGAGATTTTGTCTTGACAGAAAATTTTGTCAAAAATGATTGGCCAAAATAGTCCTCTAAATGATCCTACGGCCTCTTGAGAAGCTTTGTTAAATAAGATCAATGTTTTTGTTTCTGAAGCTTCTATATTGTCATATGGCTATAATAAGTAATCTCAACCACTTACTCTTTCTTTTCAAGCACTGGATACTGGATTAGGACTATACTGCAAAGTCTGCTGGGCATAACCGGTATCTAAGTTAAAGACCAGCAACGAAGATACTAAATGTGTGCCTAACCTAGGAAGCCTGTTCGGCATTGCCAACTTGAAGACAGACTTACCATAAAGCACATTCAGAGGGAGTAATCACAGGGAGACAGACAAAAACAGCAAAAGCAAGAGTTGAGATTACATGACTTCACTTGAGAAAAACGTCAAAAGACAAAATCTTTTGTACAATGACTGACCTAAAAACCATGAAATCATCTTTGTGCACACACTTTATATGATGCTTACCACTAGCTACCTTTCTCTAAGGCACTTAACTTGTGCCTAACCCTGAAAGCCTGCTAGTTTTAGATTTTATCACACCTGTCCAAAAATGCATCAATGAAATCTTTTAAAATTTAAATGCTGTGGCTACTCAAAAATGAAAATTCATTTTTACTAAATTAAGTAACATAAGGCCAATTAAGGCTCATGTGCACAAAAGCTTTTACTGGTTAAGAAGTATGTTTTTGTTTAAAAATAATTGGCCTAAACAGTCCTTTACATGTAATAATTTCATGCAAGATTATTTTGTCATGGTCACGTGCCTTTAATATCAGCTTTATAACTGATGAAAAGAGTTTGTTAAAAGTCATCTATCAGAACAATACTATATATCAACCGATACTTATTTGAGAAATTTATTGTCAAAACTGTTTCCTGAAAAGTCTTTAGGTCAGTCCCTTAAATGAAAGTAACAACTTAACAGAAACTTGATAAAATTTAAATGACCACAATAGACCTTCAAAATCATTTATCTTCTCAGAAGGTTTTGTCTTGACAGAAAATTTTGTCAAAAATGATTGGCCAAAATAGTCCTCTAAATGATCCCACGGCCTCTTGAGAAGCTTTCTTAAATAAGATCAATGTTTTTGTTTCTGAAGCTTCTATATTTTCATATGGCTATAATAAATAATCTCAACCACTTACTCTTTCTTTTCAAGCACTGGATACTGGATTAGGACTATACTGCAAAGTCTGCTGGGCATAACCGGTATCTAAGTTAAAGACCAGCAACGAAGATACTAAATGTGTGCCTAACCTAGGAAGCCTGTTCGGCATTGCCAACTTGAAGACAGACTTACCATAAAGCACATTCAGAGGGAGTAATAACAGGGAGACAGACAAAAACAGCAAAAGCAAGAGTTGAGATTACATGACTTCACTTGAGAAAAACGTCAAAAGACCAAATCTTTTGTACAATGACTGACCTAAAAACCATGAAATCATCTTTGTGCACACACTTTATATGATGCTAACCACTAGCTACCTTTCTCTAAGGCACTTAACTTGTGCCTAACCCTGAAAGCCTGCTAGTTTCAGATTTTATCACACCTGTCCAAAAATGCATCAATGAAATCTTTTAAAATTTAAATGCTGTGGCTACTCAAAAATGAAAATAATTCATTTTTACTAAATTAAGTAACATACGGCCAATTAAGGCTCATGTGCACAAAAGCTTTTACCGGTTAAGAAGTATGTTTTTCTTTAAACATTATTGGCCTAAACAGTCCTTTACATGTAATAATTTCATGCAAGATTATTTTGTCAAGATCACGTGCCTTTAATATCAGCTTTATAACTGATGAAAAGAGTTTGTTAAAAGTCATCTATCAGAACAATACTATATATGAACCGATACTTATTTGAGAAATTTATTGTCAAAACTGGTTAGCCTGAAAAGTCTTTAGGTCAGTCCCTTAACTGAAACAAACAACTCAACAGAAACTTGATAAAATTTAAATGCCCACAATAGACCTTCAAAAGCATTTATCTTCACAGATGATTTTGTCTTGACAGAAAATGTTGTCAAAAATGATTGGCCAAAATAGTCCTCTAAATGATCCCACGGCCTCTTCAGAAGCTTTCTTAAATAACATCAATGTTTTTGTTTCTGAAGCTTCTATATTGTCATATGGCTATAATAAGTAATCTCAACCACTTACTCTTTCTTTTCAAGCACTGGATACTGGATTAGAACTATACTGCAAAGTCTGCTGGGCATAACCGGTATCTAAGTTAAAGACCAGCAACGAAGATACTAAATGTGTGCCTAACCTAGGAAGCCTGTTCGGCATTGCCAACTTGAAGACAGACTTACCATAAAGCACATTCAGAGGGAGTAATCACAGGGAGACAGACAAAAACAGCAAAAGCAAGAGTTGAGATTACATGACTTCACTTGAGAAAAACGTCAAAAGACCAAATCTTTTGTACAATGACTGACCTAAAAACCATGAAATCATCTTTGTGCACACACTTTATATGATGCTAACCACTAGCTACCTTTCTCTAAGGCACTTAACTTGTGCCTAACCCTGAAAGCCTGCTAGTTTCAGATTTTATCAAACCTGTCCAAAAATGCATCAATGAAATCTTTTAAAATTTAAATGCTGTGGCTACTCAAAAATGAAAATAATTCATTTTTACTAAATTAAGTAACATACGGCCAATTAAGGCTCATGTGCACAAAAGCTTTTACTGGTTAAGAAGTATGTTTTTCTTTAAACATTATTGGCCTAAACAGTCCTTGACATGTAATAATTTCATGCAAGAGTATTTTTTTAAGGTCACGTGCCTTTAATATCAGTTTTATAACTGATGAAAAGAGTTTGTTAAAAGTCATCTATCAGAACAATACTATATATGAACCGATACTTATTTAAGAAATTTATTGTCAATACTGGTTAGCCTGAAAAGTCTTTAGGTCAGTCCCTTAACTGAAACAAACAACTCAACAGAAACTTGATAAAATTTAAATGACCACAATAGACCTTCAAAAGCATTTATCTTCACAGAAGATTTTGTCTTGACAGAAAATGTCAAAAATGATTGGCCAAAACAGTCCTCTAAATGATCCCACGGCCTCTTGAGAAGCTTTGTTAAATAAGATCAATGTCTTTGTTTCTGAAGCTTCTATATTGTCATATGGCTATAATAAGTAATCTCAACCACTTACTCTTTCTTTTCAAGCACTGGATACTGGATTAGAACTATACTGCAAGGTCTGCTGGGCATAACCGGTATCTAAGTTAAAGACCAGCAACGAAGATACTAAATGTGTGCCTAACCTAGGAAGCCTGTTCGGCATTGCCAACTTGAAGACAGACTTACCATAAAGCACATTCAGAGGGAGTAATAACAGGGAGACAGACAAAAACAGCAAAAGCAAGAGTTGAGATTACATGACTTCACTTGAGAGAAACGTCAAAAGACCAAATCTTTTGTACAATGACTGACCCAAAAAACACGAAATCATCTTTGTGCACACACTCTAATGATGCTTACCACTAGCTACCTTTCTCTAAGGCACTTAACTTGTGCCTAACCCTGAAAGCCTGCTAGTTTCAGATTTTATCACACCTGTCCAAAAATGCATCAATGAAATCTTTTAAAATTTAAATGCTGTGGCTACTCAAAAATGAAAATAATTCCTTTTCACTAAATTAAGTAACCTACGGCCAATTAAGGCTCATGTGCACAAAAGCTATTACTGGTTAAGAAGTATGTTTTTGTTTAAAACTAATTGGTCTAAACAGTTCTTTACATGTAATAATTTCATGCAAGATTATTTTGTCAAGATCACGTGCCTTAAATATCAGCTTGGAGTTTGTTAAAAGTCATCTATCAGAACAATACTATATATGAACCGATACTTATTTGAGAAATTTATTGTCAAAACTGGTTGGCCTGAAAAGTCTTTAGGTCAGTCCTTTAACTAAAACAAACTCACAACTTAACAGAAACTTGATAAAATTTAAATGCCCACAATAGACCTTCAACATCTTTTATCTTCACAGAAGGTTTTCTCTTGACAGAAATTTTTGTCAAAAATGATTGGCCAAAACAGTCCTCTAAATGATCCCACGGCCTCTTGAGAAGCTTTGTCAAATAAGATTGGCCTAAGCTGTCTTTAGAGAGTTTTCAAATGCCATTAATGTTTTTTGTTTCTGAAGCTACTATATTGTCATATGGCTATAATAAATAATCTCAACCACTTACTCTTTCTTTTCAAGCACTGGATACTGGATTAGGACTATACTGCAAAGTCTGCTGGGCATAACCGGTATCAAAGTTAAAGACCAGCAACGAAAAAACTAAATGTGTGCCTAACCTAGGAAGCCTGTTTGGCATTGCCAACTTGAAGACAGACTTACCATAAAGCACATTCTGAGGGAGTAATCACAGGGAGACAGACAAAAACAGCAAAAGTAAGAGTTGAGATTACATGACTTCACTTGAGAAAAACGTCAAAAGACCAAATCTTTTGTACAATGACTGACCCAAAAACCATGAAATCATCTTTGTGCACACACTTTATATGATGCTTACCACTAGCTACCTTTCTCTAAGGCACTTAATTTGTGCCTAACCCTGAAAGCCTTCTAGTTTCAGATTTTATCACACCTGTCCAAAAATGTATCAATGAAATCTTTTAAAATTTAAATGTTGTGGCTACTCAAAAATGAAAATAATTCATTTTCACTAAATTAAGTAACCCAAGGCCAATTAAGGCTCATGTGCACAAAAGCTATTACTGGTTAAGAAGTATGTTTTTGTTTAAAAATAATTGGCCTAAACAGTCCTTTACATGTAATAATTTCATGCAAGATTATTTTGTCAAAATCACGTGCCTTTGATATCAGCTCATAACTGATGAAAAGAGTTTGTTAAAAGTCATCTATCAGTACAATACTATATATGAACCGATACTTATTTGAAAAATTTATTGTCAAAACTGGTTAGCCTGAAAAGTCTTTAGGTCAGTCCCTTAAATGAAAATAACAACTTAACAGAAACTTGATAAAATTTAAATGACCACAATAGACCTTCAAAAGCATTTATCTTCACAGAAGATTTTGTCTTGACAGAAAATGTTGTCAAAAATGATTGGCCAAAATAGTCCTCTAAATGATCCTACGGCCTCTTGCGAAGCTTTGTTAAATAAGATCAATGTCTTTGTTTCTGAAGCTTCTATATTGTCATATGGCTATAATAAGTAATCTCAACCACTTACTCTTTCTTTTCAAGCACTGGATACTGGATTAGAACTATACTGCAAGGTCTGCTGGGCATAACCGGTATCTAAGTTAAAGACCAGCAACGAAGATACTAAATGTGTGCCTAACCTAGGAAGCCTGCTCGGCATTGCCAACTTGAAGACAGACTTACCATAAAGCACATTCAGAGGGAGTAATCACAGGGAGACAGACAAAAACAGCAAAAGCAAGAGTTGAGATTACATGACTTCACTTGAGAAAAACGTCAAAAGACCAAATCTTTTGTACAATGACTGACCTAAAAACCATGAAATCATCTTTGTGCACACACTCTAATGATGCTTACCACTAGCTACCTTTCTCTAAGGCACTTAACTTGTGCCTAACCCTGAAAGCCTGCTAGTTTCAGATTTTATCACACCTGTCCAAAAATGCATCAATGAAATCTTTTAAAATTTAAATGCTGTGGCTACTCAAAAATGAAAATAATTCCTTTTCACTAAATTAAGTAACCTACGGCCAATTAAGGCTCATGTGCACAAAAGCTATTACTGGTTAAGAAGTATGTTTTTGTTTAAAACTAATTGGTCTAAACAGTTCTTTACATGTAATAATTTCATGCAAGATTATTTTGTCAAGATTACGTGCCTTAAATATCAGCTTGGAGTTTGTTAAAAGTCATCTATCAGAACAATACTATATATGAACCGATACTTATTTGAGAAATTTATTGTCAAAACTGGTTAGCCTGAAAAGTCTTTAGGTCAGTCCTTTAACTAAAACAAACTCACAACTTAACAGAAACTTGATAAAATTTAAATGCCCACAATAGACCTTCAACATCTTTTATCTTCACAGAAGGTTTTCTCTTGACAGAAATTTTTGTCAAAAATGATTGGCCAAAACAGTCCTCTAAATGATCCCACGGCCTCTTGAGAAGCTTTGTCAAATAAGATTGGCCTAAGCTGTCGTTAGAGAGTTTTCAAATGCCATTAATGTTTTTTGTTTCTGAAGCTACTATATTGTCATATGGCTATAATAAATAATCTCAACCACTTACTCTTTCTTTTCAAGCACTGGATACTGGATTAGGACTATACTGCAAAGTCTGCTGGGCATAACCGGTATCAAAGTTAAAGACCAGCAACGAAAAAACTAAATGTTTGCCTAACCTAGGAAGCCTGTTTGGCATTGCCAACTTGAAGACAGACTTACCATAAAGCACATTCTGAGGGAGTAATCACAGGGAGACAGACAAAAACAGCAAAAGTAAGAGTTGAGATTACATGACTTCACTTGAGAAAAACGTCAAAAGACCAAATCTTTTGTACAATGACTGACCCAAAAACCATGAAATCATCTTTGTGCACACACTTTATATGACGCTTACCACTAGCTACCTTTCTCTAAGGCACTTAATTTGTGCCTAACCCTGAAAGCCTTCTAGTTTCAGATTTTATCACACCTGTCCAAAAATGTATCAATGAAATCTTTTAAAATTTAAATGTTGTGGCTACTCAAAAATGAAAATAATTCATTTTCACTAAATTAAGTAACCCAAGGCCAATTAAGGCTCATGTGCACAAAAGCTATTACTGGTTAAGAAGTATGTTTTTGTTTAAAAATAATTGGCCTAAACAGTCCTTTACATGTAATAATTTCCATGCAAGATTATTTTTTCAAAATCACGTGCCTTTGATATCAGCTCATAACTGATGAAAAGAGTTTGTTAAAAGTCATCTATCAGAACAATACTATATATGAACCGATACTTTTTTGAGAAATTTATTTATTTTTGTCAAAAATGATTGACCAAAACAGTTCATTGAAAACATGTGGCCTTAAATCAAATAGCCAAAACAGTCCTTAACATGAAATCTCAAGATGTTTCTGTTAAAAGCACATGGCCTTAATATCATCCTTTTAATTTATGAGAAGTTTTTGTCAAAAATCTTTGACCATAGCAATACTTAAAATGAACCTACTACTGTGTGACGAATTGTTGGCCTCAAAAGTTTTTAGGTCACTCCAATAAAATTGAAATTTGATCAAAATGGACCTTGTTGTTTTGGAGGATAAGTGTTTAAAGCGAAATATTTACGCATGACGTCAGACGCAAGACAATATATGACATCAATAGGTCACCCTACTGCATTCTGAGACTTTAACATAAGAACTTAGTTTGAAATTAGTTAAAACAGGAATGTATCAGGCGAACAGCAGGACTGAAAACCCGGAGAAAAGTTATACTTTAGAGTTCTTATCATTTTGTATCTAGAAGAGGGTATAGACAATGAAAATATACCACAACAATCAAAAGATCCCAAAGGGCATTTCTATTCTCTACTTTGTTTATTTTCGCTTTAGCGTTTAGAAGCTGATATTGTAGGAAAATATGACAGTAGTGATGAAGCTTTTGAAAACAAAATCACATGGACGCTCAATATATTGAAGAATACAATTGAAATTTGATCAAATTCGGCCATGCGGTTTAGAAGGATACGTCTGCAAAGTAAATTGTTGACCCGGTGGTCATGATTTGAGGTCCACTAGGTAATGCCACATGCTAAATATATAAGCCCTTACACATTGTGGTTTCATAGGTCTGGAGAGGATTTATAAAGTCATTCCTATAAAAGTCTATGTAAAAACAAGTTACACCCCGGGCAGGGTCAATACTGGCCCGTGAGTCATAATTTGAACAGTATTGGTAGAGGTACGCTAGCTTATGCCGCATGCCAAATTACTAAGCTCTTTGCCCTCCCGTTCTTGAGCAGTAGAAATTTTAAAGAAATTCCTTTCTGTTGCCATGACAACCAGAGTTCTGCGTGAAATTGAATTATTTTGAACAAGTATGATAGAGCTTCATGCAAGGAACATATCTGCCAAGTTTCATTAACATTGACTCAGTCGTTTCAGAGAAGATGTCGTTTGAAGGAAAATGTGAGCGATCCTAATAGCTCACTCTGACACTTTGTGCCAGGTGAGTTGACCAAAAACCTTCACAGAGTTAAGTACTCTTTAATGTTGATGGAGGTAATGATGGTTAATATTTATTGTAAATTTCAAAGCAATATCTATATTGGTTTTGAGAAAAAAAGTACAGTAAACATAACCAAGAGGTAACTCTAATACCGAGGCGAGTTGTATAGCTCTTTTTTCTTCGAACAGTTAAGCTAAATTCGGACCTGCAACCAGCCAAAATCATACCTGTAACACAAACTTTCACCACGGATAACCCTGCTGGCGATCATGTATTTGTGATCAGTGTGCAACATACACAATCGTTGTCTTAACGACCCTACAGGCGAAGTTGATCAGCCATTTCGGCTAGTGTAGATTTTCATCACCATGTACAATCAATGTAAAATAACTAAGTTCAAACTAACCAGCAGAAATTGAGAGTGCCTTCACAACCAGTGTAGACTACGTCCGAAACGTCAGGGGACATCCGAGTGGACCATCACCATAGTATCGAGATTTACCAAATATCCTGTACTGTAATCATAATTATATTATTCTGATTTTTTCGCATCGATGTTTTTATTACATGTACAATATGTATTTAGAAAATAAAGACACATTTCCAGTCGGCTAAACTATAACAAAAAAAAATGTATTCATTGAACATTTTGTACTGCTGGTAAGAAGGAATATTGCCTTTCGCACAAGTGCAGTTTATGATAAATCATTGTCTGCGCTTTTCTCTATTCATACAGTAGTCAGCATCGTTCTAAACAATTCATGGCGCTGTTCAAACTTTAAAATAATGCAATGGTTTCTCAATGAATTTCTGGAATATACCGGACAGCAGGTTCGAGATGGTTCCACATAATGATACAAAACTCACAATTATTATAATATCTTTCACAAGATGTGAACAAGAGATTGTATCTACAGTGCTATCTAGTTTGGCAATATAATGTTCAAACGTACAGTCAGTCAACAAACAAACAATATCTATACTCACAACAAAGAGACTCGAGTCCAGCCTTATCAAGGACAAATGGTGACCTCAACAGTTCATTGTTTTCCTCTCATTTGGTGACTAAATCTTCAAGTTCTGCAATAAAATCTCAAACTAAACTCTTCTGGGGCCGTTGGTCATATAGATTATCCGGCACCAACGATAAAACTCTAAAACACATACATAAGTCGGGCGTGCTCGTCTCTCAAGTCATTAACATATTACTAAAAACAGGTTATGGTGTTTTATTCTCAATAATAAAACGAAATACATGTAAATGTTTATATACCTTCAACGATTCAAAGTTTGAACGTCCTTTTCCCCCAAAGATTTTCAATGTAAATAAAAGATCATGGTTAACGGTGAAAGCTTTGCGTTAATACTTAAAACTGCCTAAGGCATTTGTCATTGTACTATGCAAGCGTGCTCAATAGCCTACCGGTACCGCAATATGAGGCAACTTAAGGGGGTAAACTAAATGTGCAGTAGTTTATACGACTTGTTTAGTATTCCTTACTCCTTATCATTTGATATCATAAGTAAGTACCTTATCGGTAGAGTGAAAAATTGAAATAAAAATCGTAATTCACAAAACTCTTACTAATCACATTATACCCCTTTAGAAACCTCAGACCTTCCATCAACACCATTCAACTTTTACTACGGAAACGACCGAGTGCTGTCCCGTGCGCAGAGGTCAAGGTCAAAACCACTGACTCCCGCCAATTAGAAAGTGATGACTGTAACTGCGCAGACTGTACTTTAAATTTAAATGAAATAGTACTGTCAATGCAAAGTAAACTGCTTAACAATTAGTCCCAACCACAAAACACTTTCTTGGGCACGATAAAAGGAGACAGAAATATTAGTGCGCAACGAGGACTACATCAAGTTGTATTTTAGAAAAAATGTAAAAGTAGTTAACATTTATTCCTAATAAGTTTAAATGCCGACGGTAAAATATGATATTATGCAAAGCCAATCTAGCGGTAAAACCCCTATATGGAATTTTAGTAGAACGGCCGTGACGCCGTGGCACTGCGGTCGCCATAGGTTCCACCTATACCTATAGGACCCTACGTCCTAGGTCCGCAGAATATAGAACAGAAAAATATCCCGTATTTCCTGTAAACGTCTCTTCATCTTTCCGAATTTAAACAGTTCAGTTGGTTGACCATAGATGTGTTCGTTATGATAGCTGATATCTGTCTTGTCGTGTTGTGGTCAGTTTGGAAGGGTCGCAAACACGACAATACGAAACAATATTGTCGTGTTCACGTGTCTGACGACCCCTCCAACACGAGACGACAACACAAAGGCGAAACAGAGACAAAGACAGGGCTTGTTAATTTGCATATTGCCTTTGTAAGTTCGCATATCGCCTTTGTAAATTCGCATACCGCCATTGTAAATTCGCATATCGCCTTTGTAAATTCGCATATCGCCATTGCAACTTCGCATAGCACCATTGTTTTTACCGCCATTGTGACTATCGCCATGGTAATTCGCTATCGCCATTGCACTTCGCAAGCACCTTGTTTTACCGCCATTGTGACTAGCGCCTTGTAAATCGCATACTCATTGCACTTCGCATAGCACCATTGTTTTCCGCCATTGTGACTAGCGCCATTGTAAATTCGCATATCGCCTTGCACTTCGCATGCCCTTGTTTTCCGCCTTGTGACTAGCGCCATTGTAAATTCCTATCGCCATTGCAACTTCGCTAGCACCATTGTTTTACCCCATTGTGACTAGCCCATGTAAATCGCATATCGCCATTGCACTTCGCATAGCACCATTGTTTTACCGCCATTGTACTATCCCATTGTAAATTCGCATATCGCCATTGCCTTTGCATAGCACCATTGTTTTTACCGCCATGTGACTAGCGCCATTGTAAATTCGCATATCGCCATTGCAACTTCGCATAGCACCATTGTTTTACCGCCATTGTGACTAGCGCCATTGTAAATTCGCATATCGCCATTGTAAATTCGCATATCGCCATTGCAACTTCGCATAGCACCATTGTTTTACCGCCATTGTAACTATCGCCATTGTAAATTCGCATATCGCCATTGCAACTTCGCATAACGCTATAGCCTGGTTCCCGACTTCCTATAATAGTTACGTAGTAATAAGGGGAAGGAACTCCAGACTAATAACGCTAGTGTAACTTTGCCGCGAGCTGTGAGGGTTCCGGCAACAACAAATGCAGGCGTTTTTGTGCAATATCATTTTATATTATTATGTGATATAGTAATACAGTCAAACCAAATTGAGACCCGTATTTTTAAGCGATCATTTTCATTTCATACGTGTTGGCAGAGAGTCACTACAGTAGATGATTATGTGCGTCACATAAACATTAATTCTGACCACAACTTTTAGAGAAAACAACATTTTTTGTTTCCATATACAATGTACATGTATAAGGAAAGATGACTCACCCTATGTGGAATCATTTCCAAAGGAAATCATTTCATTTCTGCGGTTTTTGGTAAAGAGTCTTCAGTTGATTACTTATCCCAAATAAAATCAAATTTTTGATAACTGTTTTCAGAGATAAAGATTAAAGGTTTCAATATAGGATAAACAGAGGGAGAAGTACTAAGGGTCGTTATTATAGTGATACTAAGTGAAGTACAGTCGCATTTCCCTGAAATACTAAACATTTACACTTTTTTTTCAACTACTTTTATCCATTTCTTAGTAATGACTCTGGATTTACGGACGGAATAGTAGACGGGCGGACATCACCAAATTTCCATCATTCCGTCCTCGGAGAGGGATAACAAATCCAGTGTCAAAGCGTCACTAAGATATCAAAATGCGCAGAAATGGATTCTTCTTTTTAGTGATAAACACGACCTGTCCTTTATAAGTGACGAATGATCAAAAAGAGGCGTCTCGCAGTCCGTGAACTTGCCTTTTGATGTGTGGACTTGGTACTTGCACCCACGTGCTGAACATTTAAAAATCATTCAAAATATGACAGAGGTACAAACCAGACATGAACTGCTGCATATACACAGGATATATACACAGGATTCTTTAAGTGTGACATTAACCTTCATGTCATCTCCGTGTGCTCAACAACTGTGCCAAGTTATTTCAAAATAAAATCCTTCCATGTGTGACAGTTACCATGTAAATGTATACAGGTTTCCTTCAGCCTGACATTGACCTTTGAGGTAGGGACGTGGTGTACGCGACACTTCGCCTTTATGTGCTGAACATTTGTCTTCAATGCATGACAAAGTTCGGACACGAATTTGTGCATATGTACAGCTGATATACAGAATTATATTACCCTTAACGTGACATTATGCACATTTTTTTAAAGTAAAATTCCAGCTGTAATAGGTGTGTGTGAAAAGAGTAGAGGAAAAAATAACTTTTAACCCAATACAACAAACTTTTCCTGCAACCAGTATGAAATGATAACTTTCCAAATATTTTTTCTCCTATTTTGACTGGGAGAGTCAATTTAAGAAATAAACAAATGCATGCAGGAGTAGCTTCCCTTCCACTGCCGAGCAACACTAATAACACAAGGGAGATCACTGCCATGGAAGGAATTACTATTTCATTTGTCCATTTTTTTAATTTCTAAAGCACCAACTTCAAATATCAATGCGGCATTATCATTATTTAATACATTTAAATGCACAGCAACCGAAAATTGCTTTTATAAAACTGTCACCAAAAATACGCAAAAATACACTATGACTGTGCAGTAAAATGAGCATAATGTCACTCTAACTCTAAATGTGACCTTGACATTTGAAGTAGGGACGTGGGTCTTGCACTCAATATGTATTCTTGATGTGCTGAAGTTACCTTAAAAGCCGTTAATACTGGCATGACAAAGTTACAGTCCGTACACAAATGTGTGCAGGATTCAATTACATTTTACTCTAAATCTCTAAATATGACCTTGGCCTTTGAGGTAGGGACGTGGGTGCTGTACGCGAGACGTCGTCTTTATGTGCTGAACGTTTGGACGAAATTATTTTTAAATCATTAAATGCATTGCAAAGTTACGGACGGCAGACGGTACGATTTTTAATCTATAAAACGTAAACTATCTTACTTTTATTTTCATCTATTCCTTCCGATACGGCATTGTCAATCTCACAATCATCCGATGTAAATACCATTTCGGTGCACGAAAAGCACGAACCTTCCATGCGTTATGCTACATGTATTGACTATTACATTTCCAGGTGCGTAGAAGTTTTAAAATTTAATTATATCTGGCAAGTTTTAGAAAATTTAAATTTCTGTTCCTAGAAATATGTGGCTAAAGCTATGCTTTATCATTGAAAACAAATAACATGTAAATAAGTCAGTTACCATTCTCGGAAGCAGTGTGCATGGTGTTTATAGACCTGTGAGAGGATTTGAAATCCTCGCTTGCTACGTTCGCTCGTTTCACAAACGTGCAGCAGGAAATACTGTTTACCGATGCGGAAAGCCGAATCTAAAATGGACGAAATAATTACATAACATTATTGACTTTTACATCAAAGACATCTGTAGAAATTTCTGTTTTGTTGCAATTAATGAATCAAAAACTATTCAATATCGAACTGTTGGGTGGGGTGTAAATCTTAAAACAAGAGGGCCAAGATGGCCCTACATCGCTCACCTTGGTACAAGTGCACTTGCCTGGTGGAAGATCACTAGACAATGTTATATACCAAATAGGTTTTCCTATATACATCTTTGTAAAAGAAATGACCCCCCCTCCCCCCCTATTGGAAAGGTCAATTTTGACCCCAGGGGCACAATTTGAACAAACTTGAAGAGGTTTACTAGGCAATGCTACAAGTTACCGCCAACCTTCTGATCAAGTTAGATGAAAGCTGAATGAATATTGTGACTTATAGTGTTATCAAGGAAAACCTAATGGAGGTCACTATAACATTGTCTCAAGATATTGAACAGGAAACATATTCAAAGTTTGACTCTCTTTGACCTTTAACCTTTGACCCCAAAAACAAAAGGGATCATCTACAAATTGCAGACAACCTTCTGAGCTAGTTTGATGAAAGTTGAATGAAAATTGTGACCTGTAGAGTGTTATCAAGGAAAACCTAATGAAGGTCACTTTGACTTTGACATTGACCTTTGACCTACTGACCAAAACAATGATAGAGATCATCTACAGGTTACAATGGTACTCGCAACTAAGAAAGGTTGCTTACATGTAACAATATAATTATAAATGGACTCTCATTACATCAAATTCTGCTAAATCAAATTCCTGCCTATCTCCAAGTGATTTGTTTGTACAACAAACTATGCTCAAAATGTTTGAGTTTGTATGAGACAAATTGCTTTTAAGTTGAATGTTTTCTATTGGTCCCACAGACTTCAACCTTACAATTGCCAACAGTATCTAGGGGTGTGCTAAAAATTCCACGAGGTATGTATTACTCATAGGAGGAACAGAATGTAAACTCATATACTGTCTCCGCTAACATCACGGCTATGAGATAGAACACAATTATGGTTTTATGATGAAGTAAGCAAAATTCTGCAGTTTTTTACGGTCATTTATTTAAAAAAATACATTTTGTCAGAAACATATGAAATAAACTATAGTCACATAAA